>JAJJWW010005211.1:0-423598 GCA_023531295.1 Papaver armeniacum
ATCTAGCAAGACATGGCTTTCTCAAAAGAAATAAAAATATTAATCACTTTAGTAATTGAAAATAAGAAAATAAAAAGAACGCAAACCCTTCTTTTCATCGCCAACAACGCTTGTCGCTTCTGTCCCGGCCTCCTCTCTTTCTGGTTTCGCCTATAATACAACTCCAAAACTGCGTAGCCACCAACTCCATTATAGCCCTACTCCAGGACCACTAGCTCTTCCTTTGTAACTTTGTGAAACCCATCTTCTCGCTTCTTCCTCTTTGCACTGATTAGCTTCCGACTTCAGAGAAATAGCTTGAACTCCATCTGTTGCTATGCATCTTGCCAAAAAATTTGAGTTGTAATGTGAAACATTAGATGTCTTGACAGCCCACAAGCCCATCAACTGAACTCTGACTCTGGTGCATGTATATGCAACAACGGTGGTTTTAGCCGCAAACGCTATTTTGCTTCTATTCAACCATAAATTTTAACAGTGATCAGGTTTGCCAGTACTTTCTACAAAAGCACTAAAATAGTGTTGTTAGCCAAAATATTGAGTCCTAACTAATATAAATAATGGTATAAAAATGTAGCAATTACGTGCTTATCAAACACCCCCACACTTATATTTTACTAGTCCTGAAACAAATGCAGAATATCTGCTCATGGTGATCATGGCAATAAAAAAAAAATTAAGACCCGCTCATCAGTTGATCATAAGATGATAAGAAAACACCCAAAAGTAGACCCACTCAACAGCTTGTCATAACATGAATTTTGTTTTATTTTTATTTTATTTATTAGATCCGCTCAACAGCTGGTCATATCATTCAATTTTTTTTAATAGAAATTCCTAACGAAAGTGCCACTCCCCCACACTTAAACATTACATTGTCCCCAATGTAATTGAGTCATCCAACGAAGAAATTAAGATGGAAAAAAAAGAAAACAAATAAAAGATGGAGGAAAGAAAATAAATCAGATGATTTGACTCCATGCAGCTGTAAATCGTATGGGTTGACTCCTATAAAGCATAATCTTGTTGTTTGCGTATGCAAGAAATCTCAAATAAGGTGATGATACACCAAAGTAAGATGCAAAGCATAGATATAAAGTCTCAAAGTTGGGGATCAATCCAACAAATCAAAGCCAATTTGTTAATATGAACTCAAAACACTATAAACCTCCAAAAAGATGTGTAAATTCATTCTAATAGAAAACAGTCCTTAGTCGATCAAATCACTCACATGGACAAACATAAAATGTATATAAGTTTCTATATTCGGAAGCACCTTAAAACAAATCGACTGAAAACATCTCGACACATTATCTTCACTAGAAATTATAGAAGCAATGTATTGATAATGGAAAAAGATACCTAATTATCAAACTCAACTTAATGGTTTGAAATATGTATCTAATGGTTCAAGTTTATCAAAAATCGTAACCCTAAATCGTTATAAGTCCGCGGAAATAACTCGTTGTTGAGTTACCTTGATTAACTATTGGAGGGCACAATGCATCGATAATATCAATAGGCATAAGGTCACTTAATCTGAAAATGAAATGCAAACATATAAAGGTTCTAATTCATCGGTACATGTTTACTAATTACTTTAATATGTTCAACATTCACATCTGCATTCATAGAATCACAAGATGGATCAGTGAAAGAGGAGCCTAAATGGGCAAATAAATATCAATCGACTCACCATTATTTGTAATTAGAATCTCACTATTCAAATGACTAGAAGGTATCTCATTATGAACGTATACTGTCTCTAAGTCGTTAGACTTAACAATAATATCTTCTGTATAAACAGGTTCCTCTAAATCATCATCATCTACATATAACTCTTGGCATGCTAGAACTCTTAACCTTTGATCCAAACTAAAAAAGTGTGTGTGTTTGTAATACCTCTCATATATCGTTTTGTGTGATTCTTCACTTACCATATGTGATAAAACCAATACTGTTGCACATGCATTATATTCATAGCGTTATCTCGGATGAGGTTGCCGATAAACTGAACTTCTACGTTATATTTCTCGGTGTCATCTCAGATGACGTCTCCTGAGAAAGAGTCATCATCCTCAAAAAGGTACCTGAAATAAAGTTCTAAAACACAAAACAAGTCAAAAAGAAAAAGAAATCCTAAAATAAAATAAAAATACTGTTCGAAAAATAAAATAAAATAAAAACCTAATTACAAAATCAAAAATACTAATTACAATATTCCACAATCAGGGCCCCACAATAAGTATAAAAATTGATAGGTTCCAAGATACCTATTTATAAACTGTCCCATGTACATTTGCCCAACTAGTAGACAAAGGCAAGACGGGAACCCAGGATGGGAAATCGTAAAAATAATTTCTCCTAATAAATAAACCAGAACAAATATTTTTGGGTTTTCAATTAAAGAAACGAAATAATAAAATTAAACTAAAAGAACAATTTTAAATGCAAAATGAGAAAGGAGTTGCAAACCAGGGTTTCTTTAAGTCCACCATTGTATCAATTAAAGAGAAAAAAATGAAATCATAAATCTTAATTATGTCCGGTCTGTATGACGACACCTATTATGCACGACAGGGTAGACCAATGTCTAAAATGGGTTGCCAATAGTCCACTTGGATTCATCCGAGGACTTGTGCTTGTGCAAAAAATTATGAACGTCTACTGTTTCTAAGTCGTTAGACTTAACAATAGTATCTTCTGTATAAACAGGTTCCTCTAAATCATCATCTACATATAACTCTTGGCATGCTAGAACTCTTAACCTTTGATCCAAACTAAGCGGTGTTTGTTTGTAATACCTCTCATATATCGTTTTAGGTGATTCTTCACTTACCATATGTGGAGCAAAAACTCCATACCGTAGCCCATGCATATATTCACCAAGCGTTATCTCAGATAAGGTTGCCTGATAATTTGAACTTCTACGCTTATATTCTCCCAGTGTCATCTCAGATGACGTCTCCTGAGAAAGAGTCATCATCCTCAAAAAGATACCTGAAATAAAGTTCTAAAACACAAAACAAGTCAAAAAGAAAAAGAAATCCTAAAATAAAATTAAAATACTGTTCAAAAAATAAAATAAAATAAAAACCTAATTACAAAATCAAAAATACTAATTACAATATTCCACAACCGCTCCCCGGCAGCGGCGATAAAAATTGATAGGTTCCGAAGATACCTATTTATAAACCGTAATCGCACCTGTTCAACTGTAGACTGAGGCAAGTACTGGTCTAAACCCCTGAGGAGCGGTGGAAATCATTTAAATAATATCTCTAATAAATTAACCAGGAACAAATATTTTTGGATTTTTCGAATTAAAGAAACGAAATAATAAAATTAAACTAAAAAGAACAATTTTAAATGCAATGAGAAAGGGAGTTGGCAACCAGGGTTTACGAAGTCCACCATTGTATCAATTAAAGAGCAAAAATGAAATCATAAATCTTAATTATGTCCGGTCTGTATGACGACACCTATCAAATGTATAGTTTCTCAAATATTACTCGTACTCGTAGGCATAACTCATCAAAGAAATCCCAAGCATGAATTATCAAAGAAGAAACAAATAATTAAGTGAAACTAATTAAACATAAAATCCACAGACAAAATTCAATAAATATCGATTTGATTTATAAAAGCCTAATACCAAATATCTTCGAATCAATCATGGTTTATTGCTAAATATGGTTTCCAACCGTAAAACCCTAGTTACAAAACATCTAGCAAGACATGGCTTTCTCAAAAGCCATAAAAATATTAATCACTTGCTAATTGAAAAACAAAAGAAACAAAAGAACGCTAACCCTTCTTTTTACTGTCAACTGCGTTTGTCGCCTCTCGTCCTCGGCCTCCTCTCTTTTCTGGTTTCGGCCTGTAGCCGCAACTCCAAAACTGCAGAGCCCCCAACTACATTATAGCCCTATCGAGACCACCTATCTCTTCCTTTGGTAACGGCTGATGAAACCCATCTTCTCGGCTTCTTCCTCTTTGCACCTGATGCTTATGACTTCGAGAAATAGCTTGAACTCCATATGTTGCTAACATAACTCGAACATCACTACCGTCTTAGCCAACATGCATCTCTGTCAGTAAAATGGTTGAGTTGTGCGGCAACATTATATGTATTGATAGCCCACAAGCCCATCAACTGAACTCTGACTCTGGTGCAGATATATGCAGCAACTGTGGTTTTAGCCGCAAACGCTATTTTGCTTCTATTCAACCATAAATTGTAACAATGATCGGGTTTGCCAGTACTTTCTACAAAAGCACTATAATAGTGTTGTTAGCCAAAATATTGAGTCCTAGCTAATATAAATATGGGTATAAAATGTAGCACTTACGTGTTTATCAGGATGCGACATGGGCTTAGGAGCTGATTGGCTACGCCAACTGGGAGATGTTTTATTCAACTTTGCTCAGTTTACAATCTCATTCCAGCATCAGGGAAGTCACATTACATTACAGGGAAGTTCTTCAAAACCATATATTAGCCTTCTTAGTGGTAATTCTATTAAGCGGTTTTTTAAAAGTAAAACCCATGCATTAATTGGGAAATTCTTTGCTATTACTGCTACTCCTGTCAGTCTTTTTCCTTCTCAGATTTTAATCTTATTGGACTCATTTGCTGAGGTTTTGAGGAACCTACTACATTACCACCTTCTCGTTCCTTGGACCATAGAATACCTTTTAAACCAGATGCAGTTCCTACATATCAATGGCCTTATAGGTGTCCTTATCAAAAGTCTATTGTGGAAGATTTGGTTAAGGAGATGCTTACAGCTGGAATCATCCAAAATAGTCATAGTCCTTTCGCTTCCCCCATTATCCTAGTAAAGAAAAAAGATGGGAGTTGGCGTTTCTGTGTCGACTATCGTAAACTGAATGACATGACAATTAAGGATAAGTACCATATTCCACCGATTGAGGACTTACTCGATGAATTAAAAGGGGCGGTAATATTCTCTAAGATTGACCTACGTTCTGGCTATCATCTGATTTTGCTCTATGCACCTGATATTCCAAAGACAACTTTTCGTACGAATCATAGACATTTCGAGTTTCAAGTTATGCCCTTTGGACTTACTAATGCACCAGCCACTTTTCAAGCCCTTATGAACGAGATTTTCCAACCTTTTTTATGGAAGTTTGCATTGGTTTTTTTTTCGATGATATTTTGGTATACAGTTCTTCCCTTGTAGATCACGTTGTACACTTATAACAAGTCTTGTCACTTTTGCGCCAGCACTCACTATTTGCCAAGAGATCTGAATGTGCTTTTGCTCAGACCACATTGGAGTACTTGGGCCATCAGATAACTGCTGATGGAGTGGTTGGTTATCCAGATAAAATTGCAGCAATGCAATCATTACCACAACCTCAAACTTTGAAGCAACTACGGGGGTTTCTCGGCTTAACTGGCTACTACCGGAGATTCATCAAGGGTTGTGGTAATATCTGCAAACCCCTTGCAAATATGCTCAAAAAGGATGCCTTTTCATGGTCTTCTGATACCCACTTAGCTTTCTCTTCCCTCAAGTATGCCATGACCACTGCCCCAGTACTCGCTTTGCCATATTTCACCAAGCCTTTTGTCTTCGAGACTGATGCTTGCTCAAGAGGAGTTGGTGCTATACTCATGCAGGATGGCAGGCCCATTGCATTCTTCAGCAAACCCTTAGGCCCTAAAGCTCTTGGCCTCTCTACCCACGAGAAGGAATTCCTTTCTATTGTAATGGCGGTGTAGAAATGGAAACACTATTTGAGCAGTAGTCAGTTCATTATCAACACATACCATCAAAGTTTAAAGTACCTTATGGAGCAAAGAATATCTACCACCTTACAACAACGATGGTTACTTAAATTAATGGGATTTGATTATGTTATCGGGTACAAGAAAGGAGCAGACAACACTGTTTCTGATGCATTTTCCAGGTTACCTACTTCTACTTCTACTTATCATGCACTGGCACTCTTTTAACCTCAGTGGACACAAGATATTATTTCTAGCTATGAGTCAGATGAGTTAGCCCAACAATATATTGCTCAGCTGTTAGTCAATCCAGTTCACCAATCTTATTCTTATCAGCATGGCATCTTGAGGTACAAAGGCAGACTGTACAAAGGTTCAGGGAATGTCATTAAATTCACTCTCCTTCATTCTCTGCATTCCTCTACAGTAGGTGGCCGTTCTGGCATTATAGGCACTTATAACATAACTAAATATCTTTTTTTTTGCATCATATGAAACAAGATATTATGGAATTTGTATATACTTGTCAATGCAATAAAGAAGATCACTCTTTCCCTGGTGATTTATTATAGCCTCTTCCTATACCTGAGTCAGCATGGCAACATATCTCCACAGACTTTATAGAAGGCTTGCCCTTATCTAACATAAAGAGTGTTATCTTAGTTGTGGTTGACAGGTTGACTGAGTATAGTCATTTTATTCCCTTATGTCATCCATTTACTGCAATTACAGTTGCTAAAGAGTTTCTTACCCATGTCTTCAAGTTACATGGCTTGTCTAGTTTCATTGTTAGTGACAGGGATAAGATATTTATCATCCAGTTCTGGCAGGCTCTATTCAATACATTGGGTACTACACTGAAGCTGAGTACTGCCTACCACCTGCGGACAAATGGACAGACATAGAGAACAAATGCATGTGTGGAGCAGTATCTCAGATGCATGACCAGTTCACATCCCAAGCAGTGCGCATTTGGTTTCCATTGGTAGAGTGGTGGTTCAACACCAATTTCCATTCCAGCCTCATAATGTCTCAATTCCATGCCCTTTATGGATACCGGCCCCCACATTTGGTGTTGAACCATTCCTCCTTCATCTACTTAAGTGGCAACGGTTGAAAATTATTTAAAAGAGAGGGACAATATGCTTCAACTGCTCAAGGATGAACTCTCTCAGGCTCAGAGTATGATGAAAAAGTTTGTTGATAGACACAGGTTAGACATAGTCTTTTCAGTTTGAGATATGGTATTTTTGAAGCTCCAACCTTACATGCAGTCATTTGTAGCCCTTCGAAAAAACTTTAAACTTTCTTCCAAATATTTTGGACCCTTTGAATTTCTTCATCGAATTGGTGCAGTGGCTTACAAATTGAAGCTTCCAATTGGATTTCGTATTCATCCCGTCTTTCATGTCGCAGTTGAAGCTGAAGATTGGTTCCCATGCTGGTACTCTTCCTCAACTACCCCTTGTGGACCATAATGGTCAGTTTGTACTTGAACCAGTCGCAGTAGTCCAGACTAGAGTTACTCTCATGGAAGGCGTACCCATTCAACAACATCTGATCAAGTGGTCTAATACACGCCCCGAGGATGCTATATGGGAGGACCGAACACATTTGCAAGCCCAATTTCCAGATTTTATCCTTGAGGACAAGGATCTCCAGATGGGAGGGGCAGTGTCATGAACCCAGAATTCTGCCATGGTTCATGCAGGTCATGTAATGGTATTGGGTTGATTTGGCAAGGGTAATTTAGAGATAGTCTTGTTCTTGTTTAGGGTTAAAATTCTTCGAGTCCGGTGTTGGGTCCAATGATGTAATTTTAACCGTGGATGTCCTCCTGTTTAGACATGGTTAATACCCAATCATTGTAGGAGAGAAATCAATCAATGAAATTAAACCTTTCTTCAGAAAATTGAGGCTTTGCTTGCAGAGAGTAAGTAGCTTGCTACCATTATCGGTTCTTAAACTTGTATTGTATTGAAGATTCGCTACAGAAACTTGTAGTGTTCGTTGAAATAATCAAGGGTTTATACTTGATATTCAAAAACTTTTGTTAGGAAATAAGAGTCGCGTTGATAGATACATGGAAATGGATTAAATATCATAGCGAGAGCTAAGTTCAGTAGTTTCGAATTTTTGGATACTCTTCATTCTGGCTTAACCTCTTTAGTCGAAATGGATATTGAGGATGCTATTTCTTAAGCTTAATATTTAAAACAAAATCAGAAGTTGTTGATACATAAAAAATTGCTTTTTCGGTTTCATATCTACACTATGTTTATTAGCTTTTTTTTTTTCCTTTTTCGGTTAGCCGACTCGATGTATGACTAAGAGCTATTGTAGCCATGTATAACTTAGTGGCCGACTCAAGGAGCCCATAAATTGGTATTTGAAATTCAACTCAATAACTCGAATTTTAATAATTATTGAATTGAATGTTATAAGTCTTATTTAAGCTCATAAGAGCAGTGAGCTAGATTAAGAATAGTCATGGTGTCGGCTAATTAGTAAAAAAAAAAATCACTTGGGGATTAGGGTATGGTCTTGATCTTTTCGATGCAAGGTTTGATCGTTATACTCACTCCATCCGTAAATAAGTGAGTCTTTTCTCATTTGCACAATTCTTAAGGAAACAAGAATGGATAATGATGTTTAAGTTTTTTTTCCCATCTATACCCCATGCATACTCGTTGTGTAGTTTTTTAGGTCTTTTAATAGTTTGGCAACAATATAAAATTTAAGAACTTTCGTTCTTTAGTTTGAGAGGTATGCCACTTTTAAATTTTCTTAGATTGTTAAGGGCAATCGTCACTGAAATCTAAGGGTTTCATTTTTCACTCATATCCGGCCAAGGTTTCAATCAACCAAATTTGACGGACGGAGTCAAATCGGTCAACCTAGTTGGCGCTGAATTGCAAGGAAATGACGTTGTCACCCTTTAAGTAGTTAACTTAACCAAAGTTGTTGTGGGTTGCCTTTTTTTCTTTTCTTCTTTCTCCCGCATATTTTTTTTTTCCTCGGCTAATTCTCCCACATATTTTTTTTTCCTCGGCTAATTCTCCCACATATTTTTTTTTCCTCGGCTAATTCTCCCACATATTTCTTCTTCTTTTTCTTTGTTGGGGAAAAAATCTAGCAGAGAGTTTGGGACGCGATGGATGACAATCGAATCCGGGTGACCTAAATTTAATATTCTAGTTATATCACGTGATTATATATGATGAATGAAGTGTATGCTTAACTGTAATTGAAGTGAGATACCCGTTGCTTTTCTCTAATTCGGTTTTCTTAATAAGATAGCGGTAAATGAAACGACATTCTCTGCAGGTGATTGATAATAAATGATCGATCTGGGTTGTTCCATTTCCTTAGTAAACTCTATTGTCTCTATACAGAGAGGTGGGTGTTAATGAGTTGAGTATTTATCTAATGTAAACTTCGCAATTCCAATAAGTACCTCGCACCACCACTACCACCATTTAACATGGTGTTGATTTTACTTGAGTATGTTTTTTAGCTTTTAAACTTTAATGAAATAATAAAACTATAAAAGCATGCCTACTTGTATTATCTGTTGAATTGAGGTGTAAATGGTTGGAACCGGAATGGTGGTGGTATTGGTAGCGTTGAACCTGTGTATGTTAGTCAATAGGGTGGGTTTGTAACACAAAGGGTATCTAAATTAGGGAGATCATATTCAAGATGTAAATCTCGGATTTATCTTACGTTGATGCATGCATAGTTGCGGAAAATCTCGCATTTCTTCCTGCCAATGACTATGCCTTTGCACTTGGGAGCTATTCTGTCATTTGGGAAGTGATGTTTTCGCCTTGTGCGATATTTCGCCCTTTTGACATCAAAATTATTGAATTAAGCTATGAAACGTTGGTTGTAGCCATAATGAGTTGGATGTGTTTATGAAATCTTATAGGGTGTCTTGGTTAAAGGCGGGGGTCTGCTTAAACCATTGGCCTTCGTTCATGTTCATTGTTGATGCTTATTTTGTAATCCAGTGATGGTTCCCTTGGAGGTACACTTAGTTAATGTGGGTTTGATTATCATTCCATTACTTACTTTTAGTTTCAGAAAACAGTACAAATGAAACATCCACGAATTAACAACTCTTCTAATGCCCAATCTCACTAAAATTTATGTTGAATGAGATAAATATGCAGTTAATCATACTGCACCCACGATGAATTACTTAGATCCATGCCGGTGCACCCTACTGTGTGAAGTTTCATTTCGTCAAGCATCTCTTAGGTGTTTTTCTTGAGTTTACGTGTATTCATTCTCTTTATTACCATTGCTATATAAATGTCATTGTTTCTGTTTCTTGATAAGTATACGAGTCCAGCGGTGTAATGCAATTTGGATGGCATCATTTGTACCACAATGGTAAGTACTATTCATCCACCTGTTGGTTACCCTATATCTGTTAATATTTTTCACCTATTAAATATCAAGAGTCTTATCTTTTGTGCCTTGATGAGTTTTGGAAAAAACCGATGGATGATCTTAACAATAGAGGAGCTGAGGAGATATTCTAAGTGCGGAGTTGACAAGGGGAAGTACATATATATCGCCATTCAAAACTAGGTAGATCTCCAATATATATATTAGTATTTCTTACCATATCTAGAATCACCTAATGTAAATGTGATTGAAAGTATATCATTGAAAAGGAAACGGAGTTAACCTACATGAGTTTCCATATCCTCCATTAATGGATTAGGAAATAACAACCAATCCAAGCAATCACGTTATGCTTGATTTATACGGAGGAGATAATATTTGCATTTATGAGATGAGATGATGGCACCTTTGGCGCTTAGGATAGCGCCTAACACTTCCTCGAGGCGCTAAAAGCGCCAAACGCTCGCCTAAGGCGCCGCGTGGAAAATATAAGCGTAGATTAGGATTCCCGACGCACTTGGTCCCACGCTTGGTGCGCCTTTTGAACTTCATCCACCAAAGATGTGATTTACGACATTGGAAGGCTTTGGGGTCGAGTCATAATTCTTTGTTATTTAGCGGTCGGCCTAAAATATAGTCTCACTATGTATGTATATGTCGGACTAAAATAATCTTACCAATATCGGTGTACGCCGATCTGAAAATAGTCCTACTAATAGATTTGGAGACGCACTGTTTTTTGTCGTCATCAGGATGCGGTTGTTCCTTAGCTTTGTACCATATTTATTATATACTTACTTATCCATTGGTATGTTGTAGGATAATACTTACCTATTTCCTTGTTAGTGATAATGTCGGGCGGAAGCATGCCTTGACTAGTAAGCCACCCCAGCAGAAATTTTTGCTTACTTAGATGGTAAAATTGAAGCCCAACTTTAGAGTCAATCCCGATCCAAGCCACCCTAGAAAAATTATTTCCTTCTCTTACTTTGAGCGGCAAAAAAACTAAAAGAGGTGAAACAGAAAAACCCTAGGTAAGGAGGTAAGGAAAAAATATTATTTCCTTCTTTTTGTTTGCTTCTCCTCTCATTACTACGTCCTATTTTTTATTTATTCTTATGTATATGTTTCGACTTCCGAGTCTTGTTTGACTCATTACACAAAGTCAGTGTAACTACTTATGATAGCATAAATAAACTTTAGATTTTATTGTTTAGATTTGGTAAATTTCTGAAATAAGTTTTCAACTGGTTTCATTTGTTTTGAAGTCGATAATTGAACTATTTAATATAATTGTTATTAGTGGTTTGTTTTCAAGTGTCTGGGTAAGAATTGTTACTTTTGCGGGGTTCATGCCTTCATTGGGTGCATGCATATTAAATATTAGCTTTTAGTCTATCTCATTAATAGTTAGCTAAGATCTTATATCAATCATGAAGTTCATTTCCATTATCTCGTTGAATTATAAAAGTCTTGTTATAACCAAAGAGAAAATCCGTGAAGTTTTATTATTCTTGCAAAATTTCGTATTGTTGATAATGTGTTATTGCAGCGAAAGTTTTCTTAATCGATTCCATTTTCGGTTTTTAATTGTTGTAGAAGTGGGGAGAAATTTAGAGATTAGTTCTCTGTCGGATAATGAAGTTTTAAAAAGAATCGTGCCTATGTTTCCCAAATAGGACTCCAGCAGTTCTGCCCACCATAGCGAGCATCTTGAAGCCGTGTGCTCCTTATTGATGTTATCATCTTTTCTGCGGCCAAGGTATGTTGATAAACCCGTTGATCCTCCTGAAGCATGGGTGCTTAGGGAAAGTAACGATCTTAAAGTTGATTAAGAACTTCTAAAAACCGGACAAGATATATGAAGCAAGCAAACACTACAAGAAAATTGGGCTTTAGCGACTACTCTCATTCAGTGGGTAGAAGGCCGTTTTGCAAGTGGAGCTCACGCAGCAACCAGCAGGGCTGGGGATACGCTCTGTGACTCAAAGCTTGCTTTGCTAAAAGACTGGACCAACCATGTCACTGGTAGAGATATCTTTCGAGCTAGAGAATTTACGACGAAAGTTTTAGTCGACACAAATTTCAGTAACTCTTGTGCCCGTTGTTGGTATAACCATAAACATTTGTTCTTGAAACATTTAACCATGATTTGTTTTGTTCTTCAAGCCTATTAAATCGTTGGTAAGAGGTGACCAATTATAAACAACGTGACGCCTGAAGGGTTCAACTTACTCGGTTTGAGTTGGTGAAGGTGTTTGATATCGTTGGATAAGTATTTTACCACCCAATGTTTTGACGGAGTCATGAGTTTTATCCACTATAATACGTGACGGTAAAGTTTTTAACCACAAAATAGTTGGTTGGTTAAGATGTTAGTGTGCGTTGGTAAAGAAATCACCAAAACGGTCGAGGGTTATTGACGTTCACTCGTTTAAGGCGCTCAACCAATGAATTTATTGCTAAATTTTAATTTTCAAAATAATATCAAATGTTATTAATATTGATGGAACTACAAAATCCACACACATCTTTTGGTAAACCGGTAGAAACTTAGAACATATTCATGTCTTGCTCACATCCTAAATCACACTAGATGAAAAGAAAACTGGTTAGAGTATTAAAGACACCCAGAGGACACACAAGAGCTGAAATTTGTCATCAAAGGATTGGTAGCGGCTCGAGTCGTGGATCCAGTAGGCATATATTGAGTCCCTCTGTTTTGTTGGCATATATGTGTTTCGGTGGGTAGGCCTTGAGTGTCTCCGCAATAGCAATACTTGATAACAATGATCGAGACTACGCTTTGACGCTACATCCACTTGCAAAATAATTCTAAGATAAGATCTTAGAAAACAAAAAAGTAGTTGGTAAGCAAAACTTGTGGAAACCATGGCGCTATTATATGATGAAGACAATGTAAATTCATAATCAAGTCACGGAATATGCCTTAGAAATGGTAACAAGCATGGCTGCAAATTGTGATTTCGTCATATGTCCCACACTTGCGATGAAGGTTTTGGCCGGAACCTATATAAGAAAGAAGTACTCGACTTACTAATTTATACACACAAAAGAAGGAAACCACCTTAAATGAAATGTATGCGCTGATCCTGTATCGTTTTCCTTCTTGTGCATTTTGGCAGATTTAAATCCCAATTACCATGTAGAAAGGGCCTTTCAATCCACAGGTGATACTTGTCTCTCATTAAATACTACAAATAGCGGCATAGTTGAAAATTATTAGAAATCTTTGGAGTTTGGACATAAGATTGAAACATTAACACATCAATCATATTTATTAAGTAAACTCAAACGAAATATCATCGAAAAAATTAATCTTGAAGATAAATTAGAAATATAGAGTCTGAGGGGAACACACGGCATCCAGGACTACACTAATAATTAAGATAGCTGATCACAGGACTTCAAAAAACTAGAACTTTATTAATCAAGATATGAAGTCATATGACCCCAAGCTTGTTGAGCCTTTGGATATTCCTATGTCGATTAGCCAACCAATTCGCCCGGAGCACCCAAAATCACGCATTTTCGGTTCGTATTGCTAGAATTATAAACTAATGAAACTCTTCCATAACAAGTTATTTAAAAGGTGCTCGTTCCAAACATATTAGACACTCTGAGATCACTATCCTTAAGGATGCAACACAACTCAATACCCACAAAAAAGGAATGAAAGCTCATCACAAGTCTTGAGATAGGGAAAACACAATATATGCCCACTAATAATTTTTAAGCACTTTGCCGGCTTGGGAAAGGGATTGATAGCCTTAGCCCTAGTTCTAGAAGATAACTTCGGCATCATGTTAGCTATATATTGAAATCCTCAAGTCCATCTAAAGCATGAATCATAAAGGAAACATCACCCATTTCCATTCCCTTCAAGACCAAGATCGAGTCATCGGACCTATCAACCAAATGATCACAGCAATCGAACCCCTTTGTATCACTAAGAACTCAAAATGATCTCCAAGTATGGTGGAGAAATCAAGTACTCAAATCAAAACTAATGAAACTCTTCGATAAAGACAATGATCTAATTTCCTAATAAAATACGACAAACTTGTACAAAAAAAAAAAAAAAACGAATGAAGTGGTACGGTGATTACCTGTATCCATCTTTTAAAGTGCCAATAAAAGTTTATCAATCCGGATGATTAATTGCTTCGCATTCGCTTCAAATAGCCTTGACTTGGATACATCTCACTATCCACAGAACTCTTCTCCTACAAAACAACAAACAGTGAAATGAGAATCCTTACAAACAACATGATATATTATTAATCAAAATTTTGCCAGAACATGCTTGAAAATGGGATTTATAATGACCTCTATTCTTGGGTGATTTTCAAAATCCATGACCACCTTCGTTTGATCATCAACCTTTTGTATCCCAGCCTGTTTTTGCAAGACGAAGAAATTGTCACAATTAGAAATCAAGTAACCTTTAATTAAAAGTGTCAAAACTTTAGACTTTTAAGCATAAAAACAATTCAAAAAAAAAGAGGTGTGCTCCAAATCATGTTGACTTACTTGCTTTCTCGGGAGACCATACCTTAACCACACAAGTCCCGATACTTCCATGTGAGAATCCTGTAAAACACAAGTGATCTTCTTAATAGAAACATGATTATACAATACCAAACATTCATTCTAAAATCTCAACCATGTACGAAACCGATTCGATTCATGTGTGATATACTGGCAGATGTTATCTTTTTGCTTTATATCTACCGGTATTCCAACATCATCGTCTAAATTACCTCTACGCCTAGCTTAAAGATGTGCTCAAGGATCGGTCTAAATTACATCATCGGTGCAAGAGGACTTCGTGACATTGTTAAGCTGGTTCCTCTTCTTTGGAGTTTGTAATAGCACAAGGATTCAAATCTTGATCATGCATGGGCATCATAATAGCACTAGGTGATGGTGTTTCGATGCACACGGTTGTTGTAAGAAGTTAGGTGTGTTATCTCACCCAATACAACATACATATAAAGATGGATATAATAAATACCTTAGGGACCTTCTCGAGTGTTGTAAATCACCACATACATTCTCTGTAATGCATACATGAGAACTAGAACATGGGTCAAAATGACCATTTTCTTATAGGTCTTACAAGTTTATTTCGGCATGTAGGTAATACAATCACATAGATTTCATGAGATTGGATAGAGCATAAAAAGAGAGGCAATAACAATGTTCTAGTAGACCCGGATAACATGAGGCAAATCGGCTCAAACGATAACAAATGAGCGTACCAATGTAAAGTAGCTTCCAAAAGTTTTGCTAAATGTCAAAGATGAAAACCATAGAGCGGTAAAAAAGAAAATGAGAGGTATTTACAAACACAAATGATTGTTAAACGTTTGTATGCATACAGCTTCAACGGTTTCCATACGCATCAATACAAAAAAAACTATAAGAACCACATGCTCATGTTGTAAAGTTGTTTCCTTTTTCACAAATTAACTCGACTATTCAATCAAGACGAGTAATTATACACATCTAGAAAAGAATACTAGTGCGGGAACTAGAAAATATTGCATTGAATCTTGTCTTGTTCTAACTAAGGTAATTCTGTAGTCACAAACAACAAAATGTAACTGCATATTCACTAGAATTTCACAAATTTCACTACAGTTTCTTCCGAAATAGATTACAACCAATGCCTGTAAAGAAAATTACATGAAAATCAAAACTAGCTTGTACTAACTTTAATTTGTCTGTGTTAATCACTGAAATAGATTACAAACTAAGATCGTGCATATGCGCAAGTGGATCGAATGCTGCATACAGTTCAAAATCCGGCTAAGTGTAACTGCCAAAAGAACAAAAACTCCCATTTAAATGCAAACAGCACTTTCAAACACAAATTGGAAGGTGAGGCAAGTTTTCGGTTCACATCCTCCATCGATATTCCAAAAAACACCCTAAAATGAAAAGGAAAGGATCCATACCATAATTCAGTGGATAGCGGCGTGTTACGTATTAGCCACTGGAGCAAGGCTGGACACTAAACTTGCATTTTTGAGTAAACCTCGACAACGAGAAAAATTCACTTTTCTCCAGAATCTTTTTAGCAACTTGCGGCTTTGTCTTTACGGCAGACCGGGTATAACGCCATTGCAACCAGAGTAAAGAGCCGGCTCATGACATAGAACTTTCTCTTGTCAAGCTGCATAACCAAGAGACATTAACAAACATAAGAAACCCAATAAATCAAACATCAATCACATGACCCATTTACATTCGCATTTCTTGGGATCACAAAATGCAATTAAGATCACTACAAACTACAACCAAAATGAGGCATTCTAAAGAGTGGGCCAAGTTTCAAATAATTTATTAACACGAAAAGGGTATTGCAAAAATCATTGATACTTCAAATTTTGCAAAACCGAGAATGCATCAGTCTTTGCTCGGATAGAATCATGGAAACTATGCACAAACGAACACAAGTTGAAGTATGACCTAATTTTATAGATAATTACATAAGTCTTGAATTACACCCATCTAACGCAACACTAACTTAGTGATTTAAGCTATTAAGTATTCACCTAAACGAGGAATCTTTGGAAAAAGTTCAAAGTTTATCAACAAACAAGTGCATAGGACATGAAGGATTCAGTCTCAACCAAGCATCGGCCACGAGATAAGATGAAAATAATGTTTAAAAACACCGCAATTATAAAATCATTAGGATAAAAGCTTTGAATGTTTTATAAAGTAAATTCATTTTATGAAGTAAATTACGAGGACAAAGGAAAAGAAGAAAGAAAATGAAGGTGCAACAAAGAAATTGATATCAACTATAGGGGGGAAACACATCGAGGCAGTCTTATCAGGTCTAAAAGCGCAAGAAGAATCATTAAACTCAAGATCGAAGAAGCCAAACATGTAGTGAGTAGATAAAGATTTTATGACATCCACAATAACCAAGTAAATCAATGGGAGGAAATGAGCACAGCTTCATATCAATACAATGGGTTTTCTTGGTCTATTGAAGCTTCCGGGGATAAAATGACTAACATAAAAGTAAACGCATCTTTGATTTTCACCTAAACCCAACCCTTAATGATAATCAATCCAACATGAGAAAGAAAAATCAACCAAATCTTATTTTAAAGACCAATTTCTAAACAAGTTTAAGCGAGTTCACCCATTTAAGGAGTTGTAATTTAACCAAAAACAAAATAACCGAGAAAAGTACAAGTATACTTGAAAAACAAAATGGCCAAAATACCTTCACACGAGTTCAAACACCAACAACAACACCACATATCCTGCATAACTCCATCCCTGAGAAATCACCACCAACAACTAGCAGCTCAACCCCTTTAAGTAAGCTTCAATCACTTCATTTGACTTGAATCTTCACGGACAATATATATTCTAATTTCTTCTTCTTCCATAACACAACATCGGATCCCATTTAGGCATACCTATATCAACACCTTCCTCATTCAACTCAAAACCCTTTAATTCTTCACTACCAAATACAGCCCGTTCAGAACCACCCATCTTCTCGGCTCACTTTCAGTTCGAAACCTAAGATTTTATTCAAACAAACTTGACCCGAAACCCTAGGTTTAATTCTTCAAATCGAGCAATCAAACGCATGATCTCTTCCGGCCCAACGGCAACTTGTTTCCAATACGTAATTTCATCGAATCTCTCGATTATCTCTCCATCCAACTAATAAACCAATTCATTTAGAAGAAATAGAGAACTCATAATCACTTACCGCATCACGAAGAAGACAAACCAGTATTTATCATCACGGAAATCCAGTTTCATGTGATTATATTGTTACTAATCCACCATCATCGTTTTAGAGTTAAATCGATTGATATAGACAAGAAAACAACCACAAATCAAGCTATAATTGATTGATTTGAAACTAGGATTTCTTTTTCTTCTTAATTTTGACTGCAAATTTTTTTTAACTCTCACGGTGTTAATGTTTGAGAGAAGGAAAAGGAAGATGAATCATGAGAGAAAGAACAAAGGAGAAGGAAGAATTGTTGTTGGCCGAAAGGGAGTGCGGTTTTTGTCTAAGTCTTGATTTTCACTAAGTCATGCTTTGTTGACTTAAGTCTTGATTATTTTGAACACAAAAATGAATTTTTTTATTATAATTATAATTATTATTATATTATTGGATAAATATGATTACATGAAACTAGTTGGAAGCTAATAAGCTAAACTCCAACAACATACTATTACATTAATTAGGAACGAGTTCTTTGAAAATGTAACCTATATTGAACCTAGAAATGGGTAACTTTAGCCAAGGGGCAAAACGGCGGGAGGTTTTCTCTTCGGATGACTGGAGAGGCGAAATCTATCAAAGTGGAACATCGCTCGTTCAAATATTACGAGTTAGGCAGGAGTTTCTCTCGGATGGCGGGATGGAAATATATCGAAATTGAATATCACATGTTCAAAATATTACTAGAGTTAGATCGGAGTTTCTCTTTCGGATGAGGCGGGACGAAAATATATGAGAATTGAACATCACATGTTCAAATATTACTAGAAGTTAGCGGGAGTTTCTCTTTCGGATGAAGCTGGGGGAGTTTGGTGGTTGAAAAATAAAGCTGTGACGGGTTACATTGTGATAAAATGGTTTGGTGTAGAAGTAAGGTGATGCATTTATATCATCTAGAAGCTCTATGACAACTCACAAGACAAATTTTGTTTCAAAATATGAAAATTTCAATCGATATGATGCTAAGGTTGATTTTCATATACAAGCTTACTAAACCACATATTATCATATCCTAGTGAGTCAAAGCTACTAACCACACCAACAAACTAATGTCTTGGTACAAGTGTCTACCAAAAGATTGAATTGGTGGCTACACATAGTGTCTTGAAGTATTTACCTTCTAGCGTACTTTGTAGTTGTCAAACTCTCGTGGGTGAAAGATACCAACAACGCATGAAATATTTTGATGGTTGGTTGAGGTGTCTACCAACAAGGATAATTCGTGGGTAAGCCGAGTGGCAAAAGATATGTACCTTTTAGGGTACTATTTGGTTGCCCAAACATGATGGTTGGAGGCTAATAACAGCAAATACGATATTTCGGTTGTTTAGTTGTTCATGCTAAAGCCTTCCACCCTTGTCGTTTGCCGAAAAACCGGGTGGTTAGACATTTCCGCCAACCATAGATGTGCAGTTACAAATAATTGTTCTTTGAAGAATTCCACCAACTGTAGTTGGTAAGAAAATAGTCGCTAAAGCCAAGTTTTCTTGTAGCGGTATAATATTTCTTATGTTTTACCTTATACGTTTCCCTTATTTATTGGTTTGTATGGGGACAATGTCAAAACTATAGGCTACGCATTAGCTTCAAACACCTTACAGTGATTCTTCCTAAAAATTTGATCCGAGAAAAACAAGTGACATAATGAGATCAAACTTGATCGATAAGGGTTAAAGACGGTGCTTGTGAAGGCTGATGACCTGCCTAAGCCAATAGAGGTTGAAGTGTATGTGATTTCCGCTCATCTCCAGCTCGTTTCAAGTCGTGGCTATATTGAGACCATTTTTATTTTATTTTTTTGATTCTTGGTGTTCATCGGTCTTAATATTTGTATTTCGACAATGAACACCATGAATCTAAAAATGAAATGGTTACACTATCTTAAAGAAAATTCCTAAGCCACCACGGGTCATGAATACTGGTTCCGCCATTGGATAATGTACTTCATTAACTTTGGGAAGCCAGTGGTTCAAGATGATGAAGCCAACAACTTAGCTCATGGAGTATTGGATTCATTATCAGGAGGTTTTTGTAGTATGTCATAAATCGATGGTAATGTAAAGCGAACCAAAAAAAACGGCAACCCAAAAGAGCCATAACTTTAAATATTATTAGTTCTTTCAAAGATCCCGCTATATTTGAGGGTATATCTCTCGAAAAATTTAGCATTAGTCTCAGAGAAACCATTGAGGGAAGAGGTTCACATGTAGTCTACAAACATATTTATGGACTTCTCCTCAACCCTATGTTTACTGCAATTATGTACTGAAACATCGCTCAGTTGGTTGGTCTAAGTATTGGCCGGTCATAACGTTTCTTCCTAAAATATACTGTCGTATAAAATAAGTTGGGTATAATGTTTTATTGTCGTATAAATTGAAATGGGTAACTGTTTCAAGCGTACATATATTTTAAAGTGGGTAAATTAATACCATTGTATAAAAGTTAGTCAAGAGAATCCTTGGTTAGAGAACCCATAGCTCTAATAAACCTCATGGCCGTCTCGGCAAGAGTTGGAGATACCATTTGCAAATGAGGAAGCAACTTTTCTCCTTCTTTCAAAACGATATTAGCACGGTGGCGGATATATTAAATTGCCCGGCAATCTGTAGAATATATAGAGATATGAAGCATAATATATCAAGAGAAACAATGGAGATAGCTAGAAAGCATAAAAAACAAGTATTGCTAGGGATACATCGTTTACATACTTTGTGCATGCTATAAAGATCAAACTGAATTCATTTTGATAATAGATTTTCATATATAAAAAGAATTATATGGCATAACAATGACTACAAACAAAGCAATATTCACAACTATTATTATTTGTAGTTTCAATTAGGTTGGATTGGCTGCTAGGATTACTGAGATAAGACCATGAAAAAATCAATCACAAACATATACTCCGGATAATAGTAAGACATTAAGACATTAGTGCAACCAAAGACATTTTTTCAACACGAGTCTCAACGACAAAGAGCGTAGGGTATATTCATCTTTGAGTCATATCAAGTAACTACCGCTAAGTAGCTTCGAGTTAGGATTAGAGTATGTATCTTTCCATCTTTATACATCATTCTTGATGATCTTTGAATTGTCGGTACTTGGATGCTACCCCAACAAAATTTGGATACGATTTCTCCTTAAATTGCTACCATTACACAACTTTGAGGTCCTATCCGCAATAAGTGATTTGGTGCTTTGATAGAGAAAATACCTAGGATAAACGAGGATAACTTGGCGAGAAAAATACGTATATGTGTGTAAGTATGTATGCAGGCGTTCAATTAGAGTTTTATACCCTATACTATTAGGAGTAACCAAGGTTGGGTTATTAACTATGGTTAAGGGGTAAACATGGAAAAAATTTAGAAAACTTATCAAAAGAGAACGGACAAACTCAGCTGTCCGTCTATGAGGGATGAATTAAAAGTTGCCCAGATCGTTGGGTTGACTGAAGTGTTTGGATTTCTATGAGGATATCTCTATAAAATTACATAAATTTATTTCAGTAAAATTAATGGCACTTGTTATCAAAAAAAGGTTGTTATAGAAGTAGAGGAAGGATCCCTTCACACTT
Source organism: Papaver armeniacum (assembly GCA_023531295.1). Lineage (NCBI taxonomy): Eukaryota > Viridiplantae > Streptophyta > Magnoliopsida > Ranunculales > Papaveraceae > Papaver > Papaver armeniacum. Next base: position 21,559 of record JAJJWW010005211.1, read on the forward strand.
TTATTATCACACTATCTTACACGTTGGACGTTATTTTTGTGAATAAAAACCAAACCGTAATGGATTTGAAGCTAATATTTTGAGGATATGTTCCTCTTACGAAGTTTTACATGCCTACCAAAAATGAGCATATTCCGAAATATAAAACCTCACAATTTATCGGTCTTAATTTCGACGGCCAGAATTCCCTTGATTTTCATCGGCTCATTTTCAAAGTAGTAGATGGTGGTGATATACGTCTCGGAATGCGCTCATTTTTGGTAGGAATGTAGAGCTATGTAATAATAACATATCCCCAAAATATAAACTTCAAGTCCGTTACGGTTTGGTTTTTATTCGTAAAAATGACGTCCAACATGTGAGATAGTGTGATAATAAAAATACGAGGGGATCCCTCCTCATAGAAGTATATCATAAAAAATAGGGATATTTTGACTTTGGGTCACAACAAAGTGACCAGATTTGCGTTTGGGTCATGCCAAAATTGTAATTAGAGTTTGGGTCACATGACCGTTATTGACCGTCTTGACCGTTATTAAAATAAATTTATTTTAATTAATTTTTATGCAATTAACCTTAACCGTTAGATGAGATGGGTGATGGTGGCGCGGTTTTGAGTTTTCTCTTCGTTGAGAGTTTTGTCGAAGTTGAGGTGCAGGGATAAATATATCGTTGTTGCCTTGAAATGCTTTTATAGGCGCTGACTTCTTCTGCAAATTGAAATTACACTAAACCCTCTTTCCTAATCCATCTTAAACTCTCAAATACATATTAATCTTTATCCTTATTCATCGTTCATTACAATAAAATCAATGGCACACTACACCCACGGTGACAACACCTAAAACTAATACGTTCTTGTTTCTCTGCCTAAGAAAATCTCCACCTTCTTGCAATACGAGTATACGAGGTGCGGCTAATAAACCACCTACTCACACAATTAAAGCATCTTTATGATTCATATACGTATATTACCATTAACACCACAGAATCACCAACTATATACATAATCCTACATATACATTTCATGCCAGTGAATCAACATCATAATATGCGATCAAATTAACCTTCAGGAAGATTAGTTTGGTTTTCCGGTGCACCTCTAAATTCCAGAAGCAAAGAACTCCACTGAGAAATAACGAAACAGGAAGAACATAGAAATCCGAACAATTGTGTATTTGAAACGCAATAAAATGATTCACTAATTTCCACGAGACTCTATCTAATAAGAGCCCATTCTTCTAAACCCAATGAAACCTTCAAATAGCTTTGCAACCTCCTCAATTCATCTATATTTAGCACCAAAACCACCGGCAATATCTCCATCCATTCACCGTGTCCGATGATCAAATCTTAATTATAGATGGTATCTCACTGCTCACGAACTCTATTAAAACACTACCACAAAATTATTACCTTTTGGCGATGAATGGTGGTTAAGATTCTTGAATCGATGTGGAACAGAGAAATAGAAGAAGAAGAAGAAGATTAAGAGATGGATACTATATAAGAAGATTAAGAGAATATAAAAGGGTCAGGTTAAATAAATAAATTGATCCTAGATTTTATTCGGTCATTTCAATATTTAACTAACTTTCCTAACTGTCAACGTGGTCAACGAGGGTCATGTGACCCAAACTCTAATTAAAGTTTTCTGGTGCCCCAAACGCAATTCTGGTCACTTTTATGTGACCTAAAGTCAAAATATCCCTAAAAAATATCACTTAATTTGGACAAAAAAAAGAAGAAAAGGAAAGTTATCTCCTAAGTTTTGGACACTCCAAGAAAGATCAGAAAGTGTCGGACACGTAAACGGACACGACACGGTTACGACACTTCTCGACACTCTCGATGGACATGCCACATCATGTGTCGCGTAAAAATTGTTATTGGACACTTTGGACACAAATTGGACACTTTCGGACTGCGTCATAAATGATTTATTTTGGTTTGGAAAAATCAAAATAAACTAAATGAGACGCTAATTTATTCTTGTTTTAGTCAAATCCAAGCATTATTCATGAAAAACTTTACCATTATTATATTATTATTAATTTTATATAATTAGTAATCAAATATTTTAAAAAAAGAAGAGTAATTATTTTGTTGTGTTGATTGTAGTAATATTTTATTTTAATGATGTGAATAATATATATAACGTGTCCCCGTAACCCGTTTTTTTTTTAGATTTGACGTGTCCCCGTAACCGTGTCGTGTCGTAACCATGTCTCGGGTCCGTGTCCATGCAACATAGGTTATATCTTATTGAGAGATGGAGAGAGTTCTTTATGGCATGTTTGTATCATGGAAGTAAGTCTATTTGATGAAAAAAAGAACCTTTTCCGTTTAAAGAAGAACTTTGTTTGTTCTTACATTGGCATATGATGGTGTTGGAAAAATTGGGTTAAAGTTGTGGATGAAAGACACATAGAGAATGATGTGCCACGGGCTTCAAGGTTTTTCGATTCTTTTGGATAATAATTTGACCCTTTCAAATAAATTCGTGAGTACAATAGGTCAGGTAATTATTTCTTCTGGATTCAATAAAGGCCCCAATAATCGCAATCGAATTCGAAGATTGTACTTCCTTGATCTGATCAAGAGCACAATGTTTAGAAGTTTATAATGATGGTATAGAAGAGAAAGAAAACAATAATGAAAGAAAAATGATCACCATTATTTATATGGGTTTGGCATTTGTTTAAGATGGATGTTCACCACAATAGACACCTAGTACGAAAAAAACTAATGTCTGTTCTAATTTTTTGTTTTTTGATAGCTTGGTACAGTGGTCCCTGGACTACTCCTAAATCCCATACATTTAGGAATTTTAGCTTGGTAAAGTAAGGTAAAGTAATGTCTGTTCTAATTCAAAGCAAACTTATACTCCATATTATTGTAGAATTTTTTTTACGACCACAACTCGGTGGAGGGGACCTGAGACCCCTTGTCATAGAGGCATACATTTTGAAACTATCGGACATATGGGTTATGTTCAACTTGTATAGGGACAAAAGCAACGATCTGTTTGTTGGGCCTTTGTCTTCTTGAGTGCGTGGATCTAAGAGCTCAACGGACCATTTCTAGTCAGAAAAGAACCATTTTTTTGGGGACCATGGTTCTATTTTTAGTAAGACATTTAGAAGTAAATCTAGGTCACCCCTTATCTAGATATTTCTATTAATACCTAAATTACCCTCCTGATTAATTTTGGGTAATGATTAGTTAATGTAATGATTAGTGAAATGATTAAGTTAAAGATAATTAGTGAGATTAAAAAAGTAGATGGTTTTTTTTTTAAAAGAAGTAGAATTATTGAGAGAGTAAAGTTAGAGAATATGAAGAAGTAAAACATGGATTTTACCAACCATAGAGGAGGAAGAGTATTTGGGTACCCAGTGTTGATGGTGGTTTTTAAACGAAGGGTAAACTCAGAAACCCTAAAAAAAATAACCTAATGTCACCAGTGACACATTATTAGGACATTTAAGGCGGGTAGTCGGTATTTTAATAGGGGTATTTTTTCAAATTAGGGTTACAACCAACAAAACCCCTAATTCACCTCCATGCCGATGGCAAATCATGCCAAGCCACATTTAGCTCCGAGCTAGTTGCGCGATGCCAAACGCACTCCCGCCTTGGTCCTAGCTACGCTAGTCACGTCACGCCTGCCAAGCACTCTTGTTTGGCCCTAACCTGCCACGCCAAAATGGCGCCGCGCCAGGTGCTTACAAACCATACAACCTAGGCCAAGACGGCCACGCATGCCATTGGCACATGCCAACATGCCATTTGGTAGCTTTTCCTACCAAGGCCACGCCCCAACGGCCACGCATGCCATTGGCACATGCCAACATGCTCATTGGTAGCTTTTCCTACCAAGGCCACGGCCACTAACGGCCACGCATGCCATTGGCACATGCCAACATGCTCGCCGTATCTTTCCTACTAAGGCCACGGCCCTAACGGCCACGCATGCCATTGGCACATGCCAACATGCTCATCGGTAGCTTTTTCCTACCAAGGCCACGGCCTAACGGACACGCATGCCATTGGCACATGCCAACATGCTCGTGGTAGCTTTTCCTACCAAGGCCACGGCCACATGACCGCCATCTTTGTGCCGTAGCAGAGATTTCCCACACTACACCCCTCACTATATTTTGTAGATCTAAATCATATTAATCACCTAAATTTTAAATATAAGTGCTAGAAATTTAAATAGACACATAAGATTTTTACGTGGTTCGATCAATGTGATCTACATCACGATTCTTCACTATGATTGTTGAGGTTACATTTGAATTACATTGAGAATTTCCATTAATGGATATTTTCTAGAGCTCTAGATCTAATTATTTGGGGAAGAAGATGATAAAGAAAATAAATCTCTCTCTAAAAATATCTCTCTCCTCCTAAAAGTGTCCTCACAAAATTATTCCTCCTCCTTTCTCTCTCCTGCTCTCCTCTTTATATAGGTGTTTACATAATGGATGACAGCTCACATACAGCTCATATTCTCGCGAGCCCTTTAATGATTTCGCAGGCTCTTGCTACCTTCTCTCGAGACATTCTCTCGAGTCTTGCTACCTTCTCTCGAGACACTCTCTCGAGCCTTGCTACCTTCTCTCGAGACACTCTCGCGAGTCTTGCTATCTTCTCTCGAGACACTCTCTCGAGCCTTGCTACCTTCTCTCGAGACACTCTCTCGAGCCTTGCTACCTTCTCTCGAGACACTCTCTCGAGTCTTGCTACACTCTCGCGAGTTAAGAAAATAATGAATCTCGCACGCTAAGAAAATATGTTGTGCGATATTTGAATCCTACATCTTGCCTCTTTTTCCTTGAATATTGCTTGAAGAGCGATCTTTAAGGAAAAATCCGTTGTTGTAGTAATCTTTGGTCTTTGTTGATGAAGGAACGAGCGGAAGAATACTGGACTTGAAAAGTACGTACTTGCCTCTATTCTTTTGCGAAGTTAGAAGCTTTGAGAAGTATATATGAAGTATCGTTTCTTGAATTATGCGAAGTATGAAGTATCCTTGAAGAAGTATATGAAGTACTTAATCCTCGAAATATATATAAGAAGTATGAAGTATCCTTTGAGAAGTATAAGAAGTACTTAATCCTCTAAATATAAGAAGTATTGTGAATCCATCATGCGAAACTCTCGCTCCATGTTCTTTGCCTCATGCTATCTTTGTAATGCAAATAAAAATTTAGATTAGTATTCAACATTTCTTTTATCAAAAATTTTCATTTAATTGCAAGTTCAAATCATTTTTCTTTGTTTTGATTTCCTTTGTATAACTTGTTTCGTCTCCAAACGATAAACATCTTTCATGGAAATGATCCTAATAGGTACCCCCTTATATGACGCACTTTAGGTACATTGCCTCTTGCGAAATCATAAGGTAAATTCGCGAACTAGGGTGTACGCCATAAAGGTTTGCCCGCTACTACTCTCCATGTTGGATATCATTCTCATTTGAAACAAATCAAATATTTAAGGGAAATATATAAATTGATCGTGCGAGATATTGTTCTCGAATTATTGTAATCGTGAAATCTTTGTATTCTGCGATTGTATCGCGTTTTGTAAATCAAATCAAAAATCTTTTATTTTTGTAAGTAAAATGTTTAAGGAAAGTGGTACTTAGCTTTTGTGGTTTGTTGTTGTCAATCTCGCGCAGACAAAAAGAAATGTGAGAAGTGAGACTTGAACCCTTGACCTGCCTCTTGCTTATTCTCGCACCATACCAATTGTGCTAATCCTCATTTGAAAATTAACTTGCGAGATAATCATCAACTTTCTTCTTTGCGAGATAAGCAAAGTCTACGAAATTTCGCATAACAAAAATAAATGTGCGAGAGCAAGAATTGATCTGCGACCTCCGCTTGCATTCATGCCTCTACGACCAAACTGTGCTAGCCCTGCCTCTGCGAAGTGTTTTCGCGAAATAATCACTTACTTTCTTCTTGCGAGATCGTTGCGAAAAATCCATGTGAAAAATACACGTTCGTTGAGACTTGAACTCGCGACCATGAACTCATTAACTTCGCGGGTGACCAAGCTGTGCTGCCTCTTGCTTGCGAGATAACGAAACAACCTTGCGAGATTATACATTTTTTTCCCTTTTTGCGAAGCCAAAAATTCTTTGCGAGGAGGAGGTTCAACCCCGCGACCTCTGACCGGTTTATACTCTTCGCCGGTGACCAATTGTGCTAGCTGCTGTTTGTGAAAGAAACACACAATACTATAACTTTATTCACTTCTTCGCTCTCGGAAGTTTAAAAATATGTAAAAAGTGGGATTCGAACTCGCAACCCCAAGCTTGTTCTCTTAGCAAACGACCATCCGGGCTACTTGTTGCTTGCGAAGGAAACACACAATGCTATAGCTTTATTCCATTTTTCCCCTCTTGAAAGTTCAAAAATATTTGAAAAAATATGGTGTGGCGAGATTTGATCTTGCGACATCAAGCCTCTTCGCTCCAACTCAAACCATCTCATGAAGCTTCGTTTGTGATAAAATTCACGGCGTTTTGTTCTTATCCTTTTCTTCATTCTTCCTTTATTTCCTTCAACAATTTTCCTCTTTTCTTTTTCTCTCCCGAACATGAAATTCTTCCATTAAACTTTAATTTTCTTCCTTGAATTTCACCACGGCAACTAATTTTTTTCTTCTTCTTTTCAATTTTGGGATGTTTTCTCACGAAATGTGATTTCTTCCATAAAACTTCCATTTTTGAACCTAAATTTTATAGATCTAAATAAAAAGTATGAACAGTAACTACTTTTCATGGAAATTTCTCTTAAAGTTTATAGATCCAATTGAATTCATCACCTGTGATAGCCGTTTTTTCTAAACTTTCTTGAACCAACAAGATTAGGTCCCTGTTTCTAGCGCATATGTAGTTGCGGATTTCACACTACACCCCTCACTATATTTTGTAGATCTAAATCATATTAATCACCTAAATTTTAAATATAAGTGCTAGAAATTTAAATAGACATATAAGATTTTTTACGTGGTTCGATCAATGTGATCTACATCCACGATTCTTCACTATGATTGTTGAGGTTACATTTGAATTACATTGAGAATTTCCATTAATGGATATTTTCTAGAGCTCTAGATCTAATTATTTGGGGAAGAAGATGATAAAGAAAATAAATCTCTCTCAAAAAATATCTCTCTCCTCCTAAAAAGTGTCCTCCAAAATTATTCCTCCTCCTTTCTCTCTCTGCTCTCTCTTTATATAGGTGTTTACATAATGGATGACCGGCTCACATCAGCTCATATTCTCGCGAGCCCTTTAATGATTTCGCAGCTCTTGCTACCTTCTCTCGAGACATTCTCTCGAGTCTTGCTACCTTCTCTCGAGACACTCTCTCGAGCCTTGCTACCTTCTCTCGAGACACTCTCGAGTCTTGCTATCTTCTCTCGAGACACTCTCTCGAGCCTTGCTATACTCTCTCGAGACACTCTCTCGAGCCTTGCTACCTTCTCTCGAGACACTCTCTCGAGTCTTGCTACCTTCTCGCGAGTTAAGGAAAATAATGAATCTCGCACGCTAAGAAAATATGTTGTGCGATATTTGAATCCTACACATGCCATTGGCACATGCCAACATGCTCGCTGGTAGCTTTTCCTACCAAGGCCACGGCCCTAACGGCCACGCATGCCATTGGCACATGCCAACATGCTCGCTGGTAGCTTTTCCTACCAAGGCCACGGCCCTAACGGCCACGCATGCCATTGGCACATGCCAACATGCTCGTGGTAGCTTTCCACCAAGGCCACGGCCCCAACGGCCCACGCATGCCATTGGCACATGCCAACATGCTCGCCGGTAGCTTTTCTTACCAAGGCCACGGCCCAAACGGCCACGCATGCCATTGGCACATGCCAACATGCTCGATGGTAGCTTTTCTTACCAAGGCCACGACCCTAACCACGCATGCCATTGGCACATGCCAACATGCTCATTGTAGCCTTTCCCACCAAGGCCCGGCCCTAACGGTCACGCATGCCATTGGCACATGCCAACATGCTGTTGGTAGCTTTTCCCACCAAGGCCACGGCCCTAACGGCCACGCATGCCATTGGCACATGCCAACATGCTCAAGTTGGTAGCTTTTCCCACCAAGGCCACGGCCCTAAACCACGCATGCCATTGGCACATGCCAACATGCTCATTGGTAGCTTTTCCTACCAAGGCCACGACCTAATGTGCATGCCACACATGCCATTGGCACATGCGTCTTCATCAGACTTCATCACCTATAGTGGCCCTAATGCAAGCGGTGCACCGTAGCCTAACTTGCAAGCCGTGCAACCTAGGCCAATTCGCATTGCCACTTATACTCACTACAACCTGGGCTACGCACACGCCAAAACACACGCCGCCACGGGTAGCCTAATTTGCAAACCATGCAACCTACCACCAAGGCATTAGCACATGCCATTGGCACATGCCACACACGCCACTAGCAGTACTCTGGCATTGCCACTTACACTCAACGCATAACCTACCACCAGGCATTCGCGCACATGCCATTGGCACATGCCCACACGCCACTACGCCACTCGCGCATTGCCACTTACACTCAACGACAACCTACCACCAAGGCATTCCACACATGCCAATGGCACATGCCACATCGCCACTACGGGCGCCACTTGCACTCAAGGTGCAACCAACACTCGAGATATCAACACAAAGCGGGATGCTTTCCGGGGTTTTGGTTTGGCCGGTCACTGACTTGCAGTACTCACTACGCCTCACATTAAGAAAGCGTGAAAAGGAATAAAGCGGTCAAATAAATGAGGAAATAATGGTGAAAACGTTTTCACCCATAAACACCTTGCGGTTACCACCTCCTCCCATTATTTCACCTTTACTCTCTTCCTTCATGAGGCCGAGTGCACGTTTCAATCTCGACTTGTATAAATAGGTCTTACCTATTTCCACCACACGACAAGTCTTGGTTAGAGAAAAAATACTACACTCTCGGAAAAGGCAACTTTTGCAAGCTCTCAAAAGCTTTCATCTCTTGCAAGCTTGAAGCTTCCACTTTACGGGACAAGTCGAGACATACTACTCTCCCAGGAATTATTCTCGGTCTCAACACCTTTCTTTGCTTCCCTCCCCAAATCAACCCTTCTCCTCCACTTTGTGACCGAAGCAAGTCCGGAACGGTCATTTCTTGGTTTAGGCGGACTTTGCAGTTGATCTCGAATCTGATAAAGTGCTCACGTGCAACACATTTGTTTTAGGGTTTGAACCGGTTTCTCACCTACCAAAATTACCGAAATCGGCGAAACGATTTTTACCCCGCCCAAACAATTGGCGACCACAGTGGGAGGATTGATCTATCAGTTACAATACCAACTCCGGCTCCCGATTTCGTTTCCGACGTCAAATCCCAACATGGTGGAACTCGGTCCCGGCGCTGCCGAGAATACCGGCCATGTAACGCATCCACGATGTTAGCGTCTCTCCCAATAACGTTGTTGCATCACTGACTACGGTAACATCGAATGCACTCCCTCAAGTGTAACACCGCCAATCACGGGGCAAGAGCCGCTTCCTCCTGCAGTGTCTCTGCACAACCCTCTAATCATCGCGACGAAAATATCTCTTCGGGTGTCACGCCACCATCACTGAGGCAGGCGCGTACGCACCCCCAAATAATTCATCTAGCATGGCGCCTCCAACCACAACTAAGGTTCAACTACCCGCATGACGGGACGAGAGACGTGAGGAAACTGTAGGAAGTCGTCCTTACGTCACCATCGGCCGATTTGATGGAACGACAAGAGACGTCTCGCCGAGCCCTTAGTGCAGATATGGTTTCAACGCGGAAGGGAGGTACTCGTTTTCTCAAGACCCCGACAGAGCGACTACCACGTGAGTCGCGTCATCTGAGCCGTTTAGGAACGTCTCCAACAACCCCGACGCCAGCACCTCGGCGGCAGCCACGCCTCCACGGATGAGGAAACTCGCTAGGATCTGCTTGGAAAGAAATCGGCCGCCCAACCGTCACGAGAGAAGATTTGGAACAACTTCTCGCAACTAGAATCAAGAATGATGAGTTAGACGTGCATCATCACCAACCCCCTACCCCGTCGGAAATGCAGAGAATCCCTCTCCCAAGGGGTACTCATCTCTCAATTTACACATGCGATGGGCACCGGAACGCCGTGAGCATGTCTCTCGTTTCTAGAATCCCTAGGTGAACATGAATATAATCACGTTCTTCGTTTACGGGAATTCTTAAAGTCACTTCTTTGGAAGGGCGTATACGTGTACAATGACATCACCGAGACAGCGTTCCCAATCGGAGCGACATGGTCGGCTGCGTTTTACAAAGAAATACTTCTTCGTATCTGAACAAGTTACTTTCTCAGACCTCGAAAGAATGTACCAGTGGGATAATGAACATCCGAATGACTTCGTCAAAAGGTTCAGGGTTCAAGCACTTGACTGTCCCACGACCCAAATGTGACCGAACAACAAGCGGTGAACGCATGCATCAATGGTATGGTTCCATTTCCATCGCCCTGCTAGAAAACTTGCGCTTCGCGTTCTCCGAACTCCATGACGCCGCTGAGCGTCTGCTGACACGGCACCAGCATTACTAGAAAGAGCTAGGCCAAATCAGGCGAAGACGCGCGCGCGGAACTCGCTGGGAGCGGGCACGCCTCGTCGAAGAAATGCAATTTAATGTCGGGTCATCCTCCGTGAACATAGTAACGAAAGGGGAAAGAGGAAAGCCCCAACTACGAGCCACCATCCAAAAGCGTGAGCGGGCGCAACGGGAACCCCCGCCACGTAAAGACCCTCAGTATAAAACCCCATGCGGCATCATGAGGCCGAGGGAAATACCTTTGATTTCCGTTTCCCATCGAAGAGGTGATTGACCTCCTAGAAACTGGGTTTAAGATGATATTATCGATCACACCTCTCAGGCGTCTACCAACCGAGTCGAGATGGCGAACCCAAATCTTGCCACTACCACGAGGTTCGTTCCCACCCGGCCAGCAATTGCAACAAAGCTTGATTTTCAAAGAAAAGATAGAAGCGGGAGGACTCCAACCAGGAGATGAAAGAGTGCATCGAGACCCACTCCCAATAAGCTGGATCCTCTCGGGGACTCGGGTGCACGAGACCTTTACAATCCATGATGCAACATGTTGCGAAATTCTCTATCTTTCAAGGTGCGGCGCCAAGATATTTTCGCGATCTCTCAATCGTGTTGTGTCCAGGAACGACTTTTTCTCTCCTCGGAAACCATGCCAAGGGCCAAGCTTTCCAACAAAGCGGAACCAAAAGGAGACAGGGAGGGACTTTGACCACGTCCGTTTAAGAGGTAACGAATTTAACGACACACTCATCGACACGGCCTCGACCACAACATCATTACTTTCAAGACATGAAGCGTAGCCGGATTTACAAAACAAGACGCTACCTATTCCCATCTCGTGATTAAAAGCTTGAGAGGAGAAACTTTGAAGCGCGCGCGGCTACATCAACCTAGAGGTCAAAATAAGAGACGCTATAACGCATAGCAAGTTCCACATTGTCAAAGAACTAGATCATGACATGATATTGGGACGCTTATGGGTACTGACAACAAAACGAAATTGGATGTACACCCTGTCCACGTCCACCCGAAGGAATTCCCAACAAATCATCCCACGGGTTGTCGCATCAACGAGCTGTGAAGAAACCAAGACATCCGGAGAGGACCCGTTGGCGCTAGCTCATGGTTTTCAAATGCAAGTAAGTCTGGCCAATCAACCTTTTGCCTGTCAGTTTTCCTTCTCCCATTCGAGTCATGGGGACTGAGCGCGATTACTAGCGCAAACGCCGTCAAAAAATGTGAATGGGGATGGACCCAGTTTGAACACTTCGCAAGAAGCTTGGAAACTTCTATCGAAACCAACGAAGCCAAGGCTCAAACGGTTACTGAGCGCGAACCCGTTTTCAATCGGAGATGTAGTGGTTAAGGAAAGCTCGTTTCAAGTTTGGAGGATGACAGAAATGGATTTGCCTAATGAAGGTGAAGGCGAGTTGTAGTCAGTTACGGATACCCTTTTGGGAGGATATTGCAAGCTCATCAATCTGAGACACACTGAAGGCGTGATAGTTCACTCGCGATGGCTCAAGGAATCAATCCTAAAATCTTGTACTTCCCAATCTCCTTTTCGGTGCTTCCTTTAACAATTCCTCTTAATATTTGTAATTCCCGGGATGAATAACCGTTTGTATTTTTCCTAGGGATTTCCCTTTTGTCAAAAAATAAAAAAAATAAATATATCTCTCAGAAGGCAATTCTTCAAATCTCAGAGAAATACATGGAAAACCAGGAAAACCATTGCAGAGCCATCATACCACAACCTCTTTCAAAAAAAAATAAAATATACATGAAGCAAAATGTTGATTGATGAGAAGAAGAAGGAAAAGCTAGTTTACAAAAACAAAGGGACAATTGTGGGAACCAAAGCGCTAATAGAAATAACAAAGGGGAAGAACTATCCCTCGAAGGACGGAGTACAAGTCCCTCGGGTAAGACTATCTTCAGCATTTTCCCCGGCAATCCTCGGGCAACAAAGGTTCCATTCAACGGTGTTAGCAACAGCAACCTCAACATCCCATCCCGGCGAACCACGGCAGCAACAGTGTCCTCCCCGACGACTGGTCAAAGCATCGCCACCATGACCCTCAGGTATCACCAACGACACCTTTGGGATCAACTTCGGAGGGTGTCTCGTTTGAAATCATATGCCCGTTCGGTTTTCTCAACGACACTTCGGAGAAAGTTTTTGATTCATCCACATCGTGTCAAGAATCATGGTGCTCTCCTCCAAGACCACCACACGTTCTTTTTCCGACTTCAACCTAGAAATGGGTCACGATCCGCCCCATGCCCGGATCGGGAAGGCTTTGCCACCTTTGAAACCTTTCAACATGCCAAGACTCTTCCTTGTTCTCTTCGCCCCTCCTCCATGCTCACTTGAACCCAAGAAAGTCTAAATATGCACTGTTCTTCGTGGGGATAGATGGAAGGGAGGTCCTTAATGATTTCACTAGCTTCGTGGAATGGAGTTGAGTCCCAACCAATGCCTCCTCAAGAGAAGAAGACCGATCTTCACCAAGTCAAATCCTTCTCAGAAGAGTTAAAAGCGCTGACCATCCCCGGAGGGTCCCATCATACACTTTGCAAAAGATGGAAAAAATGACCCGGTTCTATCATATCTATGCACATATAAAAGAGGATAACACGAGCAGAGAAGAATAAGAAAACATCCAGGTATGATCTTCTTAGTTCGAATAATATAGGTTGGGGTGCTTTTACCCAAAAATTAGACCTCACGCCTTCACTGGGAGAACTTGGCTGGTTAGGAGATGATTCATCTCCGTGCGACATGACAAAGAGAGGAGCTTGACAAGAAGAACCCTTTCTCAAACGAGGAGGCGATGCAATTATTTTTGGGTATAAATACGGAATCTTAAAAGGGAAAGGAAGCAATGAGGACATAATGCTTCCATATTTTTAGCATGAATAATGCCTAATTGAAGGGTACGTGAAGGAAAGCAAGATAAGGAAACTTTGTTATACGTAGAAACACCTACTCCTCCTTGTTTACATCGGTCCCGATTCCCAAATCCACGCACAACTTCCCCCACATTCGCTCGGTCCCACCTCCCCAGTACGCTCAGGTTTCCCAACTCACGCCAACTTCCCAACGTCGCCCAAGCTGCACCCCCCACCAATTGTGCCGGCCTCAGGTTGTGCAAAACGCCGGAGGCAAAGGATTCCAAATCCTATTTATAAAGGTGAACGGCCTCCTCAAATTCTCTTTCGGTTTCTTGTTGATAGTTTGTCACCATCTTGTGCTTTACCTCGCAACAAAGCCCCTGTCCGAGGCTAGCGGGGACTTAATGTTGATGGTGGTTTTAAACAAAGGTAAACTCGTAAAACCCTAAAATAACCTAATGTCACCGGTGACACATTTATTAGGACATTTAATGCAAGGTGTAGTCGTATTTAATAGGGGGTATTTTTTCAAATTAGGGTTACAACGAACAAAACCTAATTCACCTCCATGCCAACGGGGCAAATCATGCCAAGCGCACAATCCTCACGTGCCAAGCACAGCTAATATCTGTAAAACGCCGCGCCTGCTTGGTCCATGCAGCCTAGGCTTAGTTCGCCACGCATTCCAAGCCAACACTCTTGCCTTGGCCCTAACCATGCCATACAAATGGCGCATGCCTGGGATTACAAACCATACAGATTTTCCTACCAAGAATGTCCCAACGGCCACGCATGCCATTGGAACATGCCCATGGTAGCTTTTCTTACCAATGCCAACACGCCTTCGCCGGTAGCTTTTCTTACCAAGGCCACGGCCCTAACGGCCACGCATGCCATTGGCACATGCCAACATGCCATTGGTAGCTTTTCCTACCAAGGCACCATACTAACGGCCATACATGCCATTGGCACATGCCAACATGCTCGTTGGGCTTTTCCTACTGGGAAGGCCACGGCCCTACTTGACCACGCATGCCATTGGCACATGCCAAAATGCTCATTGGTAGCTTTTCTTACCAAGGACCTGACCCTAACGGCCACGCATGCCATTGGCACATGCTAACATGCTGTTTGGTAGCTTTTCTTCACATGCCATTGGCACACATGCTGTTGGTAGCTTTTCTTCTAGGCCACGGCCCACGCATGCCATTGGCACATGCCACATGCTCACGGGTAGCTTTTCTTACCAATCACCTAGCCGTGCCATTGGCACATGCGCATGCTGTTGGTGGCTTTTTTTTCTTAACTTGCAACGGCCCACGCATGCCATTGGCAATGCCGTAGGCTAATTCGACAGAAGGCCAGACCTACATTACATGCCACCGGCATGCCACGCTAAACACAAGGCCCGGTAGCCTAATTTGCAAACCATGCAACCTACCACCAAGCATGCCATTGGCACATGCAACACGCTCATGGTAGCCTTCATCACCATGCCACGTGCACCGCCACTAGTCTGTGGCACTGCATTGCCACTAACGGCTACACTCAACGTACAACCTACCACCAAGGCATTCCGCATGCCATTGGCACACGCCACACACGCCACTAAGCCATTGGCACATGCCACAAGGCACGCACATGCCATTGGCACATACGCCACTAGCATCCATGGCATTGCCACTTACACTCAACGTACAACCTACCACCAAGGCATTCATTGGCACATGCCATGCACGCCACTAGCACGGCCACATGCGTAACAGGGCCTCCGCACATGCCACATCCACACACGCCACTAGCAGCCACTTGCACTCAAGGTGCAACCAGCACTCGAGATATCAACACAAGGCGGGAGGATGCTTCGGGGTTTTGTTTGGCGGTCACGGCTTGCGGCAGTACACTACGCTCACATTAAGAAAGCGTGAAAGGAATAAAGCGGTCAAATAAATGAGGAAATAATGGTGAAAATGTTTTCACCCATAAACACCTAACGGTTACCACCTCCTCCCATTATTTCACCTTTACTCTCTTTCCTTCATGGGCGGGTGCGTTTCAATCTCGACTTGTATAAATAGGTCTTACCTATTTCCTGCCACCAGACTTCAAGTCTCGGTCGGGAGAAAAATACTACACTCTTAAAAGGCAACTTTGCAAGCTCTCAAAAGCTTTCATCTCTCGCTGGCTTGAAGCTTCCACTTTCCGATACAAGTCGAGATACTACTCTCCCGCAGTATTGCGGTCTCAACACCTTTCTTTGCTTCCCTCCCAAATCAACCCTTCTCCCTCCACTTTGTGACCAAGCAAGTCCGGAACGGACATTTCTTGGTTTTAGGCGGACTTGTCTGCATTGATTCTCGAATCTATAAAGTGCTCATGCGCAACACATTTGTTTAGGGTTTGAACCGGTTCTCACTCACCCTCTCAATTTACCGAAATCGGCAGAAACGATTTTTACCCATAAACACCAGGTATGCTTCAAACTTAGATAATGTTGGTTGAATTGGTCCAAATATTCATAAAACTGTAAATTTTTATAAAAATTCTCGCTAGGTCTGTAGTTAAGTTTACCAAGTGTGAAGAATAGTAATCGAACACGAGTTCGGTTAGTAAATGTCAAGAACATATAACCGAACACGTAGTTCGGTTTCTTTCTTAAAACACGTTGTAGCCGAACTTTAGTAATAAGTTTTATTGTAGGTATGTTTGGTTGGTTCTGCAAAACTTCAACGCAACCAAGCTCCTTAACCGAATCGCAGTTAAAAGTAACCTAGTGTTAAGTTCGGTTGGTTCGCAAACTTCAACATATTTTGCGAATCAACCGAACCGAAGCTTATATATGCATATATGCAATTAGGCATAACGCTCGGTTAAAGTAAAAACTTAACAATTTTTGCGATCCAACCGAACCGCACTTGCAAATGCATATATGGAATTAGCCCATAGTTTGTTAAAAGTATTTTTATAATCAACCGAACTTTTGAGTTGGTTAAGAAAAAATTAAATCCCGATAACCGAACTTTTGCGCTGGCTAAACCGAACGTTTTATGACATAACCGAACTAAAAGTTCGGTTGAAACTTTTTTTTTGCGACATAACCGAACCTGTCTCTGAAAAAGAAAACTCCATTAAACCTCTATGCAACTTCCATTTTCAGCTCATTTTGATGATTACTTCTCATTTTTTCAACCAAAAACGAATGACAAGTAATGAGTTTGTGAAAATATCTTTGTTAATGATTTAAATTAAGCTATATATATAGAGGTGGTGGTGGTGGTTGGTGGTGGTTGGTGGTGGTGGTAATCGGAGGTGGTGGTGGTGGTGGTGGTGGTAATCGGTGGTGGTGGTGGTGATAATCGGAGGTGGTGGTGGTGGTAATAATGGGTGGTGGTGAGGAGGAGGTGTTATATATATATATATATATATATATATATATATATATATATATATATGTGGTTATTAGGTTGGTTTTAAATTAAATTAGGTTAAGGGTAGGTTAGTCATTCCAACGCTTTAGGACACCCCTTATAACTATAGGGAAGGTGGCCTAATAAAACCATGGTCCCCGCAAAAAAAATCATGGTCCCTAAAAAATAGTTCTTAGAAAAATGCTTATTCTGACACGAAGAACCAGCACAAATTTTTGAAATGATCAGCCAAATCTAAGGACATCTAAGATGTTAGTGTTAGTATCACAATTGTAGAAGATTTATAGATACCATCTTAAGCAACCGTAGTTTCCATGTGGCATTAATTAAGATTTAAACCTTGTCTACAAACTCGGGTTTGATTCGTTAACACGTATCGAAGAGCTATGCTCCATATCCGCTGGTTTAAGGGGGAGAACACCTCTTGTCTATCATTGAAAAGTAAAGTAGTACTACTAGTAGGAGTGGAGCAGACACTTGTAAAAAGGATCAGTCATAAATGAGGATTTGCTGTTCTGGAATGACAAGTGAAGTGACTGAATGTAGTAAGAACTAAGGAGAAGAGTGTGATACTTGGTATAGTTTAGAGAGAGTGATTCAGAGGAAACGATGGGATGGATTATGGGAAAGATGGTTGTTTTTGGTTGATGGCCGTGGCCTTTGCGGGTGCACCACAAGGACTAGACTAGTGGTAGACTTATAAGTTAATTGGCTCTCTCAATCTAAATCTCACTCTTGATAAGCTTTATAATCCGTCAGAGATGTACAAAACTGTCGTACCAGTACTATCTGAAATGTGTCATAGGCCCAAAGTCTCTCATCTCGACCGTTCGAGAATTAAATGTAGGGATAGTAGTTGGTTGGTAACAGTGGTTTGGCAGCAAAAATGCCTCGTTTAATTGGGGCCAGGACTTTTTATTTGCACCCCAAATTTTTGAAGGGAGTATTAAACTGTTATCGAAAAGACTGTTTTACCCTTTACTAAACACAAATCTTAAAAACAAGTTAACTCTAATTAGAAACCATAATTAGGCCCCCAATCTATATACCCTAAATCCTAAACCAAAAGAGAAAACTAGTTTCTCTTTTTTCTTTTCATCTTCCTCTCCTCCCCTTTCTCTTCTACACCACCACCATTAACGACTCCACCAAGAATTCTTTTTTTCTTCAACCGATTCATCGCGTAATCGTCGATGATAAAACTTTAATAGACGATTAACTTCTTCTACAAACATGGTTCGTACAAAGCAGACCGCTCCAAAAGCACTTCAAATCCCTAATTTCGTTGACACCGTCAAAGGCAAGGTTGTCGAGGGACGAACTCCCAAACCCCAAAAAATCGAAACCCAAAAAAGATATAGCTCCAATTAGAAGGTATGTGAACTTAAACCCACCTTTTATTCGATTTGTTTTTGTGTTTTGATTGTGAAATTGAGTTTGATAACAGAAATTTAGCGGTTTCAGTGTAAGGGTCGTTAGTTTCGAAATTGAAACACCTAACGACTTTTGATTTGCATGCGGATGATATGAAAAATCGTTAGTGTATTAGGTTGAAGATGACGACCCTAATTCTGCTACTTCAACATTTTGTGCCCTAGAATAGAATCGTTGAAGATGACGACTCTTGTTTGACAACCCTTGTTTATTGGTTAACGACTCTAGATGGAACTCGAACATCCTTCTGTTCCAAAAAATGATAGTGTCGTCATCTTAGGTCCCATAGAGTCGTCATTTAGCTATATGCCCTGGAGTCGTCTCCCAAATTATAGGATCGTCATTGGCATTTTGACGACCCATTTTTTACACGATAACGACCCTTTAAGGACCAAAATCACCCTCTCTGTCCAAATATTTGAAAGGGTCGTTATCGTTTATATTAGAGTCGTAACATTGTGAAGAAGGGTCGTTAGGTTTGTAGACCATTCCAATGACGACGCTTTAACTGATACCATAAAGTTGATGTCTTATTGGTTTTTTTTTTTTTTTTTGCGTGTTTGGAATATAGTGCCAAGAAAACCAAAGACAAGGTTGCAATAACGATAACTCCTCCTTCCAAACCTCCCCGCCACGATAAATACTTACTTGCCGGTCCATTACGCGGAAAAAAGCCGAGTGAGGTATCATTTTCTATCACCGAACCAAGAGACAAAGGTAATGAGTTGTCGGATTCGTCAGAATCAGACTCTCCTGTTATTTCCACTAACAGTAGTGGTGAAGAAGATGAGATACAAGAAGATGAAGAGGAAGAAGAGAGTGATAAGGATGATGAAAAAAATGGTAGTGCTGATGATTTTGATGATGGTAATGGTGGTGATGAGGAGGAGGAAGGGGATGAATGTAATAATGGTGGTGATGAGGAGGAGGAAGAGGATGAAGGGGATGATGTTGGTGATAAGAATGATGAAAAGGATGAAGGTAATGATGCTGGTGATAAGGAGGATGAAGAGGATGAAGGTAAAAAAGATGTAGAAGCTGAGGAAGAGAATGCAAAGCCGAAGCCGGTAAAGAGGGTTAAGAAGGATGGAACAGATATTGCACCCAGCGCGAGACACGTTCCCGCTACTCATTTGATGTTGTCTCCTCTTCGAAGTGGTAAACCTAGAGGAGAACCTAGAGATGGCGGCAAAGTTCTATTTGGGTATCCTGGATCGTGGGCTCATACCATCTATGAGACAATCGTAAGAATCCCAACTTTGCTTGCTATTTGATTAGTTGATGTTAACTTTCTATTTTTTTTTTAATTTTTATTTGTTTATGTTTTGTAGGATCATAAGAATGCCGCACGTCTTTTCAGGCACCAATCTTCTTTTAAGAAAATGGAGTTGTGGCCGCTAGCAGGTGAATGTGCAAGAGTTAGAGACTATGTTGAAAACTCCGGTTTGTACAATGCCGTTATCAACTCTGTGATTGCGTATGACAAGGTCGCAGTATCTAGTTTCGTGAAAGGTATTACGTCGAAGTCGACACACATTCCAACTTCCTTTTGGCGAGATGGCATTGACTCCGATGATGCATAATGAGATATTAGGGCCGGGTGGAAGGTAAAAGAGAAGGCCTAGTTGGGATGAAATTTATGCATTGACCAAGAACTTGTTTGGCCGGGATAAAAAGACGACTGATGGGCTTTTCGTGCCGGGAACTAAGTATGCGAAGAAAGAGTTCAAACTTGTAGAGATTAAGAAGATGTTTTCTGGGACAGAACAGAAGGAAAAAAGATAAAGGTCTCTCTGATATGGAATGTCGTTATGCGGCGGCTGCGTATTTGTTGTACGTCCTTGCGTCGGTTGTATTTCCCGACAACAAAGGTAACAGGGTCAGCGCCAACCTTCTTCAGCTTTTGGATCCCTTGGAAGATGTGAACAAGTACTCTTGGGGGACTGCCATAGTTGCACATTTGAATGGTCAGCTTTCCCAGGCATATCACGAACGAACTTCTAAAATTAATGGGAATTTGGCTCTAATCCAGGTATTTGGATTGATAAAAGTTGTCTTCTTTTTGTACGTTTTTTTCCTTTGATTTTTTAATGTTTATTTCATATTTTAAAATTTTCAACTTTGGTTGTTATAGGTTTGGATTTATGATCATTTCCCGTCACTGTTCAAAGATAATGAAGACGTGGAATTAAACCCAAAATGGAGCAAAAGTAATCCAACAGGAACCCGTTGGTTGTTCACCGGTTCTCAGGATAAGGAACAAACTGATGCGTTGATAGAAATGCGTCACAAACTTGACAACATCACGGCGAAAGAGGTAATCTTTACTCCGTACAAGGATGATAGAGTTGGCGCAATGGAAGATGTCGTGTATTACTATGGCCCTTTGTTTCACCCTAACGGTTTTTCAATGTACAATCCGATGAGAATCATGTGTCAACTTGGGTTTATTCAAGATTCACCCGATGACGACTATGTACCTCCGTTCAAGCACAAGTTGGACAAATGTGAGGCTGACAAGTCAGACATAAAGGTCGTTTATGAACCTACAGCTGATGTCAAGCATTGGAATAATAGGCATTCTAGCCTATTAGACATCACATATTGGGTGCATGCGCATGAAGGTCACGAGGCAACAACAGATTACTATAAATGGTACGAAGGCTTCTCCCATGGTAGGGTGATACAGATAGATCATACTACGGGTAGGAGGACCAACAGAGCATCCAGCTCTACTTCTCTAGCTGACACTAGAGAGTAATCACCTCTATTTCTTCTTTTTCCATAAAGCACCATGCAACGATGAATGATTGTTTATCCGAAGTGTGACTAACCACGTTCAACAAAGGCATGTTATACCTGTTAGTCTTATAGGTGCAATCTATGAACATGACTTGATAAAAACACTGAGCCAAATCCACCATCCTAGGATGGGCAAGAAAAATATGAGTCACTTTGTTGCCCGGACCCACCCTTGTTTGCATGGCGTAGTTAAGTTTTTCTGCCAACCACTCTGATTGTTGCATAATTAATCTACCATCCCATTCGGTTCTCTTGATCGTTGCTTTGGAAGTGTAGATTGTGGAAATAATAGACAAATTTGTCTTATCTTCCGCCCTTATTGCATTTAGGATCCTAAGTGGCCTACATCCCTTCATCTTCCGGACCTTTTACATTTGATGTGGTTTCAATCGGGCATATGTTGGGTGTCCTAAAAGACTTATAGGTGGAGGATGGTTGTGACGACCATCCGATATACTATACAAACTCCATAGACGAGTTTCAGGATGCCTTTTGAAAACAATCCTGAACGGGCATTGAATCTTCTTCGACGAAGTTTTGTAGACCCTCATCTTGTAATTCTTCTCATACTTGTAATTCGTCTCTTTGTGACTTTCTTCCTTATCCCCCGCTCTCTCGCATACCATCTCCATTTGCTTAAAATCGACGTGTTTGGTTTGAACAACTACGCACATCTTCTCTTTTGCCTTGGAAATAATCCATTCCTTGACCTCAACCTTAGTTTCCCAAGTCTACATTGAACAAATAACACGTTTATGAGAACACTAATTAAGCAATTTTCAAAACGATATACATCGATTCAAACAATAAAAACGTACCAAATCGGTCATATAGTGTTGGGAGGTATCCAGACTGACAGTGGAGACAGGTTCAGGTTAAGAGCTCATCTGTACAACCAACTACAGAAAAAGTAAAATTATGTCATTACGGAATCGTCAATTTATAAGATGTTAACATGACGACTCTTTGTTTTTAAAATTTCCCATATAAAGGGTCGTCATCTTTACATTTGCAGAACGACGACCCCAAAAGTCGTTACCTTATTGTACATGTTAACGACTTATTTGCCTGAATATATGATAAAGATTCGTCATGGTGTGTTTTAGCACAGCAACGACCCTTATTCGCAAATCGACGACCCTTATTAAACCCTGACGACTCTATACCGACAAATATACACCATTTCTGTTCAGTTTTCACCTTGAGTCGTTACTTAATATATATATATATATATATATATATATATAACATGACGACTATAACTGAAGTTATTGCAGATTTTGAAAATAAACAGTAAGTTTGACTAGTACGAGCAGTTATTAAAGGGTCGTTAGGTTATATATATCACCCATGATGACTCTACATGCAGTTAATGCAGAATTTCAAAATAAAATATATGTTTGATTCCTAGGAGCAGTTATTGCTTTTTTTTGAAAAAAAGAAACGGTTTTATTCAAAAAAAAAAAACTAGCCGTTGGGTACATTTTTGCTATAAATAGAGACCTATCTCTTCCAAACTTATTCACCCATCACTTTCAATCTTCCTAAATCAGTCACCCATCACTTTCAAACACTAAAATGGCTCCAACTCCGTTCAATAATCTAGAAGATGTTGTTATTGTTAGAGCACACACCACTCTCACAAAGCACTCCATTGAGGAAGCGCAATGGGTGGCCAGTAACGAAGACCCAACCATAGGGCCTTACCTTGGGTTGGATCAAACCACCAATGCTTGGTGGAAACGTTTGTTTAAGGTTTTTAAAGCACTAAACGGAAATCGTCATAGAAGGACGCTCCGGCAGATAAGGGAAAGGTACGAATATTTATACAATGAATGCGTATTGCTGAGAGACGAATTGAAAGCTCGGGCTGGAGCTCTCCCCAACGAACCTCAAGCGGATAGATTAAGTTTGTGACTTAATATGCCGTTCATCAAAAATTATTTCTTTGGTTATGTTTATTCAACAACGCTAACATAAAAAATTATTTTTCCAATACTCTTTGGGTCTGAGCCAATACAAATTAAAGTACGGCCATGAGTTTTTGCACGAGGACTGCTACACTCTCTTGGAGGAAGTTGAATGGCAATTCGCCCAATATAATTAATCTCGTATAGATTTTCTAGCGCAATGTATTGAACTATTTTATGTCTTTTCCTTATATTTTATTTCATAGTACATTTATGTTTTTTTTTTTTCAATTCAATAATACTAGTTCAACTATCTTTTCAGTAAATATTCCAAACAAGGGTCGTCATGGGTTATACATAAATAAATGACGACTCTAAAGTTATTTGAAATAATATGTATGAGTCGTCATTTTTGGACAAACTAATATTAATAACCCTAAACTAATTTCATAGTACACAGAGACTTTTTATACTAGAGTCGTCAGCCAATTAACATACAAAAAAAAAACGACTCTTTTCACCGGCAAGAGTCGTCACGCTGTTAATATATCCTTTAATGACCCATGTAGCAGTTGTTTGAGGGTGAAAATGGTTTATGTCGATTTTGGTAATTTCGGGTGTGTGGGTGAGAAACGAATTTAGACCCTAAACAATGTACTGCACGGGAGTACTTTAGATTCGAGAGATCAATCTGTACAAATCCGGCCTAAACCAAGAAATGGTCGTTCCAGACTTGCTTCGGTCACAAAGAGGAGGAGAATGGGTTGGTTTTGGGGAGGGAGGCGAAGAAAGTGTTGAGACCAAAGTTGATTCTGGAAGAGTAGTGGTTTCACGACTTGTATCATAAAATGGGAAGCTAACAGATGGGAGAGCTTAGCCAAACGTTTTTCTGAGTGTTGTCTGATCCTTGACCGAACTTGTTCTCTTTTGTGGAAATAGGTAAGACCTATTTATACAAGTCGGATTGAAACGTACTCTGGTCTCATTAAGGAATGGAATAATGGGTGAGTAAATGGGAGGAGGTGGTAACCGTTAACGCATGGAATTGATGTTCCATAAAAGAAAAGAGTTTCACCATTACTTCCCTATTTACTTAACCGCTTCATCCTTATTACACTTTCTTATTACGGGCATAGTGTACGCCGCACGCTGTAAACCGCCAAACCAAAACCCAAAGAAGATCCCCCGCTTTTGGTTTGATGTCTCGAACGTTTTCGTGAAAACATGTAACATGGTTGTTGCACGGCAAGTCGAGCTTGGGAGACTTGCTAGCTTGGCGACCTTTGACGGTCGAGATTTTGTATCTTAAGCGGAAAGGTAGTCGTTGATCGTTGCACGCTCCGTTTTTGATAGCGTGTAGGGAAGGCCAGCATAATGGCACGGCAAAGTTGGCAGGCCATTGGCATGGCGTGGTTTGGCGTGGCCAAACTAGACTTTGGGTCAAAGGTTACCATGCGTTGTCTGGTAACCTTGGACGGCTAGGATTTGCTCCTGAAATTGAAGGGCGACCGTTGATTGTCGCACGCCTTCGTTTTAGTAGCCGCATAGGGAAGGCTAGCATGGTGGCGCGGCTAGGTTGGCATGCCAATGGCATGGCATGCCTTGGTGCGGTTTGGCGTGGCCAAACTAGGGTTTTGGGTCAAAGGTTACCATGCGTTGTCTGGTAACCTGGACGGCTAGGATTTTCTCCTGAGATTGAGGGGCGACCGTTGATGGCCGCACGTCTTCGCTTTAGAAACCATAATTAGCGCCCTTTACTAGAATCGTTGTAGAATTCTCGTACGGACTCGGATTTTGACGGTCCTCCCCCTTAAATCAACCGGAAAAGAATTTCATATCTACCTACGCGAGGATATTTAGGTTTTGAACTCGTTCGAGAGGTGAAAACAGCCAGACAGTAAAACTCAGGAAGAATTCATGAGGGATGTTGCGGGCCCGAGGAGGCATAGTTTAGGCGCGGCCAAAATTAGGGTTTTGGCATTGGGCCAAACGTTACCATGCGTTGGCTGGCGACCTTGGACGGCTAAGATTTGCATCTAAGGTGGAAGGGTAGCCGTTGATTGTTGCACGCCTTCGTTTTAGTGGCCGCATAGGGAAGGCCAGTGTGGTGGCGCGGCAAGGTTGGCATGGCATGCCTTGGCGCGGTTTGGCGTGGCCAAACTAGGGTTTCGGCCCAAAAGGTTACCATGCGTTGTCTGGTAACCTTGGATGGCTAGGATTTGATCCTGGGATTGAAGAGGGACCGTCGCACGCCTTCGTTTTAGTAGCCGCGTAGGGAAGGCCAGCATGGTGGCGCGGCTAGGTTGGCATGCCGTGGGCATGGCATGCCTTGGCGCGGTTTGGGCGTGGCCAAACTTAGATTTGGGCCAAAGGTTACCATGCGTTGTCTCTGGGTAACCTTGGATGGCTAGGATTTGATCCCGGGATTGAAGGGGAACCGATTGACCGTCGCACGCCTTCGTTTTAGTAGCCGCATAGGGAAGGCCGACATGGTGGCGCGGCTAGGTTGGCATGCCGTGGGCATGGCATGCCTTGGCGCGGTTTGGGCGTGGCCAAACTTAGATTTTCGGGCCAAAGGTTACCATGCGTTGTCCGGTAACCTTGGATGGCTAGGATTTGATCCTCGGGATTGAAGGGGACCGTTGATTGTCGCACGCCTTCGTTTTAGTAGTCGCATAGGGAAGGCCAAGCATGGTGGCGCGGCTAGGTTGGCATGCCGTGGGCATGGCATGCCTTGGCGTGGTGGTGCTGCTGGGCACGGAGGTGCGGATGGCATGGATGGCATGCGTTGGCGCGGTGGTCTTCTTTGGCACGGAGGTGCGGTGGCATGGCTGGCATGCCTTGTCGCGATAGCATGAGAATTTTAGGGTTTTGTACGGTGATGTCAATCAATGTTAGGAGTTTCTGCCCGTGGAACATGATACATGGAAAGAAAAAGGTACCCTAGTAATTCTTACGTAAGCATGCTGGTTGATTCGATAAATGTGTTAATGGTCAATAAATGCGCTAGAGGTCATGGTAACGTCATGCCAGGTGCATAGTTTTACGATTTTAACCCTAAGCTAAAAACCACCATCAACAGCAGTTAATGTGAATTTTGAATTCACTCAATGTGGTTGAGTCGGGCAACGGTTAAAAATTCAAAAAAATGACTGTTGGGCCATTAATCTCTATAAATAGAGACCAATATCTCACCCCTTCTTCACCAAAACCATAATTCCCAACCTTCACATTCATTCTCATTCATTTATCATCCAAGGGCAAAAACAAGAGGAAACACCCTGACTACTCCCTACACTTCCGAAGAGAATTGCGCCATTGCAAGAGCTTGGTTGACAGTCACAAACCACTTTGAAGATCTAGGAAAAGACATTGATCAAACATCGGATTCTTGGTGGAACCGTGTATTCATCGTTTTTGTGGCGTTAGACGGAAATTGCAACTCAAGGTCTTTGAAACTAGTCAAGGAACGGTTCGAGGAGATATTCAACGAATATCAAGCTTTCAAAAGAGAAATCAAGGCCGTAAGGGAAGCCTTACCCAATATGTTGGGTTCTATAAGAGTAAGTATTTAAACAAGAGGTAAAACTTATCAAAAGCTTTGAACAATACTAACTAAGTTTTCCTTTTGCCTTTTTAGTTGGGGAAGGCGTATGCCCGATACGAGGTGCTTCGTGGAAATAAGTTTGAGTTCGACGATTGCTACCTCATCTTGCACGGCACTACCTATAATT
Organism: Papaver armeniacum; assembly: GCA_023531295.1. Lineage (NCBI taxonomy): Eukaryota > Viridiplantae > Streptophyta > Magnoliopsida > Ranunculales > Papaveraceae > Papaver > Papaver armeniacum. The sequence goes on from JAJJWW010005211.1 coordinate 48,417, forward strand.
ACAACCTTTATGGTTAAGTGTTTAAGTGCACCGTTATTATCTATTGTATTTCATTTCCTTCAATGCAACACTATGCAAGATATATGCCTTTTACGATTCAATGAAATGATTCTATAAAATCAAAAATCTTAAAAATTAAGAGTATAAGTCGTTAAGGTGTCTAAATATAGAAAGTGACGACTCTTCGAAAAATTACTCATGGTTGGTTAGGGTCGTCAGTCTATATGAAAATCCTAATGACGACTCTAAAACCCAAAAACTTGTGTTCTTCCAGAGAGTTGGGATTCGAGAGTCGTTCGGGTATTAAACGAACCAACTAACGACTCTAGGTGAACTACTAAAAAGAGTCGTCATTGTTTAACACACCACCTTGACGATTTTTCATCACCATTAAAAGTTGCAGGTTAGAGTCGTCTCCGTGAGTGTCAACTGGCTGACGACTCTTTAGGGTCGTTAATTTGTACAACACACGACTCTAACGACCCTCACACTGAGTAGTTCTATGGTGACCATGAATCGACCACTTGGAGCAACATTAAGACGAATCGAAGGGTATAAGATGTTTACCTGATTGTTTTGAGCTCCGAGTTCTTCATTTGGAGGATTGGTTCCTTCATTTTGAGCAATGGGTTCTTCATTTGCACCATTATTCATGGCTTCCTCTATTAACATAACATCTCTTCATCAAACATCCAATCCAGAAGATTATTAGAGACAATCTCACCATCAACACAATCATGATTGTTATTTGAATCTTCAACAACCTCATTCCCTCCACTTGAATCACTCATTTCTAAAAACCCTAGTTTTTCCTCTCAAAACTACTCTTCTTCTTCTCAACACATAAAACCCAAAAATAAAATTTTCCCAAATCAGATTTATATCTAAACACACTTACCACACTAATCAAGTTAATTAATTCTTAATACTAATCACTTAGGGGCATTTTAGCCATTTAAAAAATATTTTTATAAGAGGTGACCCAATTAAAAAATTTAAGATTGGGTGACCTTTTTTGATCAATTTTATCAAATTACTTAGGGAAAAAAACAGAATGATCTGATACCCCCAATTAAAAGTTAAATTGGAATAATGCGCATCCAATTAAACGAGGAAAAAATGACATTAGTATAATTTGTGACACTTCGCCAGTGGATGCATGGGTACTACAAAACAATAAAACACTATATGATCAATTTTATCAAGTTACTTAGGAGAAAAAAAAAAGAAACACGGAATCGAACTAAGTAGCGATGCATTACGGATAGGTGTGCACTTAAAGAAGAATCCCAAATGAGATCAAAATAAAGATGGAATGGAAACAAATTGGAATAATGCGCATCAGTTCATATGATATGACTATATTTGTTTGGACAACAATTATCAATAGCACTTATGAATATGGTGGTGTTTATAATGTGTCCAACTTTGTTTTGTACAAGCAAATTAATGGCGCTACTGCTTTACAGATTTTTCTACAAAATAGTGAACTACTTGTATTGCGCCTGGTATAAACATGTCCGGATGGATCGCACTTTGTACTCAAATGCTCTTTAATTCGATTGATCTTATCGCAATTTGTACTCAAAAACTCTTTGGTTGGTCTACCATTAGGATCTTGTTTCTCCTGGGTTCTTCAAGTTCTTTCCATAAAAGGGTAAACTATCTATCATCAACTTGTGCTTCATAGTTTGTTTGTCCAACCTATTCAACTTGGGGTATTTTTCGAGATTATTCTCCCAAGTTCCATGTCGCCAAACTCTTCACCGGGAAGCCGGTTTGAAAGATAATTGCTTCCAATAGGGAATATCATCAAGAGGAATGGGAGTTTTAGACCAAGCATATGACATGGAAGTCCGATAACCTTCATTATCCTACACTTACAAGGAACTTTTTATACTTTTTAAACAAAGCGAGATGTTTCATCATAAAACGTATTGCCTAATGCGATACGTTGTAAATGTATACCAACAAGCATCCAATTATCCTCCTTAAACTCCCTCAACAGGAAGCTACTTTCTTGGAATTGCTTTTTTATCTTGTTGATATCATTATTAGTGTTTAGCATTTGCACCGTCACAATCCCATTTTGACTCGTGAAAAGTAGACCTTTTAGTCTCCCATGCGCTTGCTCTACCATACTTGTGGATTCAAGTTTGAAATGTTTATAGTCGTAAGTATAAGCATACACAAACCTCTGCCTCAAACCCATTGTTTCTTGCAATATTCCACTACTTTGGGGTAATTAGTCCCCCAATCATCCTCGAAATCCTTCAAGTTTAACTCATATCTTCCCACACTCATCGACCAAAACCACCTTATCCCACGCTTTCATGAATAACCCAAACTTAATCTCACCTTCTTTCCATTCTTCGTCTTCTTTCTCTTTCTCCTTCTCGGCTCCTCTTTAGTTAGTTTGCTAAGACGTTGTCTTCCTCTTTTTCACGTTTAGTTCCTTTCTTTGCTTTCGGTTTTTGGATATGACTTCTACAATTCTTTCTAAGATTGCATTGTATATGCCAAGTGCAAAGGAAATTTTGTTATTTGGAAAGACTATCTGTAAGCGTTCATTATTGCTTGCTCCAACTATAAAAGTTTTGTCTTCGGGTGGTAGAGAAGCTTCAAAGTTTCCAATGCCCAAATATAACTATCATCCTTTCTCACGATCCATAAAACAATGCCAAGTGAGGTGATTTAGTCCGAGGTTTGTCCTACAATGTTAAACAAAGGCATGTTGTACCTATTCGTCTTATAAGTACAATCCATGAACAAAAACTTGGTAAAAGCAACGCTAATTGAATCATATCGGGATGCGCAAGAAAAATACGATCCACCTTCCTGCGACTCATGTCTCAGTGTAGTTGTATTTGTGTATTAACCATTGGATTCTTCCATCACCTTTCTTCCATCCCATTCACTTTTAATAGTTGCCTTGGCCGCATAAAAAGACAATGAAGAGAGGTTATGGTCGATCCCCTCTTGAACTTACTTAGGAGCTTACTTGTTTCCCCAATTTTCGAATGCAAGTTGGCAACTCATGACAAAGTGTCCAAAAAAGAAACACGTTATTTATCTTTGTTCCTCCCAAAAAATAATCTTGAATGGGACTTTGACTTGTACACCTAGTCGTCTTCTCTTATCATACACATAACCCTTTCTTGTGACTTTCCTCCGGCGATCCATAACACTGCATACCATTTCAAACCGCGTATCTTTTTGTTGGGATAGGCTTTCTCAACAATCCAATTGTGCTGTCTTTTTCCTTCCATTCCAAATCATTAGCATAATGTGAGGAAGACCCCTAATCCGAGCTTGAGGCTGATCCTCCATGAGATCAAAAGTTTAGTTGATGTGTATTAACGGTCGGCATCGACATATAAAAAAAATAAAAGGTAATAGAATATAAACAACATTGAAAACATGAAAATAAAGCATTTTCAAGTAAAGGCTCATGTTTCAAAAAATGAAATACATATGATGAAAATGCACGTTGTTCAAAGTAGAACCACGCCGGCTTTTAGAGGCATTTTTCAATGAAAAATAAAAACCAAAATCGATCATTTGCATGGCAATCTTAGGTTGTCTACCTGACCTCCATATGTTCTTCTTGCTCATTGGTGCTCAATACATTCATCACTTTATAATGTGTCCAACCATTGTTTTGATCATCATACAAATCTTTCATATGTAGGAGGAAAGTTAGAAAATTCAAAATTAATCACTCATATCACAAATTTCACAAAAACCCTAACTTTCCCCCCCCAAAATCTCCTCTACTCCTTCATACTAATTCTCTCTCTAAATGATTTCTAAAACTCAACTTATAACTAAATCAACTAACTAATCTAACTAATTTAACTAATCTAATCATTTTAGTTAAATTAGAGTTAATCATTGTGGGGGCATTTTAGCCATTTACAAAAATATTACAGATTTTTTTTATAAATCTCGTCTACATGGGATAAAATAAAATAAAACAAGTCACTGTCAAATATCTGTTAAGGGGTCAGCATCAAATTACTACTCCAATTAATCTGCATAGCTTTCAGTTGGAGTTATCCAATGAAGAAACAGATGTCACAAATGTCTGCCCTTGCAGAAGTATTATTATGCAACAATAAAAAAGGGCTAGTAAGTACTGTCTAGAGTGATCAGCAAAGTACATCATGCTTGAGCATTATGGAGTGGGGGTGGGAGTGCAAGGCTGCTAATGTGGTGTCAGGATTAGTGGGGTGCACCCCATAATAAGACGCCAAGCAGTTTTTATATGGCAGGGCAAAAAGTTTTTGGGGGTTACACCCCTACCCAATGCCCCATTAGCAATTTTGTGGGAGTGGGGGTTAATGCCCCAAAAGCAGCTCCACAATCATCCCCACCTGTTCGTAAGGGTTGGCCAATCCCGGACGAAGGGTTTATATTGAAGCCAATCCTGGACAAATGTCTGTTGTTTACAGAATATATATAATACAAAACAGAATGGGTTTTTGAGTTTGGACGATTGGATAACATTTTGGGAGACAAACATTGCATCTGGCCATCCCAGTCTCATCCCAGCCAAAGACATTCGACGGATGTAAGATTTGTAACCCCCTTCAATTATAAATATACATTGATTAGATTTCCTCATAATTATGATCATAAAAAAACATTAAATGTGATAAAAAAAAATACATAAATAAAGACCATCATTTATATCTCCTGGAGTTAAAAACATGTATAGTTAATGTTATTCTAAGTAATAAATTAGCCATCCTTCGTCAAACTATAAAGAAAGAACAAGATTAGAATTTTGATCAACATAAGAAAAAAAAAATATTTTTCATTTGGGAACCAATTAAATATGCCATCAAGAGAAAATTCGAACAATAATGTGTATGCATGTTAATTCTAATAGAGTCTAATGTTGAGCAAGTGTGTAAATTAACCGTACTTCTGAAATAAAGGTTCACAAAGATTATAGTTGAGTACCTTTTACTGTTCCAGTGTCGATTTTTGCAAGTATTCTAGAGTAGATAAGTTGTCGATTTTTGCAAGTATTCTAGAGTAGATAAGTTCATATTAAACACAAATGGTTTTGTTAATACTAAAATTTTAAACCTTGCCAAGTTCCAAATTTTCACCTGTTTTATAAAATCACAATTGATGAGGGTAAGAATTTATTTAAATTATATGTAGTAAATAAAACACAAATTGTGTCCTTATCAAAGCTACAATTAGGGTCTTCAAACGAATGAGGATACATATATCTACAATTAGTTTTTCTTCCTGAAAGTGCACCACCAATAGTTTAGAAGACTCGGGTAATGTAACAAACACTTATACATTTATCACAGATCAAATCAAGGCAGTACCGAATTTATAATTATTTGGATGACAAATATCTTTGATTTTCATAACTATAAGTTCTCATGAGTCAAAATAAGTCTTATCATAATTTATAGTATTTATTTAAATCAGTATGACCAAAAATTATATCGTCTCATTCTGTGCCATTACGGCACGGGTTATTTCTAGTTTATAATACAAAATAGATTGGGTTTTTTAGGAACGCGAAATTGGGGGATATAAAAAGGAATTGGGGGATATAAGAAAAGGACAAAAACTGGATCCAGATATCAATTCGGGGTCACCCCTTATCTTAGTATTTTACGTAATACCTAATCTACCCCTCACTAATCAGGATTAGTGATTAATAATAATTAGTAAAATCATAAGATTTTTTATAAATGATTAGTGTGTGTTTTATTTGAATGGTTAGTGAGGTGAGAGTAGAAGGAGGGAAAAAATATTTTGAGAGAGAAATTTTTTTGGGAAAAATGGAGGATGATTGTGAAGAGAGAATTGCTGCTGCTGAATCTTTAGCTCAACTACAACAAGGAGCATATCTTGAATCTTCATCTAACGACAACAACTCTCAATTGCAACTCTTTGTTGAGCCAACACCCTTGAATGATGATTTTGACGAGTATGGAGAGTTTCTTGAAGAACCAACACAAGAAAGTAAACTTGCACAACATAGTAGCATCCCCAACACACAGGTAAAGCTGCTAAGATGTTGAAAAATCGAATTTTTTCTTGAAACCCGCCATTATTTCAACTGTAAAACCTTGGTGCCGGCATAGTAGTGAATCCCATGTCGGTAGTAAGGGTACCAGCATGGTAGTCAAACTACGACGATGCCGGTAGTCAGGGTACCGGCATAGTATTCATACTACGACCATGTCGGTAGACCGATATCCCCATTTTGAATATTGATCCGGCATAGCATTCTTCTAAACAACCATGCCGGTACGCAGGAAACCTTTTTACCTACCAAGGAATATACTACGGAATATGCAATCGGCATGGTTGCATTTATAGGTTACCATGCCGGTACTGCATGGAAAACATACAAGAAACAGTACCATCCCAAACCTAAAACCGGCATTGAAACTTAATAAACATCGACGCCGGAACTGGGTACCGGCACCGAAATCGGCGTTGAATATCAATAATTATCAATGCCGGAATTGTGTACCGGCTTGGGACATTAGATTACGAGAATGCCGGCACCCGTGATTCCGGCGTTGTTTTCTAATGAAACATTTATGCCGGAATAGGTTTCAAATTTGGTCTTCCATTTTGGTTAACTTAGACTATGCCGGAACAATGGTCGAGCATGCCGGTACGGGTTTCCGGCATTGTGTTTTAATTTTGTTTAGAACTAATTTTCATTCGATCTTTAGGTGGTGACATATATTGATCCAAAAAATGCAAAGCCGCTTTATCGGGATACGTCGGAATACTATAAAATCCCTACGGTATGTGACCAAAGAATACTTTTCACCTAGTATCTTGAACTTTACTAATGGATTGCTAGTAATGAACCTTCTAATGAACGCGAAATTGTTCTTATGTAGGGAATAACAGATCGAAAGGAAGCAATCGCTTGGGCTAAAGAGACGGCTCTTAAGAACATGTGTGTGTTGGTGAGGAATACCGAAGGTTCGAAGAGGCGTTTTGAGATGGCTTGCGAGAGAAGTGGGAAATACAAGGAGAAGAATAGCCACAAGAGAAAGGATTATGTATATCCAAAGAAGACTAATAGGGTATACAAGACTCGTACGAGGAAGAATAATTGCCCGTTTAAGCTTGTATTCCGTTTAAATGACATGAACAATTGGGATTGTGGGGTTTTGTGTGGCTGTCATAACCACCGGGATCCGAAAGATTTTGTTGGTCACTCCTTAGTTGCGAAGCTAAAACTGATTTGAGTTCGAGGATGTAAAGAGATTGACCAAAGCACTTATCAAACCGAGACAAATTCTCAGAGGCTTCAAGGAAAAGGATGAGACTAACGTGTCTTCTCTACGTACAATTTATGCCGCACAAGCAACTATTAGAAGGGTGGAATGGGAAGGAGAAGCGTTATGCAAGAATTTGAGAAGATAGTTTGGGATCACAACTACACGCGTATCATTAAAAGAGGGCTGGACGAGAAGCCCCTTCAAATATTCATTTCGCATCCTTTGCTCTCACAATTGGAAAATACATGTTGTGGTGTTATTTTGATGGATTGCACCTACAAGACAAACAAATACAATATGCCGTTGTTCAACACCGTGGGGCAAACCTCGGACAAGGTAACATTCACATTGGCTTGGTGTTTAATGGAAAACGAGAGGGACTATAATTATCATTGGGCATTACGACAATTGAAATTGTTCTTCCGGGAAAATCAACTTCCGAGGGTCATCGTATAACGATGACGCATTAATGAAAGCAATATCCGACGTCTTCCCGGACGCACAAAATTTCCTATGTACATATCATATACGTAATAATGTGATAAAAACTTGCCATGCCTTGTTTGAACCCGCAAAGGCGGATATTAAGAAGAGAATGATGGTACAACTAGAGGAAGATGTTCGAAAGAACAAACTATCCCCCGAAGAAGAAGAAGATGAGAGAGGCAAGATAAAGGAGCGAGTGGACAAAGAACATGCGGAAAATCATAAAAAGTGGTTGGAATTTCTAAGAGATTGGAAGAAAGTTTATTGGTCTCTTACCGAGGTTATGTACGAAAAGAGATTGGAGAAGTTTATTGCCGATTGGAACGAAGTTTATCCAACTGCCGTATGGTATTGTCGGACTCAATGGTTGGATAAGTTCAAGGAAAAATTTGTGCGTGCATGGACAAACCGGTATAGACACTTCAAGAGTGAAGAAACTAGTGCAGCTGAGGCCGCTCATGGGAGATTTAAAGATCTCATCCAATCCGGTCAAGGCAATGTGGTTACGGTCACCGAGGCAATGGAGCAATACTTTAAGCAAGATATCAATAGGATCAATGAGGCTTTTGAGAAAAGCTCAATGGAAAGGATGACTCAATTTCTTCGTTATGGTAAGTTGTTCCAAGGAATAGTTATCAACGTCTCTCATTGGGAAATAAAACATATGATGAGACAAATGGAATATGAGAAAAATTATGGAAAACCGGGTGATGTGTGTATTTGTCCCGACATGTCTTCATTGGGGCTTCCGTGTCGTCATATGCTTGTGAAGTATGAAGAAGTGATACCTATTGAGGTTATTGATCCATTTTGAAGCAACTATCTTTCGAACCTCCCCCTTCGGAGATCCGGGCAATCTCCATGGGATACGAACGAAGCAAAGGAATTCTTCAAGCTTACTCACGTGGCACCTCGGTAAGCCGGCAAGTCTTGTTGAGCCAACTAAGGCTAATTACTCGTCCATGGATCGCACAAAGCGAAGAGCCAAGAAAGTGAGATCCAATAGGTAGACCACAAACTAAAACAAAAAGGAAAAAACAAAGGGTCGAATTGAAAGAAATGACTCAACGTGAAGAAGTACTCGCAGTAAGTAAGAAACGAGATCTAACCGCATGTGAGATTTCGAACAAAGGTTCGTGGGAAGCATGAGTTCCAAAAAAAAGAGGTAGGCCGAGGAAGGAACCGCTAAGTCAACAACAAACGAAGGACTCGTATCCACACCAAAAGCCAACTCATCGGAGGTTCCAACGAAGAGGGGTAGGCTGCCAAAGGTATCAACATCAAGTGTCAAAGAACAACAAGGTGAGCATTTCGAAGCCATACCCATAGTCGATCTAGTGGGAGTTCCAAGGAAAAAGGGGTAGGCCGCCGAAGGTATCATCATCAAGTGACAAAGAACAACAAGGTGAGCATTCCAAAGATATACCCGTAGTCGATCTAGCGGGAGTTACAAGGAAAAGGGGTAGGCCACCAAAGGTATCATCATCAAGTGTCAAAGAACAACAAGGTGAGCATTCTGAAGCCATACCCATAGTCGATCTAGTGGGAGTTCCAAGGAAAAGGGGTAGGCCGCCAAAGGTATCATCATCAAGTGTCAAAGAACAACAAGGTGAGCATTCTGAAGCCATACCCATAGTCGATCTAGCGGAGGTTCCAAGGAAAAGGGGTAGGCCGCCAAAGGTATCATCATCAAGTGACAAAGAACAACAAGGCGATGAGGCAAAGGTGGTGACAAACCAAAGTGATAGCAAAGTTGATGTAGTTTTAGTTCCAAGGCAAAGGGTAGGCCAAGGAAGTACGGACTCCCATCACATATCGAAGACATTGCAGAGTGTAGAGATTGCGAGAGGATGGTTTGGATATATTATTGTTACAAAAGGGTAATATGAAGATGTATAAGGATCCCGGAAACAGGTAGGACAATTAGAAGTTATCATACCAAGATACAGTCTTACATATACCAACTTCCTGAGGTTATTCGCGAGTATATTTTATATATGGATGATGTCGACGGAGATGGAAATTGTGGCTATCATGCTGTGAGAGGTATGACACCATGCCAATATGCTAGAATGAGGATGGCCGAACAACTTGTGAACAAGAGGAGCTTTTATGAGCAATTGGTTGGTGTAGGCGAGGGGTTTGATGATATGCATGCTCAAGTATTGGGGCCGAGCAATGGGATGAACTTTCTTCCTTCGAATATTGGATGAGAATGCCGCTTTGTGGGCATCTAGTGGCGGATACATTTAGATGTGTTGTTCATTATTTTACCCCCACCGTAGAAGTAACATTTACCCCAAAGTGGCAAAAATGCGAAGGATCCCTAAGAAGAGAAGAGTTGTTTTGACGTTAAGTGAACAGTAATCATTTTGTTATTCTAAAACTCAAAGAAAATTGTCCATTGCCACCTATCGTAGGATGATTAAAAACAAGGGTCTATATCCCAATATCTGGAAGGGACTGATGGCATCGTATGAGGAGAATCACCAATTTTGGGATGCGTTGGCCTTATCAAAAAAACCGCTCCAGAGAAGAAGATGCAACCCATTACGTGTGGAGGCGACGATGAGTAATTTGGATTTATGTGGTTCAGTAGTACGCAACGTTTTGTTTTTTTGGAAGTCCGAATTGTAAACATTAAATCATATTTTGATGCCCATGCCGGCATAGTTGTGTTTTATATTTACGACGCCGAAACTAGTGTACCGGCGTAGACTTTCTTTTGAACCCATGGTGGAAATGCTGAAAAAACTTCCAAAGAAATCAGTGACCTTTCCGGCATTGAAATTAACATCATAACTGTGCCGATACTCTGTCAAAATCATATTTGTCATGGAGATTACAGAAAGCCAGCATAGTATCCAATGCCGGTATTCTGACAATAAGTATTTGGTGATCACAATTCAACGGTGGCACAGGTAACGGTATAGTATTTGGTGTATTTGTCAATGCCGGTAGGGGAAAGAAACTTGATGAAATAAACAACATTAACCACATAATCTTAAGGAAATAAACTTAAAAACATTAACCCAAACTAATTGCAACTAACATCATTTCTTAAGGAAATAAACATAAACAACATTACACATAAAATGAAAGATCTCAAGCCAATTGCAACTAACATCATTTCTTGGAACGAGATTCAATAAGCAAAGCAGCTTCGAAATGCCTAAAAGGGTCTTTTCTCCACTTGGTATATGCGTCCTGAGCTTGATACCTATTCACTCTGTATCTTGCAAGAAACTCGTTGTATTTGCGACATAACTTTATGAGTGCAATTGTTCGATTTTGTACATAGAGATCACCATAATCAATTCTGCATTTCTTACCTTCCAAGTAGTTATTCATGTAAGGACCAGATCCTAACAAGACCCCAAAAGATTCGAAGGGCGGTGATCTTCCGGAAACCGATACTTATGTAGTAATTTTTAATCCACTCGGTTTCTTCCTCGACATCCGCTTCTATCTTAGATTGTTTTTGATGTTTAAGGATCTCTTTAGCTTCTTTGCGATAATGTTCAAGCTTTGCTTCCTTTTCTTCTTCTCTTTTCCTCTTAAGTATCTCTTCTTCCATTGCGGCAATTGACTTGGTGGTTTCTCCCTTCCTTTTTAGTTTTTCTAGTATAAGGGAAACCGAGTTGGTGGATGATAATTGATTTCCCAACAGAGTGGATAGTTTGTTCTTCTTGAGTTTTCTTTTTCCATGGCAATGATGAAATCGGTTGTTGTTGATGGATTTGAGTTGGTGGTGGATGATAATTGATTTTCCATGGAGTGGATAGTTTGTTTTTCCTAAGTTTGTCTTTTTCCATGGCAATGATGAAATCGGTAGTTCCGATGGATTTGCCATTGAGGTATCAAGTGCAATGGGTGAATCCATTGCATTAAATAGATGAATGCACAACGGCTTTATATGCCCAAGCATTGTCGATGACCTAGTATCAACGCCAAGCACTTGTCTTTCTTTGGTTTATGGTTTAAAAAAGATAGCCCGTTGGACATTGAATTTTGAACGATCCGGCATTGGGATAAGGATAACCGGCATGCCGACTCTTAATCTGAAGCATTCTCATCATCTTTCAATAAAATGCCGTAGGCATAAGGGTATTTGTACACAGAAACAAATTAGACACTCTACCCTTAACATAGAGTAATATACTACAATCCACGCCGAAACCAGTAGGCAATTGAAATATGTTTACATACTAAGTAGGAACTATAATTTATTTCGAACGTAATCCTTGTCGACGGAACAACGAATGCACTTAGCACGTGCATCAAGCCTTTAAACCACTTGGTGACCCAAGTGGACGAGTTATAGTCTTGTGAGGGCTTACATAGAGATGTACCCACAAAACCTTACGAAATACCTAACCAGATACCCTAAAAACCTAAGCAAATAACACTAAACTATCAATCTTCTTAAGAAGAACTGTTTCCGATTCACCCAGTGGTGGTACTCCGTGACTTTGGTTAAAATATGGTTCAAGTTGGCTTCAAACATGAATGCTTCTCCTTTTCTTGTCTTGTAACGCGTTTTCACTCGCCCATGCTACAAAAACAACACACAAACTTTGTTTGTTACATAAAAATTAAAAAAGAGTAGATTGTGTCGAATTAATCATAAAGATACTTACGAGTTATTGAGGGGACAATCTATTGTGGGTAGCGTGGTCGATACAGTGTTTCATTTTTAGATACTCAACCACCACATTTAGGATGATGTCGTTGTCGTTGCTTTCGATTTGTTGAGCGAGTTCTTCCTTTCGTGGTTACCGTAATCGTGAATAAATTTGTTTAAAATCTTCAACCACATGGAATCCGCGTGTTGTTATCTATAGTTGAAGGACGAGTTTAGCGTACCATGCTTGGGTGATTGCTAAATCTTCCTCCGAGTCGAACGATGCCATTTGTTGTATGTGGGATTAGGTACTATACTAAGCTATTTATTGATGATTATTCTAGGGTTTAGGGTTTCTAAGTTAAGAGGCTCAAGGAGATATATAAGAATACGAGTTTTGGGCTTTTGGGTCCAAGAATTAGCTCTCTTTATATAGAGAAAAACGTCAACGACTAGTATTTTTGAAAATCACCAAAACCAGATTGAAGTAATCTGTGAAATAGGATGCCTAAGATATGGTTCCGGTGACGGTTTATCATAAGATGACAATGGGGTACAAGGGAATTTCTTTACTGAGATTGGGCCAAATATGCAACCAATACCGGCATGGTTTCAAAAAACTATGAAACGCCGGTACAGGGAACCGGCATTAAATCTATAGTAACGACTATGCCGGCATTTGTTAAATTCAAAAAAAAAACGGATAGTTTTTTGAAAAATAAGACCGTTGGAGATTTATTTCTATATAATACCCCCATTCCTTTGGAAAAATCTACACAAACCACCCACCAAATAACAAAATCATTCTCTCAAGAAAGCAAGCACGGTTAAAGCTTCACAAGGGATGGGGTTTCATCATCTACCTCATTTGCAAAGTAAGTAGATTTACTAACAATATGATCTTCACTACTATGACGCATGACTGATATAATCTTCTCTTACAGAGTCATCATTGCAAGTGTCAAATTTGCAAGTCACCTTCTCATCTAGTCATGGACTGTCCTTTTATTTATTCAAAGTGTAGAAGCTGTGATGGGACACGCTGGTTTTGGATTGCAAAAACTGATGATGCTGAAAATGGAAGAATGTTTCTAAGGTGTTTGAATCACCCAAAGTGCGATGAGTTTCAATGGTTTGACAAAGATGTTGAACTAGCAGAGTCAAGAGAAAACCACAAGGGCCAATGCAAGCCTATCGATGGTGTGATGGGTGTTATATGAAGGGAAAGGAATATGTTGAAAGAGAAGAAGAACCAATGAAGATGATCCTTGAAACCCCATCCCGGATGATGTCTTGAAGAGATTCGGAAAGGCTCAAAGGTTCCACAATTGTTGAAAAGGGATGGAAATAGATTATCTTTAACCAAATGTAATCCATTCCATGTTTTTTAGCATGTTTTAATTAAAAGTTTCAAATCCAATGTAATAAATTACTTAGGAATAAAATAAAAGAGCATTCGAAATGGATTTAAGCAGAGTACCGGCATAGAAGAAATCAAGCTTACGATGTCGATTTTTCGACAACTATGAAAATTTGAAAATATCATAAAACCTAAGCATAGATGTTAGAAAATACTATTGTGAAGTACCTTCCAATATCTATACAAGAATTTTTAATCTTCTTGTTAGATGGTTTTATAAACAATTTCATTGCGGTAGATCAAGGACCGGCATTGATTTATAAATATCTTGCATCTTAGGAATAGGTACCTAGATTATTGAACCTAAACTTATCTATGCCGGCAAAGTCGCAAATAAATCTTGCAAGGATAAACATGTTCAACATAAACCAATCACTAGAAATCAAAACATGTTCAACATAAACCAAACAATTGGATTCTCGCTATTAAATGTTCTTAATCCAGTGTATCATAAACCAAAAGCAAACCAAACAACTAAAGAGTTAACCACGAGGTACTAACGAAAACAAGTTCGAAATTGTTCAAGACGTAACAACCACCATCCAAAAAAAGAAACACAACTAAAGAATTAATCACTGGTCTTTTTGCTTCTTTTGGGCCGGTTTGTTCTTAGTTTCCCGAACAAAGCTTTTGCACTAGGGTCGGTTTCTTCAATTCTATCAAGCTTTTCTCGACTTCCTTCATTTCTTCAAGGGATACCACCTCTCCTTCGGTACTTGCAACCCAACATCTTCTTTAACTTTCCAAGCCGACGCCGCTAGTTTAATACATCAAACACATAATTAGTATACATATAAGATTATGTGTACATTAAACGACCTAAGTAATTAACAATACTTACTAGCAATCCAACGGTCTTATTAAGTTGGGTCATCGTAGGTGATGCCTGTGCGGGAGTTGGAAGGGAAGGTTTTTCTCGGGAGGAACTTGGACGTCATCGGGCGGACGACATAAGGATGTGACCATTGCAGGTAATCTTCCATGTAGTCGGCATCAACTTCATCACCGTTTTCAGAAATCTCCAACTTATCCCACTGACTAATATCTACCAAACATTGTGGTTCCCTATCACTCCAATCTGTTGGGTCCGGTTTTGGAACATACTCTATATGCAACCGATTTGGAGTTGAAAAACACCGAGAAAGGTCAAGATCAAAACATTGAAAAGAGGCCGTCTGGAAATGTGCTAATTGCTTATATCCAAGTTGGCGCATCACACGTGTAGGATTAGCCATAACGTATCCTTTTGGGTGGAACAACGAACCATGGTAAAATGCAACGTTACCAAACCTCACAACCTGGCAGTTTCCTCTAGCCTCCTTATAAGGGTCGAACACAACCTCTTTGGTACTCATTGCGTCCAAAGCCAATCTCATATCGATCAGTCGACCTATGTTTAGGGCTTTGGAGTATTGTTGAACTCGTATCTCTTAGCTATACGCGTATCGGGTTCTGGAAGGTCTATGATCTTCAAGGAGGGGTAGACCTTGAACAAGGTTGGGAAGTGTTCATAATCCCACACCTATTCCAATGTGAAGCAATAAGTTTTGTTTCTAAGTTCACGATAATGGTTCATGTGAACAATATACATAATAACATAAGTTTAAAAATAAAATTATCTACAATAGAGTGAAATTCCCGACAAATTGGTTGGTTTTAGCCTTAGAGGCCCTTCTCATCACCGTCATCAAATGTGCCATTACCACGGTGCCCCAAAAATAATTATAGACATCTTCCAACGGATCCAAGTACTGAAGGTAGTTCGCACTAACCCTGTTGCCATTGGTGTCAGGGAATACCCTAGTGCCAAAGATGTATAACAGGTAAGCAGCGGCAGTATAACGAATTTGTTTAGGGTCCCATCCATCCTCCAAACTTCTTAACCGATTGTATCCATAGTTAAAGATAATTTAATACCATATTGGCTTGAACTAAATAAAAAAAAAATCGCATCGAAATCTTTAACAGGATTAAAGCCATACCTTCGATGAGGCCAAGAGTTTTAGAGATATCAATGTTAAAAGGGGTCTCAGAATCAACACGGACCGACTTTATGAGGCAATTTAGATACAAAATCCCTTCCAAGTGAATTCACCGAATCACGCCTAATGAGTAATTTTCCTCCCTGTAATTCTGATTCTAACCATGTTTCCACCAACAATGGCGTTTTAGCTTCCCCATTAACTTTATCCATTCCTCAAAAACACAACTTCTCCCTTCCCCCAAAGATTCTCAAGAAAACTCTCCAAGAAGGATCAACTCGGGTGAAGAACTCCATTAGCTCTAAACCAAGCAAATGAAAAAGAAAAGAAAAAAAAATGGGAAATGACTCTTAACTGAACCGTGCAGGAGGAGGTATGTATAGCATATGTTATGTTTCCAAAGGTATTATTATGGAAGGCCAGCATGGTGGCACGGCTAGGTTGGCATGCCTTGGCGCGGTTTGGGCGTGGCCAAACTTAGAATTTAGGGCCAAAGGTTACCATGCGTTGTCTGGTAACCTTGGATGTCTAGGATTTGATCCTGAGATTGAAGGGGGCCGTTGATTTTCGCACGCCTTCGTTTTAGTAGCCGCATAGAGAAGGCCATCATGGTGGCGCGGCTAGGTTGGCATGCCATGGGCATGGCATGCCTTGGCGCGGTTTGGGCGTGGCCAAACTTAGGATTTCGGGCCAAAGGTTACCATGCGTTATCTGGTAACCTTGGATGGCTAGGATTTGATCATGGGATTGAAGGGGGCCGTTGATTGTCGCACGCCGTCGTTTTAGTAGCCGCATAGGAAGGCCGGCATGGTGGCATGCATTGGCTAGGTTTGGCGGCATGCCGTGGGCATGGCATGCCTTGGCGCGGTTTGGGCGTGGCCAAACTTAGGATTTCGGGCCAAAGGTTACCATGCGTTGTCTGGTAACCTTGGATGGCTAGGATTTGATCCTGGGATTGAAGGGGGACCGTTGATTTTCGCACGCCTTCGTTTTAGTAGTCGCATAGGAAGGCCGCATGGTGGCGGCTAGGTTGGCATGCGCGTGGGCATGGCATGCCTTGGCGCGGTTTGGGCGTGGCCAAACTTAGGATTTCGGGCCAAAGGTTACCATGCGTTGTCTAGTAACCTTGGATGGCTAGGATTTGATCATGGGATTGAAGGTGGACCGTTGATTGTCGCACCCCTTCATTTTAGTAGCCGCATAGGGAAGGCCAGTAAGGTGGCGCGGCTAGGTTGGCATGCCTTGGCGCGCGGGGCCAAGGGTTGGCATACTGTTTGGCACATGGTGCGGCTAGCATGGCTAGGGCCAAGGCAAGGTGCGGCTTGGCTTGGCATGTGGGGGAAATGGCTTGGCATGCCGTTTTGCACATGGTGCGGCTAGCATGGCTAGGGCCAAGGCAAGGTGCGGCTTGGCTTGGCATGTGGGGCCAATGGCTTGGCATGCCGTTTGGCACATGGTGCGGCTAGTATGGCTAGGGCCAAGGCAAGGTGCGGCTTGGATTAGCATGTGGGGCCAATGGCTTGGCATGCCGTTTAGCACATGGTGCGGCTAGCATGGCTAGGGCCAAGGCAAGGTGTGGCTTGGCTTGGCATGTGGGGCCAATGGCTTGGCATGCCGTTAGGCACATGGTGCGGCTAGCATGGTTGGCATGCCTTGGCGCGGAGACGTGGCTGGCACGGTTTGCTATTGGCACAGTGGCACGGCTTGCATGGCTGGCATGCCTTACTAAGCATGCTGATTGATTCGGTAAATGTGTTAATGATTATAATGACGTCATGCCGCATAGATGTGCGGTTTTATGATTTTAACCCTGGGCTAAAAACCACAATCAACAACTGTCTTAAAAGCCTTTTTTTTGTTTCAATGTGCAGGTTGGCATACATATTTTTGGATAGCTTTAGTTCCCCTCTTTGTAAGATTGGTAATCCCTCAAGCTCTTTATACATGTTTTCTTGATTTCCTATTCCACCAGTCTTTGCTTTTTGATTCGTTTTCCTAGCATGCTGATCAACAATCTTTGCTTTTTGATTTTGTTATCTCTTTTATATTGTCCTATGTGTGATTGTTATATGCTATCTCTAACCAACTAAATTTGGTTTGCACTCCTGCATTTGCCTAATTTTCTTGTTTAACAACATCTCTGTTAAACTGTTGTTAACAGTGTTTTGTGCCTACAGGTGAAGTACTGCGTAGCTGCTTCTTTCTTGGAAGAGAGGTCATGTAAGAGCAATGGCCATTGGATTGAAGATGCATAGAAGCTGTCGCATTGGATTCCATCAGCTTCGCCAAGATGCAGCAGTTTGCGGCATGAGAAGGCTGTTATGTGAGTCCTGTTTCTGTTAGCCCGTGACATGAAAAAACTTAGAAATAAGTTAGGAACTTAGAAATTTTTTTAAGTTTCTATGAACTAAACTTTGGAACTTAGTAAATTTCTATCTATGTTAGGAACTTACAAAAAAAAAATTGGTACTTAAAAGAATTTATATGAATGTGTAGATATATGAATTGATCAAAGTGTGGTATGAATTGATTGAAACTATTGTTGGATGTAAATGATCGGTAGAATGAAATGTGTATGCAGCTTATTTGGATTCCCGGTGTATTTCCGGCCGGGAATGATCTGCCGGTCAACATTGACCTGGTCAAACTTGGTCATTGTTTACTGATATTGACTAGGTCAAGGTTGACCGACAGTAAATTTTTTACAGTTACAAAAAAATTTGTAACGGCTTCAACTTGTTACAACGTCATGTTACTAAATAAATTCGTAACGGCTCGTGCATGTTACGATAGTGCCATGTAGTAACGGCTCTTAGCCGTTACAACGGCCGTCACAAAAAAAAATCGTAACGCCTGCTGGGCCGTTGCGAAAAAATTATAGCACCCTTTTTCGTAACGGTCAGAAACCGTTACAACCCCGATTCGTAATGCTCAATAACCGTTTCGAATCGGAAAAAATGGTGTAGTAATGAATTAATCTTTGAAAATAGTGTGTCTGTTTTTACTCATGCAACTGATATCGAATATGAACCTAATCTAGAGGCAAACGAGTCGACTAGAGACACTACAGTTTTGAATAAGGAAGTGCATCTTTGTTACGATGATGATGATGATGATAATGATTTAATATTAGAAGAGCATGTTTACTCTGAAAATGTTCTTATGGAATCCTCTATTTTTGAGACATTAGCTTATGTTAACGCTTCTTCTGATTTTCTTATTCGTGACACTGAATTTTTGGGTGATGTGGTTATTGATCTGGAGCCTGTGCAGTTATTCTGTGAAGATGAGCATGACTTAGGAAAGGTTGAATTATCTGTTGACACTAATGATCTAATACCTGAGAATAACTTTGATGTGTCTAATTCCCTGCTTAGGTCACAACATGATGTTTCTCCTGTTCTGTCTATGCATGGGAATAAATCTTTTGATGATGATGATTCTGAATTGGGGCTTGTTAATTTGTTCACTGACTTTGAGCATGATATTGCGTTACTTGTTTCTGACTGGGAAGATACTAGGCTGTGCAGTGACACTTTTGAACTTTAAAATGAATATAACTTAGACGTGTCTAGCTCCCTGACCATGTCACAAACTGACAATCTTCATCTAACCTAGGTTTGGGTTGTCACAAAATTTTAAAACCAACTATTCTGATAGTACCTAACCTAGGAATGGAACTGTGTGCCTCTCAAGTCCTCTTGGACTATTTTGTAGCTAAATATAATACATTTGTTGATCCACAGTTGGGATGTGTATCTCTGCCCATCCCTGACAAAGTTCATTTCGAGTTAGATCTTGTGCATGATGCACCCCCAAAATTGATAGATTATGTGTCCAAAAACATATTGGTTGAAATATTCAGGTTTGGGGGTAGCTTGGTCACTTTGAATGTGTCACTGGTTGTTCTCTGTTTTTGTATATGTGTGAGGTTGCTAAAATCTTTGCATGCTGTCTTTTGGGTTGATCCTCAACTCTTTCGATTGTTGGTGTTTGGTGAATTTTCTTGTATATAATCCAGTAGATAATTATATTTTCTAGATCTTCTTGTATATATGTGTGCTAATCCAATGTGACATCAACTGCGTCCCCATTGGATTCTATCCGTGAATAATGGAGTTCAGTTCTTGCTTTCACCAACTTCTGGTAATCTCTTTCCTTTAATCTATTTCAGCAATGTTCTCATGGTATGTGGCTGTTCAAATTCTTATCATCTTTAGAAACATTGAGGACAATGTTAGATTTAGGTGTGGGGGAGTATTTTGTATATAGAGTTTTTAGTTTTTTTTACTCTTGTGCATAAAATTTTCAATTTTTTTGTAAATATTCGCGTAAAACCTCCAGCTTGTAGAGATTTTAGAGTCACTAGCATGCTTCTAGCTATGTTTACATAGAGAGTCTGACCGAAATAACTGAAATTGGAAGAACTAGAGAACACAATCGGGTTTCTTAGTTGTTAGAGCGTTAAAGTTGGATTTAACCATGTCGGTGGGCAAATTAGGTGCAGCAAAGTGATTTGGTATTATAGTTATGATCACCATTAGTGGAGATTACCTATTTTTACATAAAGCGAGGCACCGACCTTCATTTTTTGTGACTATCTAAAAAGTCCTTTTAGAGTGTGTGTCACCGTACGTCAATTCCGGGTAGGAATGGTGAGCTACCCAACTTCGCACCACTTTCAGCACTATTTTTGATCTCTTTAGTGCTAATTTTGTCAATCATGAGGGTGACGTCTAAAGATGAAAACTCCTTCTTGTAGTTTGATTTTCAGTTAGCACCATTCTCTCTCTCTCTCTCTCTCTCTCTCTCTCTCTCTCGACAACATCAACAGATCCATAGAAACACATCATCATCAACGAGCAGCGCAACATCAGATTCTATGAAGAAAGTTAAAATAGTTCGAGGTTATGTGCAACAATTCAAGGAAAAGAAAACGTCATATTCAAAAGTGAAGATACAGTACAAAGAGCAGAATTATGTATACAAGTTGAAGACTTATCTTATAAGAGCAAATAAAGCAAAAGAAGATGAGAATTAGTGAAGTTTATGAAATCAAGACAATACAAGTTGAGAAGAATTGAGTGATAAAGTCCTTCATCCATGGATTTAGTAGTTTCATTATTTATTTATTTTGTTGTTTTATTCATGTTAAAAAAAAATAGAGAGAGAAAAATAATCAATTTTTGTAGTTTATGTTCTTAGTTTGTTTAAATAACACCATGGTAAAGAAGAAGAAGTTAAGAAGAAATTCCAAGCAACAAAAAAATTGAAGAGAAGAATTAGAAATTTTCAAGGTTCTACAAGGTTCAGAAGTTCATCATCAACAGTTGAAGACCGAAGATCGAAGACGAAGACGTTTCTATGGATGATATGAGAGTGGTGTTGATTTCCGATCAGATGTGAAGGTAAGTGAGTACTCCCATCCTTGCTAATGATTGATTCCTTTCTTAGAGATCATCAGAAAAATATTCTTATTCCCAAAATTTTGTGGAATCTCCAAATTATTTCAGAAGGTTCTCCTTCCCACCACTCAACGTGTGCGGGATTTCTCTCTTTATTCCTGCCTGCACACATGAGAGACTAAAAAAACGACCTTTTTGAGTGCAATTATCATAAAACCCTATTGGTGAGGCAGAAGTCGAGGCTTGTGATCACTCTCGAACCCGAATTCTTTCTTATGGTATGGTTATTTCTCGCTCAACTCTTAAGGATGAGAATGCGTTCTTTTGGTATTTCTAATTTCTTATTACTAGCATGCAGAAATTCTATGTCCTCATAGATCCTTGGATGCTTAGGACTCTGGTATGCTCTGAAATTGGAGAAGGTTTTGTGGGTACACCTCTGGTAAACCCTCAAGAGACTACAACTCGTCCACTAGGGACACCTAGGGGTTTAAAGGCTTATTGCATTCGCTAAATGCATTCGAGAGACCAGCGACAATGGTATACTTAGGATTTCTTAATTTCTGTTTCACTTGAGAACAAGTAAAATTCAGGTTTGGGGGTATTTGATGAGTGCCAAATATTGCATATTTCTACACCTTTTTATTGGCTATTATCTCATCTTTCGTGCTTTAAAACCATATATTATCCCAAATTCTGTATTTTCATTGTTTTCAAGAATAAATACTTTTGCCAATTAACTTTGTGTTTTTAGGTACTAAATAAAGCTTGGATGAATAGAGGAGCCAAAAGAGCAGAGAATTGGTGACAATGGAAGAGAGACAACAAAGCTCCTGCTAGAAGGCAGTGAAGAATATTATTTGCACCTCATCCGCAAGTGAAGAATGTTGTTTGCAAGACCCAAAACTAGGTATGGGCTTGAGATATTAGCTTTGAAGAAGCATTTGGCCCAGAAGAAGTGAAAGAACCCAAACCCATATATGTGCCCGAGACATCAGATTTGATGTAACTGTTCAACACCCTAGCGCCTACCATTTCTTCCCCAGTCGAGCAGAACCAAACAACCCCTTCACGTCATTTTCATCTTCTCTCCATCCCCTGCAAAAATATCAGTTCACCTCCCTCCATCACTTCCATCCCCGGCCACCTCTGAGCACAACCTCCCTCTTAGCTAGCCATCAATCTAACCTCTAATATTTATCTCTCTCCATCTTATATTCTCCCTTATCAAAAATAGTAACCCTAGAAGCTATGATTGAGAGAGATAGAATTAGGGTTATCTTCAATAGCTAAAGCAAAAATCAAATCAAGTTGCAGAGAAGAAATAGCAGAGGGGACAAGAAATTCAGGCAATTATGTTGAGTGGGTAGAGATTTATTATTGAATTGAAACCCAATTGGGGATTTTTGTGTATAAATAGGGATGAGAATTGTGATGTAAAAGGCATGCACGGATTAGCCGGTGCACCAAGCACTAGTTAGATTTTATTTCAGTGTTTTCATCATGTTCTAATTCAATAACTAGGGTTTAGATGAAACCATTAATCTATTGCTAAGTTTGATTCATTTTCTGATATTGTTCTTGTTGTGCTTTATTGTTTAAGATAGATATAATCTGAGCTCTTTATCATTTTACTTTCACAATGTATGTCATGCATCCATTATAGTTAGAATACTTCTATGTTGAATGTGCTGCAACTCATGCTTCACTGATTGTTATTGATCTTTTGACTAGTTGTGCCTTAATCAGACAATTAGTGCTTAGGAGAGATACCTTAGTTGCGATTATAATATCTTTCTTAGGAATGGTTTAATCATCTAAGTGATGAAATTGATCTGTGATTAGTTGTACTGTAAGAAGACATCTAATACTAGGGATTAATTAGTTGCCTTAGCTGACATTAAGCCATCCATTTGAGATTACCATGGATAGATGAAAGACTAATATCTCAATTGGTGTCCATTACAAGGGACAAGAACATTATCGAGACTGAATTAACTTAGTGTAGGTTAATAGGTGGATTCGACTGCCCTAGTACCTTTTATTTGCATTGTTTTGTCTTTTATTTTGTGTTACATAAACATCACTTTGTCGTATCGACACAAACCCCCTATTCGTGTTACTCTTGTTTAGAATCATTTTTAGTTTTCTTCTAGCTTCAACTCTACACCCACCAAGTCCCTGTGGATCAACCTGTGCTTGCCCTGTGTTGCATATCGACACTGTGCACTTGCAGTTGTTATCGTAGGCTTGTTTACAGACCTACCACTATATATATAACATTCTTTCCCATTTAAAAATCACACCTTTTACACTTAAAATCTCCAACAAATTGCTTCCAATTTACTTAAAGTTTTACTAATCTCACTTTAATCACGAAAAATGGCCCTCATAGTTCGTGATCCCAGGTTTACTCAAGAAGAGGATTCAACGATTTGTAGAGCTTGTATATTTATAAATAACCGATCTTATCAATAATGATGAAGGCGTGTCGATGAGAATTTTCGGCAGAGAATTTTTCGTAATTTTTGTCAAAGAAATCGAGAACCTTAGAATGTGTGATGCTCAAGGATTGTAATGTCGTTTTCACCAGATCAACAAGGAAGTAAAGTAATTTGTAGCTTTAGTAATAAGCGCCAAGCAAGCAAGATTGAACGGTGAACTGATAAGAAAGTGGTATGAAAATATCAAAAACCTTTTACTGGAATCCTCAATTAGTTTGTTAACTTATTTTGGTACTGGATTTATTTATTTTTGAGAAATCGCAGGTAGAAAGAACTCTACTGGTATGTCATTTATCTATCGACAAACCTTTAGGTTATGAAACTTGTTTCAACATCCTTACGAGGCTTCACAGATTCAACCTCTTTTTGTTGCAATATGATCCACTACCTTCAGCTGATTGAGGATGTTGATTGAGAGTTTTTAATTTTGTTTGAATTGAATTAATGGATTAGTATTATGTAGTTTTAGTTAATTTTAATTAGAAGTAATAAAGTAGCTTATGTATTTGTAGTTATTTCTATCTAATGTACTTCACTTTAAAGTTGGTAAGTTCAGATCAGTTATTATAGCACACCGATGTGAAAAGACAAATACATTTTTTATTGATTAACATAGCACAACATAACCACTAAATTAAAATATAAAACAACACTAATTCAGTCCACTCCAATATTTTACATAGAAGACATTTCCAGAAATGCTTTGCATATGTGTCTTTTTGTAGAAGTGTGGATGCGCATATAAGCATTACAATCATGGTTTGAGCATTCAACCATTCGGTGTGGACAATTCTTTTTTTGGTGGTCTTCTTCTCCATTGTGGTACAAGATGCTCTATGTCAATTTCATTAGACATACATAAATCATCAATCCTTTAGATATAAATTCTCCAGCATTATCAAGTCTGATAGACTTAATTGGATGATCAGGATGGTGAGCCCTTAATCATATAATTTGTGCTAGAAGCTTTATGAATGCAACACTTCTTTTGGACAACAATGCAACGTGTAATCAACAGGTCTAAGCATCAACCGGAACCATAAAATACATGAATGGTCCGCATTTTGGATGTATAGGTCCACAAATATCAACTCTTTATAAAAATGAAATCTTTTGTTTGGTATCTTTAGTATATGATGGTATCCATCATGTCTTTGCTAAAGAACAAGCTTTGAAAAAATTAATGACGTACCTTCGATAAGAACAATGAAGAAGAATGGGATAGAGGGTGTGTTTTAATTACTTTGGACTATGAAGGTTGTGCTTCGCTTACTTTAGAAGGCATAAATTGTGTATCAGTTACTTTAGAACACACATTGTTACTTTGCGTTGTAACAATATGTCGTCCCATTTTCTTTTTCATTCGAAAGAACGGATGCCGTGTTAGTTATTTAAAACATAAATCATATCAAGACATGGGTTCCCTAGACGATCATGCCAAAGCTTGTGGAAGTCATTGGCCAACATATCATCGTTGGTAATAACATGGGATTCAATAATCATAATAGTGGTGGTGTAATGTCCACTAGAGTGACTCATTAGTTTCTCTAAAATGCGATTCCTTCTGCATTCACTAGTGGATCGTGCCAAAGCTTGTGTAAGTTATTGGCCAAAAGTTCATCGTTAGTAATAACATGGGAATCAATAATCTTAATAGTGGTGGTGTAATGTCCACTAGAGTGACTCATTAGTTTCTCTAATATGCGCTTCCTTCCGCATTCACTAGAGGTCACATATATGTACTTATTTTCATTTTCACAGTGAGTTTCCAAGTGATAACCATTAGGACAGATATCCTTGAAACTCAACAAAGTGCAGTTAGCTCTTGGTGCATATAGAGCTTTTGTCACTTTAATCATTGTACCGCTTGGAAACAAAAATTGAGCAGTGCCTCGCCCAATTATTATTTGTGATGATCCAATCATCGTAGTCACGGAGGTATTATAAGGAGTAAAATCAATAAATAACTGTATATTTCTTAAGATAGTGTGGATGGTTTCACTATCAGCTAGACATTTAATTTCTCATTGAGACAATCCTACAAGTAAATTAGGTAGGAATGTTATAAAAATGAAGATTTTATCTCATGTTCTTTAGAGAATTTCTATCCCACTAGAATGACGTCCTTTCTAATCTAATATACATGCTAACTAAATAACATATTATCATAAATAAAGTAAAATTCTATGAAACATAATCGAATATAAATAGTTATAGATAATCCATACTTCTAACAGAAAGAATCTAAAGACATGTTTAACAAAAGTAACACTTACTAAACCATCAAGGAAACAATAATCTAAGATGACCTAAAGTACTTTAAAGCGTCCGACGAAACTGTAAAAAAAAAAAAAAAAAAAAAATCTAGTTATCCATATAAAGAAGAAACTGAATATTTAGGCCCAAGAAAAGTCATGTGCATCCATTAATGGGACAAAGTCCTTATTGTCCTGGAAGAATGAAATTGGGAGGTTGACGTCAGTGTTAAGATCGTTTTCTTCCATATAGTTAGTCTTCTGCTCGAGAGTTTCCGGGTACTTTTTGTAGCTCACAACTACAGCGGCATTAGCCTTGCATTGCTTGTACGAATATGTGGTAAATCCAAACCTAAAAAAAAGGCGTACCTGTGACTTTTTTGTTATCGGGATTCTTAGGTGTTTTCTCAGTATCACTACCACTATGGCCAGAAGTTTCTTCTTTGTGCCAAATATTAGAATGAACGTTACTCCCCCGACCTCGATTATGTCCCTTATGTCCTCTTTCACGAGAGGTATTATCTCCCCCTAAGTATTGGATCACGGGATGTGAATCAGAATGTCGAGCCCTCTTTTTTTGGGGGATTATTTCCTCTATTGACCTTTCCATGGTTAGTCTCAGGAAATTTCTTTTTCCCGACAGCTCTGGCATTGCTATCGACAAGAATCTCATTGTGCCTCTAAGCTACTTACAGTAAGTTTATCAACTTACTAAATGTTGTGATTCTGTTGTTGTCAACCTCCAAATGATACTGATTCGCTAGTATCATGGACGAGGTGGGAAAATTCAATAGAGTTTTCTAAATCATTTCATCATATGTGAGTTTCTTTCCACATAAGTCAAGACGTCCTGCAATTGTAGTATGTCTTTTTGGAAATCATTCACTTTTATATAATCGAGAAAGCGAATTTTGTTGAACTGGACGGTCAATTGTGGTAGCAAGGAATCATGAATGTTCCCAAAACGGTTGTAATACCTGAATTCGGTACGTAGGGTTCGCCGGTTGGAATATAAGTAATGGGTTGCCCTTTTCGAACACCGAGGCATTTTCATCATAATTGGCTCTAGAGTTGGCAAAAGGCTCTGTAGTTCTGAGTGCTCGGGCGAGAGTAATACAAGGATGGCTGACCTCCTGAGAAGTTGTTGTTGCTGGATAACCGCAGCGCTATCCCACTGTTTGTACCGTGTGTAAAATACATTGAAGGCCCGCAAATCTAGTCCGGAACTTTCTGTGAAGGAAGATTCAGTATAAGGAGTTGGTATGAGTTATTATAGAGGGGGGAGAAGTTTCAGAAGGCTTGTTGCCCAAGTTGCTTGCACATCAATTTTATATCAGAATTAGGGTTACATAAACAATATAAAAACATGTATCCTAAACCCTAAAAGGATATGGAATCCTAGGTTAGCTAACCACAATTATTGTAAACCTCATATCAATACAATATCTCCCCACGGGATTCGTCCGTGGATGTAGGCATAACTTGCCGAACCACGTTAATTCTTTGTCTCCTTTATTTATCGTTTTCTAGCCCTAATTTTCAACAATCATCATAAAATCATCGTGTTTAGTGCCTAAAAGTAATTTTGGGTACAAACATTGGCGTCGACTAAGGGGATTCGTTAAAACAATCGTGTTTTATCATTGAGAAAAGTGTGAAAAAAATCATACAAGGAATCCATGCAAAAATCAACAAAAGAAGAAGAAAGTTAGGGTTAAGGAAAAAATCTCGCGAAACTGTTGCGAAAAGAGAAACCGTTGCGATCAGATGGAGAAACCGTTGCGAAGCAGTTGAAGAAAGCATGGCAATACAGCAACAGAAACCGTTGCGAAGACAATAGCAGAAGCGTTACACAACTGTAACAGTCATACGTGTTGCAGAAAGATAACATCCAACTAGAGGGTTCAGATGCTGGTCCAACCAGGTTTACCAAATTGGTTCATCCAACAGATCCGGTTTGCCAGCAATTGGTCCGTAGCAGGTCCAACTCGGTTCAGACCAGTGCCACATCATCATGACACGTCATATGCCACATCAGCAGACAGAGTCCATACGTTGTTCGATACGTCAGCGAGAAAGGTGCCATATCATCAGATCTGCCCAGTCAGACCGACAACTACATCAGCACTTTGTCTACTCAACAACGCCACGTCAGCAATCTATCCAGTCAGCCACGCCACATCAGCATTTTGTCATGTCGGTTGTTACCATGTTATCACTTTGTCCGATCAGCGGACGTCATGTCAGCATTCTGTACACATCACTGCCACGTCAGCAACATCATGCTCGCTTCATTGAATACTTGTTTCGTCAATAACTTCTTCGTTTTAAGTCCGGATTGAGTGATTTTTGGCTCATAAAATCGTCTTTCAATCCCCTACAACATGGAAGCAAAAATTCCAGTATTCGAGAAATTTTGATGTGCACTTAGAGCAGCAACATAATCGAGTTCGAGGTTCGTGGATAGTGACATGATCAAGTTCGAGGTTCGTGGATAGCGACATGATCGAGAGTTCGAGATGAGGATTGCTTAAACCCTTTAATGTTTAGCCTTGCATCACTTAGCAAGCACATAAAGCCTCACCTTGCACGTGAGCACATAAGTCTTGCTCTTATCGTAAGTATAAAATCTCGCCTTGCACGCGAGTATGAAAGACTTGCACTTTGGAAAGCATAAAGTCTCGTCTCGACCACGAGCCCAACGCCCGATATTGGTCCAAACACTCATAATCAACACAAGCAATACAACCAGCCTTCCCGAGCAGCGAGCGCTACCGCCTTGTTACGTTGCGAGCAAAAAGCTTTACCCCAGCCTCAAGCACACTACATTCCTCTCAAGACTCGATAGCTCTCGAACATCAAGTCCACCACGTGGAAAAAATTCTTACCTAGCATGTGAGCAAATTTTTTGCAGGTAATTACAGTTGGGGGCGTCTTTGTAATATCCCTGCTCACGCTTGGGGGCGAGTTTCATCATCAATGGTCGACGCAGAAGGAAAAACAAACTTCTTAACCCCCAACAAGTTGGCGGTTAAGAGGGGGCGATGTTTGTACCGTGTGTAAAATACACGGAAGGCCCGCAAATCAAGCCCGTGAAGGAAGATTCCAGAAGTTTTCAGAAGGCTTGTTGCCCAAGTTGCTTGCACATCAAGTTTATATCAAAATTAGGGTTACATAAACAATATAAATACATGTATCTTAAACCCTAAAAGGATATGGAATCCTAGGTTAGCTAACCACAATTATTGTAAACGTCATATCAATACAATATCTCCCTACGAGATTCGTCTGTGGATGTATGCATAACTTGCCGAACCACGTTAATTCTTTGTCTCCTTTATTTATCGTTTTCTAGCCCTAATTTTCAATAATCATCATAAAATCATCGTTTTTAGTGCCTAAAAGTAATTTTGGGTACAAACACCCACACTGCCGGATAACTTCAGTGGATAAGTGGGGACAATATCGGTTGAGGGTCGGGTCATTATAAATGGTATCATATCTGATAACGGGTCACCTGTTGGGTTTAGAGAGTACGCTAAACGGTATAGGTCAGGTACTAGTCTCATGAGGGGCAGCGCACGTCGGAGATCTAGACTTGATTATATTTTGAAGCCGAGAATGACTCCAATTTAAGGTGGTGGTATTGTAATACCCCAATTCGACACGTAGGGTTCGTTGATTAGAATATAGATAATGAATTGTCATTTCTGAACATCGAGGCCTTTTCGGCACAATTGGCCCTAGAGTTGGCAAAAAGCTCTGCAGTTAAGCGTGCTCGGGCAGGAATATTTCAGGAATGAGTGACCTCACAGGATGCTGCTACTGGATGACCGCACCGGTACCTGTTGAAAATCACACACTGCAGGATAACCGCAGTGGATAAATGGAGACAATATCGGTGGAGGGTCAGGTGATTACAAATGCTATCAGAGCCGACGACAGGTGACCTTTTGAGGGTGAGAGAGTACGCTAGACAACGTAGGTCAGCAACTGATCTCATGAGGGGAAGGGAACGTCGAAGATCTTGGCTTGAATATATTTCGGGTCGAGGACGACTCTAATTTAAGGTGGTGGTATTGTAATACCCCAGTTCGACACGAAGGGTTTGCCGATTGGAATATAGGTAATGGTTTTTCCTTTCAGACCAACGAGGCCTTTTCAGCACAATTGGCTCCATAGTTGGAAAAAATATATGCAATTGAGTGTGCTCGGGAGGGGATAATCCAGGGATGGATGACCTTTCGAGAAGCTGCTGTCGGATGACCGCAGCGGTACCCATTGAAAACCCCACACTTCTGGATAACCGCAATGGATAAGTGAGAACATTATCGGCGGACGGTCGGGTCATTATAGCGGCTCTCAAGGGTATCTCATAGCTCTTTTGGTGTCTTCAAATGACGATATCCCCAAAATAGGTTAGCATCAATGTGCCTAGAGCAGCATGAGCTTTGTATTTCTCAGTTGCTGAAACAACATCGGCAGATAGCTTGATAGTTTAGGTGTAGTCATTTGCCACGAAGGTGATTTCCACATCAAATACCCAACGATGGTGCTCAAGTCCTGCTGAACCCAAAAGTTCAGACTATGGTCGAATTGGGCCCATATACATAAGACAACGTAAATGACATTAATATGGTGCTCAAATCCTTTTGAGTCCATAAACACAACGAATTGCGGTACCGTTTTCCCGTGACCAAATTTCTTTTTGGCCTAGATGGATACCAAGACCAAATTTCTTTATGATTGTATGGGTAACACAGATATGTCATAGTCCAATTTCTGATCATAACCCAGACAACAAATTAAATTAACCAAATTTCTTTGTAGTTTTAACAAGGGTAAACCTTTTGCCAACCAAATTTTTGTATGATTTAAAAGTTGCAAATAATTTAGTAATAAGGTTGATAAAATAATCAACTGAAAACATGCATATTAAGTAAAACAACTACAAACCCATTTTTTACATGTGCATAGTTATTAAGAAATATGTAGCGAATCCTTTGGGCTAATACTAGCAACATACATTAATGAAATCAGATGGATTTTTAATTTTTAGTGTAAAAAGAAAAAAAAACACAATTAATTTCTCTTTTAAGGAGAGTAGGAGCATGTGATAAGGAAGAGTACAAACTATTATTGTCATGGATATATGATTTTCAAAGAAAGCTCCAATATGCATATAGAATGGTTGAATTATATCTTCTTTAGCAACTGTACGTGGTTATAATGAGAACCAACATTTTTTTTTTTTTTTTTTTTTTTTTGCGAAGGATCCATGCTTAATTGGTTAAACAAGGTGCTGATAACGTGTTGTAGACAAATATAATTGAGAAATAAATAAAAGAAGCTCTCCTTGATCGATATGTGTGTTGTAGAATACATGCGTAGGATCTCTATTTATATGCATACAATAGAGTAAGTGCTTAATATAGCATTAGAAGGAAATCAACACATACATGTACTGGCGCCATGCATCATGCATCAATTATGTAGAGTTACATGAAGTAACAATGGTATAAGTGGGGTGGAAATCCACCACTATTATTACTTCAACAAATCTCTAATTTTTCTTATATATAAGAATTGAAAAATTAGATTGAAATCTCATGTTCAAAAACATCGCATTGACCTACATAAGTGCATAGAAAAACTATAAAATACTTAGCTTAATCTACCACAAAAAATAATGTTAAGTTACTAACATTGAGCAAGTATTCAAGTGCATCTGGGTTGCACAGACGCGGACACGACACGACACGGACACTACAAAATTCTCAAAAAACTAGGACGCGGACATGTATATACGTATTTTATTTATATATATAATCATGTATTTATACATCAAAGTCAAGTGTTACGATCCTGAAATTAGAAAATGATGCTACATTATGTTGTTTTTGTGTATAAATTTCAAAAGAAAATAAGAGATCGTTTGTTTATACACGCCGAAGGTCAAGCAATCAATCACTATTAAACACATGGCACAATCAAAATGCATTATTAGAACAACATATGCCCAACCAAGGGTATGCATAATGTCATTTTCAATTACAAAACCCTAATAAAGACCTAACTATCTCATTTATTCTCTCTATCCTCTTATTCTCGCCTCCTCTTCTTCACTTTCCTTCACCGTAGAATTATTTTGGTTCATCTTCTATTAACATTAAATCCACATCTACCTAGTTATCTCTTTTTTTCCATATTCTTTAACGTTTCTCCTATGTTACCTATGTTGTGATAGCACGACAAAAAATTATTGCAAGACTTTACCTTTGTATATAGATGTATGTAGAATAAATGTTGGTGATCATCATTGTTTACTGACGAAAGATTAATGTGTATGGATATGTAATGTAATTAATTAATGTTTCAGTTACATTTCCTTAAGCTTATTATTATGGATGAATCGGTTTAATGATTGATCTAAATGTTTGTCTTTTTTCATTTAGTTAATAATAGTAAAAATAAAGGAAGAAGTTTAAATGAAAATGAAAAAGAAAAAATTGCGTCAAACCCGAGTCACCAGTGCGTCCAAACCAGACGCGCATGGGACGCACATTTTGGTGTATTGGACACGCGTCGTGTCCGTGTCCGATGCGCGTCGGACACGGACACGGCTCCAAAAATACAGCCTCCGTGCATTACGTCAAATCAACGTTCAAATTACAGAAAAAACAAGACATTAAGTATAAAAGTAGGTTTTAATCGGCTCTACCACTATATCTCCCTCCTTTTAGTAGCAACAACGTGAATCAAGGCTAAAAATTCATCAATAAAATTCAGCCATTAAATTTTCTAAGCTCAAATTCGGCCCTTAATGGATAAAATAATCTTTTCTTGTGAACAATTGGCTACATTAGTTGGATTTTCTTAAGATTAGCCGTTGGATTAGTTTTCTGCTATTTACAGAAACCACCATTTTTATAATAGTTAAAATAAAAACTCAAAAATGTCACAACTTTCAAACTGTATATCAGATTTTGGTAAAATTTATACATTCAGAAAGCTCTTGAAATTGTCTCCACAACGAGCATAAACAAGTTTATTGAATCTTTGGATATTTATTTCTCATTGCTATTTGTACACCTTTTTTTCCCACTATTTCAACAAACTTTGAAAGTAGAGTGATGAACTAGCATTTTCATATGTGCACCGCAGTACACTCTACTTATATCAATTAAACACATTAAGAAAATATATAGTTATGTAACTAAGTATCAATTAATAATCTTTTTTCTATAGCATACTCGTTTGGAAAGGAGATTTGGAAAGAGGATAGATACTTACATAGTGGTTTAGGTAAGATTATTATTCAGTATAATAATTTTTAAGAGTAGCCTTTATTTAAGTCTATAGTAGTATTTTATTGAAACTAAGTAGAAGATACCCATCAAAATTACGTAGCCTTATTCCTTTTTTAACACAATTATGTATCTATTTTCTTGATCATGCATGTAAAAGTAGGAAAAGTGTGATCATCGAGAATTAGAATATCAAGGTTGAAAATTCTGATGTCAGTAATTATCTTTTTTCTTCGAATATGCAATATATTTTTGTATGAGCTCAAAAATTGTCTGACTTTGAATTAAACGTAAACTACAAATGCTGCGAAAACTTAAATGAGAACAAAGCCTAGTGAGATAGTGAGAGTGTCTTTGCATGGGTCTTACTGCAGGGCTCACGTACCAAGCAAAAACAAAAGAACAAAGATTTGGGGTCTCGCTTATGGTTTCACTCAAGAAAAGAGAGAAATCTCAAAGATTCGGGGTCTCGCAAATTTCTAGAGCTTTAGTTATTTTTATATGCTTTTAGCCTTAAGCTCACATTGAATATTAGTAAACTTGATTAGTAGTGGTATATATTTCATTAGTAACTTTTATTTTTGATTAATTAACAAAGTAAAAAAGTTTTCACTTTTTCAATATTTAACTAAAAAGTAAAACTAAAAAAATCCAATAGAGTCGCGGTGAGAATCTGATTTCCACCAGTAAGTCACATGCGTTCTGTATAGGATTTGATCTGCTGATCATCATATTATACTATATCTCACGAGAAATTAATCATCATCTCACGACTTCAATAATTTTTGAAATGAACACTTGTCAATCGCCCAAGTCTAAGCTACAACTAAATTTGACTTTAGGGTTAGCTAAAATGCTGTACCAGCATGTGTCAGATAAAGCAAAGGCCAAAGAGTGGAAGAGAATTGAATACTTTTCAGATGACTAAAATAACCCTTTCAGAAACTTTGATAGTACTATTTTCACTTTGGCGTTTCAGACTTCATTTACGTAGAACATTTTTTTTTTAGCAGTACTGAAAGTTCTTGCAATACAGGAACAATTTTGTCATATTTTGTTAATAAAAGGACCGAATGAGTTGGAGCCTTGCGTTTGGGTCACTCAAAAATGACTGTTATCTTTTGGATTTTCCTTTGGAAAAAAAAATCAGTGTGATACGCACATTATGTAAGATTTTTGGTGTTCTATTTTGATGTAAAGAGTTCTCTGTCTGATAGAAAGAGAACAAATATTCGTCAAGTTTTAGATTTGTTGTTATTTTGTATGATTGGCGTAGAATCTTTATCTACTGCACGTCTGCACGGGGACTGTGCAAGATGAAATTTCGAGAATAAAGCTGTGCCGATTGAGTTGCTTTTGGATGTATCATAGTCATGTGTCATTGTTCAGTTTGTTACGGCTTTTTAGCTTATGTTTACCGCAAATAACCACACCGTTTAGGAGCATATATCTATATCGGCCTTCTGCAAGTCACTGACTCTCAATTTCGAGATGATTTGGCCCATGGCAAAACATTCTTAAGTCAATATAATCACTGTTAGACCATCTAGATTCTAGAGTTAGGTAAGGCTAACATTCTTTGACTCAATAATTTGCAATCATCATTTCCTTCGACTAATGCTCTTATGCCTAGCTTCCTCGATCTTATACCGAAGATAAATGGCTTTGACATGGTAGCGGAAAACATGGAAACGGAAAACTACAGCTGCAACAAGATTTTTCGTCAAATTATAGAAATGCAAGAAAAGGTGAAGAGGACAGTTTGGCGAACAAGTCTTGGTTTTGGACCTAATATACGTTAGCTGATGAGCTAGCTAGATATAGGGCCGTAGACATGGATACAGGTTTCCTTGGACTTTAACTTTTGTCGTTCGCTCTTTCTTGCTATTGTCCGCTAATGTTTTCGGCACCGAATAGACCAATGGATTCTTACTCATATCATCACTATCATCTTCCTTCCTATCCTATCCACTTTGTTGTTTTTATGATGAGCTATATGAATTGAATTTTGAGACCCCTCCCACATATACAGTGACGATATCAATTTAGATGTGGGTCCCGTTAGCCGTTTGTCATAAAAGCATATACGACTGTGAACTTTGTACGGGCCGGTCGTATTTTATTAGCTGTATTTTCTACTGGGGCCATATACTCATGAATACGCACGAGACCTACCACAGCTGCAAGGAACCAATTTCACCTCAGCTTTTGACTGTGAGTAAGTTGAAGATAACGTAATTATGCGGCACTGTTACTCATACCATTGCCAATATTGTCACCGGATGCTGGCCTGCATGGGTCTCATCTCGTTCATCTAGTTCAAGTTCTCCCAACTTCCCAAGAAGGTTATGCATAGACGAATCCTTATGGATACCGTGAACCGATCATCTCAAGCCATACTTTTGAGTATGAGCTAACAATTATCCTACCTTGGTGAAACAAGATATCAGAACTAACTTTCACGGAAAGATAAAAAGTACACATAAGTGACATAACAAGGTGCATTCGCCCAATCTCTCCTAATGTTAAAAAAAACAAATAAAGAAATTACATATGTGAACTGTGGCATTCATTATTATTGATTATAAAAGGACAGAGTTAAAGTTAAGCCAAGCGTCTAGGTACCAATATTGATGTGAAACTTGTACTAATTTACATCAAACAGGCAAACAAAACAGAAGTGATCGCATGATCGATCACCTCAATGAACGATGATCAATGGTTTTGATGATTACTTTAAATGCATGCAATAGAAAGTGAACATTAATGTTTACAATTATTGGTTGCACTTTGGGCATAGTTGCAAGTATAGTAGTAGTGCAGTGCTGTTGGTACCATCTCCTCAATCTCAGGGTTGTCAGCTGCTCTTGTGACTGACGAGTCCTCCATAATAGAACCCACTATGTAATTTGATGTTACAAGTTACAACCACAATGCATCAAATTTAGTCATCAACCAAAAAAGATGGGTTGCTAGACTCCCCTACTTTTAAAATTGTTTTGCTTTTATTCTTTTCTTTTGGGACAAGTTTGATGTATTTTAAGGTGTAGGGGCCATGAAATATTAAAACTATTAGCTAAGTTTGTTAAAATTGAACGGTTCATAATTTCCGATGTGACAACATTTTTTTCTTTCTATAGTGCCAATGGCACCAAATTATTAATAGGAAATCAAACCAATAGAGGCTAAGTTAGGAGGTTTGGTTGGCCTAGTTTTAGGGTTCCATTTCCATATCATGATGGCGTGTTGTGTTTCCCAGTGACGAAAGAAAGAAAAGCAAAAACAGTGCATGTGGTGAGTTGAGATTTATTCACATCCCACAAGGGTCCGGTCAACTTTTGAAATTTCTATCAATCTTTTCTAAAAATAGTTATTGTCTTTTAATTAGCCTTTTATTACATCAAAGTGACTAATAAATCGACATTTCAAACTCAATTAGGACTTGTTTATGAAGACCACAAATAAGGTAAAATTTTGAAAATGATAAGCCAAATTGTAGTTTTAATGGGAATTAGAATGATTCTGAGAGATTTCTTAAATCTCTTGTTTTTTAATAGAGTTTTATTTAAGGATAGTCACTCAATCTCTCTTGTTCGTGGGTAAACATCTTTCTTGAATTTTTAAAATTTTCCAAATTCCATGTTATTGGATTGAAATTTCTTAAGAGTTCTCATACATTGTTACAAAATTTTAAATTATTGATTTGTGTTTTTAGACACTTTGGAAGACTTTTGACAAAAATAAACATAACAAAAATCTCTCCATTAATGAGACTATAAAATTTGGGACCGTTTGTGGCAAACCTCATTTTGCATTCTACCCTTAATAAAGCACGGAGCAAAATCAATACAAAGAGAAAATACCCAAATGATGGAATGAAAGATTATGAAGAAAAGAAAGTCGCTAACGGTTAACCACCGAAGCCAACATATGTTATACCAGTATAGTACAGAAAAATGGATAAACTCTATTATGATGGTATTGTAGCGAGTATTTTATTGAAAATGGGTAAACTTGAAGTTGCAGAAAGAAGTGTTTGAAAATATATCTGACACTATGAAAATTGCAAGTCAATATGCGCTCATAATCACAACTCACAAACACGCTTTTTTGTTGTTAACTACATTATATTAGTGGAAAACATCGATCTATAGTATATTAAAACTGGTCTTACTTCGTGAAATTTACTCTTTTTCATATAATTTTTTAAATATTTATTAGGTATTATAATTTATTTAATTTCTCCACTAGAAATCACAAAGACTATCTAAAAATCTACTAGATTTGTAACTATAAGTCACTGAAATCTCTAAATTTTAAGACAACATTCAAGAGTTACTCAAGTAAACTTATAATTAGTGTTTGACTAGTAACTACCCCTTGTAAATGATAAAAAATTTTGGTGAGTCGATCATATTAATTACTAGGTTATTCTGTATTTTGTGAAAATTTGTAACATACTGAGTTATATTATTGAAATTGCCCAACACCCAAACTTACAATGCTTTTCGAGGTTTTTGTAATAGTTACAGTGCCATATTTATTCATAAAAAATGCATCGACCCAATAAATATTTCCGCAAGATCTTCATTTCCACTATACTGACAGTGTGGCATATGTTATATTTTACGAGCGCGCATGTGAGTGTGTGAATAAGTCTTTTGGTCTTTTAATCCCAAAAGTTTGTATGAAAGCCTTAGAAGGAGTAAATCTTATGGCTTTAAACTTTCTCTAAATACTTCATACTTGAAGTGTGTTATGAAAAGATCATAGACGATTATATCATCGAGAGGAATGGGAAAATTGCCTACCAATAAAGATTAGGTTTATGACAGAAATCTAACTTAGCGATTGGACATCATATGTTCTAGATTCAAAAAGAACAACTAAATTGTACATTGATACTCGCTGGAGACACTAAAAGAGATTACCCTCTTTCCCATATTTATGATGAATCAGTGTTGTCTGTCAAGTGAGAGGTTGAGAAGTTCCCTTAACGATTCCTAAATTTCAGTCTGACTAAGAAGAGTATGACACGATACTTTAACATATGAGATCATTCACATATATGAGTGAAAAGCAGATCACTTCTTTTATATTTATAAGTAAATGTTGTTAGAGCATTGCTCGGTCGAACTCACAAGTGTTGCTATCTCAAGTTTGGTTGATCAAAACTATATCTTGATTTCTAGTCTACATTTACTCAAGTATCGGATTAGGATTAGAAGTGTGTAGTTGAGTATCAAACATCGTTTGTGTTCTACCATTTGAAGGCGAAGATCAATCGAAGACATTCAGAGAACTTCATCAACAAAAGGTATGCAAGGATGAGAACCAACCTATTACTCAAGTTTTCACCTTTCATTCTACGAGACTAAGTCGCATGACTAAGTGGACTTTAAAGTTTTACACAATAGAAATTTTGAGTCAAGTTTATCTTGTTAATTATTCTCGAAATATGAATGACTAAGATTAAGAACATTCGCTCAAAACTTGATGAATTTGGTTAAGAACAAATTATTGTTTATGACCTAAATCATGATTTTAAGTTAATCATTTGAAAATAGCTTGGAACAGTGATATGTGCCATTGATGTTATTCGGGAATGTTTCAAATCGATTATTAGAGAGATATAAAACTACTGTAAATCTGGATACAGGATAATACATATACCAGTTCACGATCAAGAATGTTATAGGTCCGGAGCCGTTGTACACGTCTTAGGTGTAGCTATAGTTCGACAACGATCGACAATGACCTTTGGTACACATACCAGATATGGATACCAAAAAGTTTTGTTGTCTCATGAACTCAGGAAGGTACACATACCTAGTATGGGTACCAAAAGTTACTGAACTGTTTTTGTCTTAAGGGTACACATACCCGGTATACGTACTATGACAAAAATTACTCACGAACTGGAAGTAAGTACACGTACCATTACACATGCTTATCCAGTCGAATATTTTTAGATGCATCCGAATTATTTCTATGAGATAATCAGCATTTGAATAACTCTCTAAAACACCTCTAGACATACTTGATCACATTAAAACCTATGGTTGTGACTCAAGATTAAAGTCTAAAAGTGTTATATGAAAATGGCTAAGATTATGGTTCGTATGGCTAGTTTCAACTAACCTTTCATGAACAAGTCATTATACATAGTTCAGTTACGGTTCATCCTAACCAGAGTGTATATTTTTTGTGTGTTTATCTCAAGTTAATTTTTCATGCAACGGTGGAAAAAGATTGCTTGATTCCAAAGCTACCTTAACTTAAGTCTAAAGTAACCTTATGTTTGTGGGTGAAAATCGTTTCTGCTGATTTTGGTAATTTCGGGTGTGTGGATGAGAAACGAATCTAAACCCTAAACAATGCACTGCACATGAGTACTTTTGATTCGAGAGATCAATCTGTACAATCCTGGCCTAAACCAAGAAATGGTCGTTCCAGTCTTGCTTCGGTCACAAAGTGAAGGAGAAGGGTTGGTATTAGGGAGGGAAGCGAAGAGAGTGTTGAGACCAGAATAGTTGATTCTGAAGGTGTGCTTTGTTTTATGACTTGTATCGGAAGTAGAACTAGTTAGCAGAATGGAAATCTACTAGGTAATTTCTAGATATTGTATTGTTGCCGACCAAAACTTCTTGTTTGGTGAAAATAGGTGAAGCCTATTTATACAAGTCATATTGAAACGTACCCTAGTCTCGTAGGAAGTGGAAACGATTGAGTGGTGGAAGAATAGAGTAACGTGTAACCGTCGGACGTTATGCTTCCATGATGAGGGAAGTGAATTTGTGTAACCGTCAGTCATTACGCTTCCATGATGAAGGAAATGAATTGTTTACACCGTTACTTTTCACCACCACTAATTGCCTACTTCATGACACTTTCTTATAGCAGGCGCATTGCACGCACGCTCGTAAACCGCCGAGATCAATACCCCGATGAGTATCCCCCGGTTTGTGACATGTTTGATGTCTCGAGTGTTTTCGTGGAAAACTTGGAGCAGGTTGCTTATGTGTGGCAAGTCAAAGTCAAGAGATTTTTCCATAAGAAAATAACATGTGATGCTATTAGCTTGCCTTGGTCGGCCGCCTAAAACTTGCCACAAGTCCGTCGGTTTGGTGGCGAACTTGAATGGGCGAGATTACATCTCGTGAGAAAGGGTAGCGTTGATTATGGCCAAATCTTTGTTGTGTAACAAAGTGGCGCCATTAGCATAGTGGCGCTTTGGCGTAGGGGTGGCATAGCGGGTTGCACGGGACTTGCGCAAGTCTGTCGGTTCGGTGGCGAACTTGGATGGCTGAGATTGCATCTCATGAGGAATAGTGGCCATCGATTATGGACGCATCTTGTTTGTATAGCGAAGTGACGCCATTGGCATAGTAGCGCCTGGTGGAGCCATGACATAGCGGCATGCTAGTGGCGTTGTGGCATGGCCATGCCTGTGGCGTAGCATGGCCAAAGTTAAGGTTTGGCTCTGTGGCCAAAATTAGGGCTTGGCGGCGTGGCCAAGGCTAGGATTTGGCGCAAGTGGTAAGAATTAGGGCTTGGCGACGTGACCAAGGCTAGGATTTGGCGTCGTGGTAAGAATTAGGGCTTGGCGGCGTGTCCAAGGCTAGGGTTTGGCGTCGTGGTAAGAATTAGGGCTTGGCGGCGTGGCCAAGGCTAAGTTTTGGCATCGTGGTAAGAATTAGGGCTTGGCGGCGTGGTCAAGGCTAGTTTTGGCGCAGGTGGTAAGAATTAGGGTTTGGCGGCGTGGCAAGGCTAAAGTGGCATGCTACACGCGCAGAGTGGCATGTTTGCATGCCGATCAATATGTTGTTGTGGTAAGGCGTGTTTGGCTTGCAACTTAGTATGGTGGCGCGGAAGGGTGCGTTTTGCGTTTAATGTATGGTGGCAAGTTTGGAGCGACTTGATTGGCCAAGGAAAAGGGTCGGCCAAACATAAGGCGCGGCTACACTTCTAGTTGAGTATCAAACATCACTGTGTTCTACCATTTGAAGGCGAAAATCAACTGAAGACATTCAGAGAACTTCATCAACAAAAGGTATGCAAGGACAGAACCAACCTATTACTCAAGTTTTCACCTTTCTGTTTACGAGACTAAGTCGCATGACTAAGTGGACTTTAAAGTTTTACACAATAGAAATTTTGAGTCAAGTTTATCTTGTTAATTATTCTCGAAATATGAATGACTAAGATTAAGAACATTCGTTCAAAACTTGATGAATTTGGTTAAGAACAAATTATTGTTTATGACCTAAATCATGATTTAAGTTAATCATTTGAAAATAGCTTGGAACAGTGATATGTGCCATTGATGTTATTCGGGAATGTTTCAAATCGATTATTAGAGATATAAAACTACTGTAAATACGGATACGGGATAATACATATACCAGTTCACGATGCGAATCGTTATAGGTCCGGAGCCGTTGTACACATGCAGGTGTAGCTATAGTTCGACAACGATCGACAATGACCTTTGGTACACATACCCAGTATGGATACCAAAAAGTTTTGTTGTCTCATGAACTCAGGAAGGTACACATACCTAGTATGGGTACCAAAAGTTCTTGAACTGTTTTTGTCTTAAGGGTACACATACCCGGTATACGTACTGTGACAAAAATTACTCACTTAATCGAAGTAAGTACACGCCATTACACATGCTTATCCAGTCGAATATTTTTAGATGCATCCGAATTATTTCTATGAGATAATCAGCATTTGAATAACTCTCTAAAACACCTCTAGACATACTTGATCACATTAAAACCTATGGTTGTGACTCAAGATTAAAGTCTAAAAGTGTTATATGAAAATGGCTAAGCTTATGGTTCGTATGGCTAGTTTCAACTAACCTTTCATGAACAAGTCATTATACATAGTTCAGTTACGGTTCATCCTAACCAGAGTGTATATTTTTTTTGTGTTTATCTCAAGTTAATTTTTCATGCAACGGTGGAAAAAGATTGCTTGATTCCAAAGCTACCTTAACTTAAGTCTAAAGTAACCTTATGTTTGTGGGTGAAAATTTTTTCTGCTGATTTTGGTAATTTCGGGTGTGTGGATGAGAAACGAATCTAAACCCTAAACAATGCACTGCACATGAGTACTTTTGATTCGAGAGATCAATCTGTACAATCCTGGCCTAAACCAAGAAATGGTCGTTCCAGGCTTGCTTCGGTCACAAAGTGAAGGAGAAGGGTTGGTATTAGGGAGGGAAGCGAAGAGAGTGTTGAGACCAGAATAGTTGATTCTGAAGGTGTGCTTTGTTTTATGACTTGTATCGGAAGTAGAACTGGTTAGCAGAATGGAAATCTACTAGAACAAAATACTAAATACTTTCACACAGTTACTCTAAGAAGAAGGAAAAGGAATAATATCAACTGCATTTTAAACTCAAACAACGAAGTAATAAGAAATAAAAAAGACATCAGCATTATTCTTACCAACTATTTTCAAACTCTCTTCTCTGAAAATGTTTCTGATTCATCTTCAAAAGAAACCAGACTGCAAACTAAATTTATTTTTAAAAACGTTCTTCCATCAGTTACTGCTGAAGATAATCAGAACATTTTATCCATCCCCTATGAGGATGAGATTCGTTTTGTCCTAAAGATAATGAAACCCAACAAATAGGCGAGGCCAGATGGCTCCCCGGTCAGCTTCTTTAAAAGTAATTGGGCCACCGTAGGCAGCCAGGTAGTCCATACAGTCCTTTTTTTTAAACAAAGCTTATGAACAAAGAATTAAATAAAACCCACCTCTTCTTAATTCCCAATACTAAAAACCCAAAAAATCCTAGTCAATTTCGCCCAATTGGTCTCTGTAATACAATTTATAAGTTGATAGCAAAA
This sequence comes from Papaver armeniacum, assembly GCA_023531295.1. NCBI lineage: Eukaryota > Viridiplantae > Streptophyta > Magnoliopsida > Ranunculales > Papaveraceae > Papaver > Papaver armeniacum. The sequence continues at coordinate 91,555 of JAJJWW010005211.1, forward strand.
ATCATAGCCAACAGAATAAAACCACTTCTGGATAAAATCATCTCGCCGTACCAATTTGCTTTCCTCTCCAAGAGACAAATCTCGGACAACATTGTTGTTGCGCATGAAATAGTTCACTCCTTCAAGACAAAAAAAGCTAAGACAGGAGGTCTGGGCATCAAAATTGACATGTCAAAAGCTTTTGACAGGGTTAATTGGAAATTCTTATTAAAAACCCTAATATCCTTTGGTTTCAGTCAGGATGTTTGTGCTCTAATAGAACAATGCGTTTCCACAACTTCAATAGGTGTTTTACTAAATGGTTTGCACGGGGAATTCTTCAATCCTATTTGGAGGATCGAGACAAGGAGACCCACTCTCCCTCTATCTATTCATAATTTGCATGGAAGTGTTTTCCAGGACTTCTTCTCACACAGGGAACAATCTTAGAGTCTTCATGGAGTTAAAATAACCCCAAAAAGTGAACCTATATCTCACCTTTTCTTTCGGACGATTGTCTTCTCTTTGTTAAAGCCGACTTGGTTGAATGTAGAAATCTTTTATCAACTATTGAAACTTTCTGTAAGGTTTGAGTCGGCTCATAAATTTTGATAAACTGGAGTTTTTTTCAGTAAAAAAGTTCCACCTAAACATCAAAGGATAATGTCAAAAATCCTAAAAATAAAACATATATATCTAAAGACCCATACTTAGGAGCTCCACTTTTTATAAATAAATCCAAGATTAAAACCTTTGACCCAATTCTAGAAAAAATGGAAACAAAATCTCAAAGTTGGAAAGTAAAAGCTCTTCCACAATCTAGCAGAATGGTTCTAAATAAAGCAGTATTCCCTCATACCAGATGGGTAGATTTATTCTACCCAAGAAAATCACTAACAAGATAGATGCTATACAAAGAGACTTCTGGTGGGGGAAAAAAACTAATTCAAAAGGTTTTTATCCAAAAGCCTGGACAGGTCTTTGTAAACCAATGCATGTAGGGAGACTAGGATTTAGGGATGCTAGAAAATTCAATCTAGCTATGATAGCTAAATTAGCTTGGAGACTGATTCAAGAACCAAATTCCTTGTGGGCAAAAACATTAAAACTTATATATATCAAAAGGAAAAGCCCTCTAAAAGTGAAAGCATCTGTTAGGAGTTCTTGGACTTGGAAGTGTATATGCACATGCTTAGAACTAATCAGGAAGTATAGCATCTGGGAAGTGGGGGATGGAAAAAATATAAATATTTGGGAGGACACCTGGGTTCCAGGCCTAGGAGAATCCCTGGCCAGATTTAGAAACCCAAGTAATAACTCATTAACTTTGGTGGCAGACCTTATAGATCCAACTTCTAAAAAGTGAAACACTCCTTATTACAACCTCTTTTCCTCATGAAATAGCAAACAAAATAAGTGGAATCCACTTATTCTTGGATATGTCAAATATTCAGAAGTAAGATAAACTTAGATGGTCTTTAACCAAATCTGGAATGTATACAGTGAAATCAATGTATGATAAATTAAATGAGGGAGGCACTGAATTGACTTGTCAATCTCTACCTGAAGCTTTCTGAAAATCTCTTTGGCACTTAGATATCTCACAAAGGATTAATATTTTCTTCTGGAAGTGTATTCAAAATGCATTAGCAACTAACACCAAACTAGTTGGCAAGGTAAAAGATATAGATCCTGTTTGCACAATGTGTGGTACAGCTCCAGAAACAACAAAACATTTACTTTTTCATTTCAGCTATGCTAAATCTGTATGGGAATTGGGACCCAACCCTATTAGCATTCAATTAGACCTAAAAAAAAGGTTCATGTATAGGTTTGATTATACCTTTCAAAAAAATATTAACCGAGTAAAAAAAAAATATACCTAAACACCAATATCTTAGATTTATGCAAAAATGGTTTTAATCATACAAGTCAGGCAATAACAATTGAACTTATGCTAACAAAAATGTGGCATATCTGAAAGGAAAGGTGCAATAAAGTTTTTGAAAATAAATTTAGAACCGCTTGTCAACTGTCTTTTGATATTCAGAAATTTCTCTTATTTTGGTCCAAAAAACCAAAAGTAAAGAAGACCAATAACAATACCCAGAAAAACACCAAAACCCCTTGGTCAGCACCTAACACACATTTCAGGAAAATTAACACAGATGCCTCTTGGATTTAGCTATGTTTTAATCCTAAGAGATGACACAGGTGAAGTTGAAGGAGGAAGAGCAGGTCACTCACTCAGCATAGACCCACAAGAGGCGGAAGCAATAGGCATCCTTCAAGCAACACTCTGGGCGAAAGAAAAGTCTATCAACACTTTCAACATTGGAGGGGATTGTGAAATACTCATCAATCATCTCAATGGTCAAACATCTGAGATCTCTTGGCGCAGTAGGAGTATCATCGAAGAAGCAGACAAAGTTGCTAGAACTTGTCCTGAATTCTTAGGATTTTCTTTTGTTCCTAGATCAGGAAATATGGTGGCAGATGCAGTAGCAAAATTTGTACGACCTTTAAATTCAGTTTTGGAATAGACTACCAATCCACCACCGTGTATCACTCAAAAACTATTAGTAGATAAATCTAATATGAGGAGAAGTCAACCCTCAATATTAGATGGCTCAACTATATCTGTACCTCAAATTCTCTCAGAATCTTAGCTGTTTTTCCTTTAATGAAATACTTATTCAAAAAAAAAAAAAAAAAAGTCTGGAAACCACATCTTTTGAAATTACTTTTTCTTCTAGTCCGGCCTCTAAGGCTGGCTCTAACTGTTCTCCAAAATTCAACATTCTTGGAGAACGCACGTCATCAAAATTCAACTACCAAGTGCAGCGGAATTTCAAGATTCAACACTGAGACGCCATTTGAAATGGCATTAGACGCCGTTTCAAATGGCGTCTGATGTATCAACCGTTAGATCACCAATAAGACTATCAATCCAACGGTCTATATGATCCTGATGTTTGGATTTCAATAAAGTATTTCCTAGATGCTATTTCAAATGGCGTCTAGTGCTTTTTTGAGACGCCATTTCAAATGGCGTCCCGATATTGATTCCATCTCACGTTCAAGCAAATTTTTAAATAAGACAACTCGTTGAATTCAACATTTTAGAGATGCAAAAACGACACTTCTGGGGGAGAAAGTTGAATCTTACTCCCCATTAGACTAAGCCTAATTAAACTTTTTTAGGTAGCATGAAAACGGACTTTCTAAATAAAAGGAGGTATTTTTTGTGGGTCCCATATGATGTGGTTTATGACATTTGGAGTACAAGTATTAAGAGGAGTTTGGAACCTCATTTATTAGGAAGTGTTTGATAATCTTTTACAAGGGTTTTAGATGATTGAAAATTAATCAGAGTGTACTGGAGAAAAAGTTAATGTAAAATCCAGGGTAGGAAGCAAACTCGGATATTAGTAGCATGGACGGTGCAATCATCGAATAGCTGGAGAAGCTGTAATAAAAACAAAACAATAGCCTCCTTGCCGTGGTAGCAGAAACAGCGGGAGAAGTGAAAATTCAACCAGCTGAGCTGACTTTCACATTGGAACCCAGGTAGTTTACTTTCTGCTGTATACAAGGTCTCCTGACTTGCATTTGAACGGAACTAATTTGGGTTATTTGATTTATTGATTAATGGACTGCATTGCTGAACACATAAAAATGCTAGTTAAACACTTCAACGAAGTATAATTTAATCATAAAAAAAGAAAACATTTTATACCCCAAACCTTTAATTCTAGTACATTTCTACTCAACTAATCATGACCAAGGTGTTTGTTTTAAGTCCTAAGATAAAATGAATATCTTTAGTGGGGGAGGTACATTCTACTTCTAGACATTCTTTCTTTTGATGTAAACAAATACATCTCAGTGTAGGTTAAACTTGTCTCCACTCACTGCGCATGTTAGCCATCTGTATGATTTGTTATACAATCAAAATCTTTTGCTTGACTGATAAAAAGTTGTACTCGAGTCTTTTGATTCTTTCTCTTCTCTCTCTGCATAGAGTCTAGAAAGGAAACAAATAAACCCATCTTTAAACAAGGATGGAGATGTCTTTTTCATCTTCCCAAAAGAAAAATTGAATAAAAAATATAAATTAAGGAAGAGTTGTTCCTGGGTGTATGTAATGTGGTTGTAGTACTCTTTTTTAAGCTATAATGAAATGAAATTCGTTTTCTCTTTACATTTCCTTAAATATAAGATGATGAGTTAATGATGTAGCAGGCCACATCTCTCTCAAAACAAACAAATGATAGCTTAGACTTGAGGGGTGTTTTGCCATTGCCAAACAACACAGTAGTAGTAAGTCAGAGACAAGTAAAAAAGAAGTAAAAAGAGAAGAACATCTTTATATCTTCACTGTCTGTGTCTGATCATTCATATTCCCAACTGGGTTCTCAGCAGAGAGAAGGTGATTGTGTTTACACAGAGGTTTAGAGAGTGAAAGAAGCTAAAAAGTAGAAAACACTACTGTGGGGGTCTATAATATCCAGCTGCATACACTACTTCACAGTGTTTATGATTTCTTGAGGGGGGTTATCTCATTCTATAATCAGTAAGTGTTGATGGGTTTTTGTAAAGGGACAGAGATTGATTGAGCTATTTTAAACCCATTTGTCTTCTTATAGTAAGCAAGAACACTATCTTTTCTACAATTTGATGAGTAATTCCTCTTAAGGTTTTAAATTCAATTCTCTTTTGATGAATGAGTGAAGTTTCTTCCTTGGTGAAGGTTTCTATAAAGCTTTGTTCATAGATGAGTTTTACTTCCTTTGATGGATGTCTATTAAAGCTTCCCAAACTCTGCATGAAGATTGGTCAATGGGTTTTGGTTAGAAGTATGGCTTTAAATTGCATACCTTCTAACTCTAAAACAAGTACCTGTAAGCTTAGGAAAGATAAGGAGGAGCTAATGCAAGGAGGAGGATCTAATAGTGCTTTGAAATGGAAGGAAAAACTTCTTATATTGTGGGTTGTTAGTGGGTTTATTTGGGTTTTGTATAGTGTTAGCAGTAATTGGGATTGGAGTGAGGTATCAGAGATATCAAATTATTGGAGTGACAAAGCTCAAAGCTTGAACCAGTTTCGTTCCTTCATGCAATCAAATCAGGTTAACTTACAAATTTTTCTTGTCATGTCTTTTTGGTATACTTCTATGGGTATCTATCCTTATGATCCATTGATTAACAAATTCTTGACTTGCATCAAGTAGTGGAGTTTGAGTGATAAGATCGAAAATTCAAGTTCGATTATAGAATGTGCCGTTTTTGGTTGTGAAGTTTGAGTTCTAGGGTCACCTAATTCCACTTATGCTATCCCAAAATAGTATATGTATTTCTCATCTGCTTATTTGAACTAATCATGGAAGTGAGTCAAGTGACATTAGTTTCTATGTAAACTTTATGGTTGTAATTCTCCTTTTCTTTTGGTTATGCTCTTTTCCTTTTAAAGTTGCATTTGTTTTACTGTTAGATCACTTTACTAACAATGTTTCATTGGTATGTTGACTGCCACAAATGATGTTTACAGTTTAGAGTTTAGCTTTACTTTCTTAGGTACTGCAAAAATGTGAACTAGGTAACATGAGAAAAACGATCTCTTATTTTTCTCATTTGCTTATTTGAACTAATCATGGAAGTGAGTCAAGTGACATTAGTTTCTTTGTAATTTTTATGGTTGTAATTCTCCTTTTCTTTTGGATATGCTCTTTTCCTTTTAAAGTTGCATTTTCTTTTTACTGTTAGATCACTTTGCTAGCAATGTTTCATTGGTATTGTTGACTGACACAAATGATGTTTACAGTTTAGAGTTTAGCTTTATTTTCTTAGGTACTGCAAAAATGTGAACTAGGTAACATGAGCAAAGGGTACAGTAACTAGTTAAATCTGTCTAAATTTGTTGCAATGTTGACCTCTCTTTCCTCTCTTACTGATTCATGATTTGGTATTATTGACTTCGTTAGAACACATCGCCTTCCACGGAACTTTCTGAGTGCAAAGAGGAGTATACTGGGAGTCTTACAGTGTGTTGGCTTAAGATATTTTGGTGGGTTATTGTTGGCATGCTGCTGAGTTGGACGATCTCTTACTTTCGTGAAAGATGGTGTGCTAAACGAGAGAGAAAGCAAGTTCATCAAATTCAGGCTCTGGCTCAGCCCCAACCCCAGCCTCTACAATATTCTGAAAATGCAGCTCATAGTAGTGGGAAGTGGAGGAGAAAATTACTGGTTGTGCTCGTCTTGGCAGGGGTATTTGGATCTTTTTGGTTGTTTTGGTCTATGAACAGTAATATAAACTTGTTGAGAACGGAAATGCTTTCCAACATGTGCGATGAGCGTGCACGTATGTTGCAAGACCAGTTCAATGTGAGCATGAACCATGTTCATGCCTTGGCCATTCTCGTATCTACGTTTCACCATGGGAAGCAACCTTCTGCCATTGATCAAGTAACCTTTCTTCCTCTTACTGTGTTTTTCTTGTTCAATTGATATGGTCACGGAGATTTTATGCTTTTATGTTGTAGTATTTGTGATACGTAATACGGCAACACTACTCGCTAATCTCTCTCTTGTTTTTTTAGAAAACATTTGCACAATATACGGAAAGAACTGCCTTTGAAAGGCCGCTCACTAGTGGTGTAGCCTATGCTGTGAAAGTTCTCCATACAGATAGAGAGAAGTTTGAGAAGCATCATGGGTGGACAATAAAGAAAATGGACAAGGGGGACCCATCTTCTCCTCAAGATTACATCACTGAGAAGCTTGATCCTGCACCCATCCAAGATGAATATGCACCAGTTACATTATCTCAAAAAACTGTTGCGCATATTGTATCCATTGATATGATGTCTGGAGAGGTGTGCCATGTTTTCATGTAGAATTTGTTTTTATATTCATCTTTTTTTTTTCCTTCTTTTTTCTAATAAAAAAGTATTCATTGTGCAGGAAGACCGCGAGAACATCTTGCGAGCGAGGGCATCTGGAAAGGGAGTCCTGACTTCCCCTTTCCCTCTATTAAAATCTAATCACCTTGGTGTGGTACTCACGTTTGCCGTGTACAAAACTGACCTCCCTGCAGATGCTACACCAGATCAACGTATTGAAGCAACACTTGGGTATGTTTTTGTGGCTCTACACGGGCTCTTATCATTGCAGGGATTCTTCTTTAACTTTGTCGTCATACTTTTTGTTTAGTTTATCAATAAGATAAAATGTGCACACCATCTTTTGTTAGTTACTCCACTAATGTATCAATATCTGTTTATTGAACAGATATCTTGGAGCATCTTATGATGTGCCCTCATTGGTTGAGAAGCTTCTGCATCAGCTTGCTAGCAAACAAAAGATCGTTGTCAACGTGTATGACACTACTAATCGATCTACTCCAATTAATATGTACGGACCCAGTGAGACAGACGTAGGACATTTGCATCTTAGCAAACTTGATTTTGGGGACCCATCTCGAAGACATGAGATGCATTGCAGGTTAGCTTCTCTTTGTATAACTTGCCATGGAGTGTAGAACCATGCACTGTGTCAGAATGAAAGTATATTCCTATTCTATTGCAGATTTAAGCAGAAAGCACCTCCCCCTTGGCAAGCAATTATGGCATCTGCCGGTGTCTTTGTGATTACATTGCTTGTGGGTCATATTTTCAATGCCGCTATAAACAGAATTTCAAAGGTGGAGGACGACTACTGTGAAATGATGACGCTTAAAATACGGGCAGAAGCTGCTGATGTGGCTAAATCTCAGGTGATATTTATGTTTCATTGAAGTTTATAGTGATAAAATTGATCAAGTCAATTTCCTGGGATTGATTACTCAACTTCTTCTCAGTATTATTTATGTGAACTAGTTAAACTAAACATTATTTTGTCTTCTGTAGTTCCTGGCAACGGTTTCTCATGAAATCAGGACTCCAATGAATGGTGTCTTAGGTCAGTGAGAATTTTAAAATCTATCTCTTTGTTCTTTTTCTTTTACAATGTGCATTAGATTAAACTCTAATTTATACAATGTTCAGGTATGCTCCAAATGTTAATGGACACAAAGCTTGACGCAGATCAACAAGATTTTGCTCAGACTGCGTATGCTAGTGGTTCAGATCTAATATCATTAATAAATGAAGTCCTTGATCAAGCTAAGATAGAATCAGGAAGGCTTGAGCTTGAGGAAGTGGATTTTGATCTGCGTATAGTCCTTGATAATGTTTTATCACTTTTCACGGAAAAGTCCCGTGACAAAGGCCTCGAGGTAACATCCAATTCACTTTACTTCTCATTTTCGAGTTCCATTTATGTTACAGCTCTCTTGCAAATTGGTGGTGATTTTTTTTTTTCTGATTTTATTTTGTGCGGGAGAAGTTGGGCATTTATGTATCTGATCAGGTGCCCAAAGCAATCCGCGGTGATCCTGGGCGATTCCGCCAGATTGTCACCAATCTTGTTGGAAATTCAATCAAGGTACGTTTGTATTTCAAAATATTGTTCAAAATTTCCGAATGTGGTGTCTGGTCTTTGAAACTCTAGTGTAGGATGACCAAGTTATCTTATGGCCCCATAATATGTTTTCGTGTTCAGGAACTGCTTTGCTGCATGTTATTCTAGTTTGCTAATTGTTTGAGTGCTCATTGCAGTTCACAGAGAAAGGGCATATATTCATCACAGTACATCTAGTAGAAGAAGTAAATAACCTCATTGAAGTGGGAGACGAAGTGTTGAAACAACAACTAGAGTTACTAAAAGAATGGGTGGACCCATCATATAGCACGTTAAGCGGGTTTCCAGTGGTTGATAGATGGAAAAGTTGGGAGAATTTTAAGAAGTTAAGCAATGTGATTGGAATAACTGAAGAAACAGATATGGTCAGATTGCTTATAACTGTTGAGGACACTGGTGCTGGAATTCCTCTAGACGCACAAAATCGAATCTTCATGCCTTTTATGCAGGCTGATAGTTCCACTTCTCGAATTCATGGAGGTACTGGTATAGGGTTGAGCATTAGCAAGTGTTTGGTAGAATTGATGGGAGGGGAAATTGGATTCTGTAGTAAACCTGAGTGTGGCAGTGCCTTTACGTTTACTTTGATACTCAAAAGGGGACAAATACAATCTAATCTGGAAACAAACCAGAATGAGATTGAAACATTCTTGAAGTTCCAGGGATTGAAGGGACTGGTGGTTGATGGAAAGAGTATTCGTGCCCAGCTGACCAGATATCAACTTCAAAGGCTTGGAATATGCGTGGAACTCACTGCTGATTTGGAATCTGCTTGTTCTTATGCATCAGAAGCCAGTCAATCGAGGTATATGTTTATTTTTATTTTTCTTCAAAGTTTTGGTGTTGTCCGTTCTCCTGTTACTGTACTTCATTGCTTTGTACTCAACTGAATGATTTGATTCACTTCCGCAGTGCAAACTTTCAATTTGACGTAGTGTTTATTGAAGAAGATGGTTTGGAGAATGGGACAGCTATTGTCACTCTTGATCTGCTCAAAGAGCTCCGTGAAAATGGAAGACATAAGCCCTTGGGGAAGTGCCCAAAGATATTTCTATTGGCTAGATCAAGGTCTGCTAAGTTAGATGAGTTGAAATCAAATGGCTATGTAGATGAGATAATAACGAAACCGCTTCGCCTGAGTACGCTGTCCAAGCTCATCCTCGGTACTGGGACCAACAAATACTTTTCTAAAGCCAAATCTTCAAACCTTAAAAGCCTACTATCTGGAAGGAAAATATTGGTTGTAGATGATAATAAAGTAAATCGTAGGGTAGCAGCAGGCGCGCTGAGTAAATACGGAGCAGAAGTTACTTGTGTTGAGAGTGGTAAGGATGCTGTTAAAATGCTCCAGCCACCCCATGCATTCGGTGCTTGTTTTATGGATCTCCAAATGCCAGAAATGGACGGGTAAATTAGTCAGCTAGTATTCTGTATTGGTAATTTTACAAATATATTGACAAAATCAAACATATGCTCACTGATGCGTCCAGATGATATTTTTCTTGCCTGCTTCATTTTTTGTTTTATCTTCAGCTTCTAATAAGATTGTCTCTCTTTAGGTTTGAGGCTACAAAACAGATCCGCAGCTACGAGAGTAAGAGTAATGAGCAATTCAAACGGCGGAATGGGCAGAGCTGGCACACACCAATACTAGCCATGACAGCTGATGTATTCCAGGCAACACATGAGAAATGCATGGAATGGGGAATGGATGGTTATGTAGCGAAGCCTTTTGAAGAAGAGCAACTTTACTCAGCAGTCAAGTGTTTCTTTTTGCCTGACCTATAGACCAAAGTCTCATGGATGGATGTAGACCGTTGGTGCAGTGCCAACTGATGAATCTTGAATGCTGTGTTATGACCAATATCTATTTAGCGTGATGGGATGGAAAGTTTGTACAATTTTGATCATACTTGGTTGGGCTCGTTCGTTATATGGTAAAATCCTTTAACCGCCACTCGGCCAATGTTTATTCATGCAACCCTTGAATATCTACATGTACAAGCCTTTGCTTGTTTTGCTGTGTTTTCTTTTCCATCTTTGTTCCACTGAGTAACATATTTTGTCCTTAACTACTGCTGCTTCCAGAATATCACCTTACGATATGCATTAGTCTATCTGCTATGAACTCTGTTATTGTTTGCTGACAGACCAGTTTGTTCCATGATCTATTTCAGGGTTGCTGGAAGACTGACTATTAAGGAAGAAGTTTCTTGGTCACTTAAAGAAGAAACATTTTGGCTGCTGAAAAGAGTTGGTGACTGTTCTCTTATTCTATCAGTCACTCTCTTGATTACTTTATTCGGTTAGTTTTTAATCTCAAAAGAAAGTAAAAAGAAAAAAAAGAATGACTAAATGGTTAATCGAAAGTGTAACACCACTTCATGATGCTTCTATGTGCAAACAAGTGCTGGAAAGAAATTTCTCAGCGGATAGCTCTGCTCCCTGCTCAAATGGTCTCGTCGCTGTTAGATGTAAACTGTGGAATCTATGATGCCTTGATCTGTTTCAGGCGTGTTGTTGTAAAAAAATCCATTCATATCTTTGGTATGGATGGTAAGTGCTCTCTCTCACAACTCAGTCATGGGTTCTAAGGGTTTTTATTAACCTGATGTCCCAAAACCTCTTACTTCGTGTAAGAGTATGTAATATATAACTCTATTATGGTTCAAGTAATGTAATATACGTAGAGTGCTTAGCTTGTCATGGTAAAACTTTTCTTTTAACTGGTTTTCAAGTGCTGTCTTATGCTGCAAAGTCATATAATGAGGATTACTGAGGAATTTGCTTCCATAAAGTTTCTGTTCACTTTTAACTATCAAGCTTTGTTTGAATTAGTTGTAACCCATTAAAAGACCAAATTCAGCAATTATTCAGCCTATGATTATGCTCTACTGTCTCTTGTGGTTGTGGACACTCTCACTCACATGCCTCATTGGTCCTACTGAAGCCGGTGCTGGATTAAAAAACATAGTCCAATCTAAACAAAAAGATAAATCAAGGAAATGCGCATGTAAACACAGAGTAAGGTTTCCCATTGCTCTATTTATTGTTTCCCTTGTTGTCATTGAAAAAACATGTTAAAAGAAGGCCAACTGGGCCAGAACTTTTGGTAATAATAGAATAAGTCGGTAGCCGTTGCCTTAAATTTGAAGGAATACAAGCACATTATTAAGGAGTGTGAACATATTTGGACTCCACATTATTCAACCGAATCTGAGGCAAATTTATTTTCTGAAGAAAGACGTGTAAATTAATTTCTTTACATATTTGACATATCTCCAAATAAAGTAAGTATTTTATTGGGTTTAAAATTGTTAAAGTAAATTCCTGTTTTAGTTTCTTCTAAATTCTTCTACTCCTCCTAGTTATTGAGGCCTATAAAAGAAGGTATAAAGTCCTACAGAAAATACACAAAATCCATCTTTTTCTCGTTTGTTTTTATATATACAGAGAGCTTTCACAGTTTGTGGTGGTGAAGAGACTGAATAGTTAGAGATAAACACTTCTACAAACAACCGAGGAGGATGAAGGCGTCACCAATTGTGGTGTTAGTTGTTCTTTTTTCTGCTATCCTTGTCATGGTAATCCCACAAAATTCAGGTAATATCATCAATACCTTGTTGTTGTTTTTTTTTTTTTTTCCTTCGTGTTTTCAGACTAGTTATCCACTGTGCAAGTCTCGGCCTACAAGAGAGAGTTACAGTTCAAAATTCTCAGCATATTTGTTCAGTGATGTACAGAAGATAATCCAATTAATCCTTTTCAGTGATATCATTCTTGAGGTTGCCGGTTAGAGTGTTCGACATCAATTCCTGGAGTGAAAAAAGTGAGGCAATTAAGAAAAAATCTTTTCTGATATCAAGTCATTAAATTTTCAATGACAGCTGAAGTTGTGTTCAGATTCGATGTGTATTTTATATTAGAAGTTCCAAGTTATAGAACATCAAAACTCTTTACTAAGATGAAGAAACTAATCAAACTCTTTATATTTCTGTGTTTTTGGTTTTGCTTGGCAACAGTTGAGGCAGATGGGGAATTAGGACAGCAATGGTGTATTGTTGATCGTCAAGCCTCTAATGAAACTATTCAAGGGGCGTTAAACTGGGCGTGTTCACAAGGGGTTGATATTTGCCTTAATATACAAGAAGGAAAGCCTTGCTATCTCCCAAACACATTGGAAGACCATGCTTCTTATGCTTTCAACAGTTACTATCAAAAATTCAAGAATCAAGGTGCCACTTGTTATTTCAATGGTGCTGCCATGGCTAATGAAGAGGACCCAAGTAAGATGTTCAATTTCTTTCACAAAAATTCTTGACTTTCAAATTCTTATTGTTAATCCCACTGAATAGCGAAGCTCTAAGGACTGCATCAGCTGCAAACTAACCATACAATGCCAATGTGCCATTAAGAATAGTAATCAGAAGATTCAGAACCAAGCAAATCACATATCGATAACGATCTAATTCGGCGGCATTCATTCTGTATGCCAAGAGACCACTTAAAAAAAAAAGATGCCAGTTTCAGATCTAGATACGTTTTCTATGCAAATTCACATGGTACTGAGTCGCTTAACGCCCAACATAAAGAAGCAAGTGCATGTGCTTCAAAACTTAGGAAATCTTTTGAATTGGAACAACCCCATATCTTTAGATAAAACAATTATTCGATACACTATTAAACAGTAATCATCTCTAGTCCTAACCCTCCTTTTTCTTTTCTTGATCTTTGATTGCAGGTTATGGTTCATGCAAATACGAGATACTTCCCTAATCTGAAATGAAGAACCTACTACCTTCGATCTGATTTTTTATTGTTTATGATGAGCTTACACAATTGTTTTTTTATTTTTATTTTCTCTTTAAAGAAAAAATGCTCAATTATTTCCAGAATGGAACTCAAATCAATAATGTTACTTTCTTATACTTATTCAGTCTAAATTCATGTTATCCAAAATTCCCAGTTGTGCCAAAAAAGAAAAAGAAAAGGAAATTCCCTGATAACAGCAAAGGATGCCAAAAATTAACCAGACGTCACTGTAATTGGATACCTAACAAATCCAAATGACTGAAGTCGTATTGATGCAAGAAACACTTATTCTTTTTGCCCATTCAAAGTACATTTACACAATGAGATTCCTATAATATCAATGAAAGTAAAGTAAATTACATGAGCAGCTGTTCAGTGAAAGTAGAGTTTCAAAAAGTTTCATCTGGTAACGTTTTGCCAGAGCCACAATCTTGAGAGTTTCGATTGCTTTCTTAGAACAGATTATATTCATGTCATACAAACCGGTTACTAGAACAGCAGGCTTGCCCATGCAGCGATAAAAGCAAAGCCACCAGCTGGAGCTAACGTAGAATATTTTCTGTCCTCAAGAAGTGCAACAGCGTAACACCTGCAAAATCTCTCAGAAAATCAGTTTCTTCACATTGAGACGCAAACTATATAAAAAACACTTTAAAAGAGATTGATTTGTCCTAAAACCATGATGGCATAATTATTAAGTGAAAGCGCACAGAGCAGGCATTGTGTTATTACAAGTGTAACTGAAAGTTCTTCGTCACATTTGAGATTCATCAATCACACGTAACTAATGCAAAACTTGAATATCATATTCTGATACACATTAACAATAGCTAGCTTGTTCATCGTACACAGCAACTAATTGTAGTTCAAGCAATAAATTGAGGAAGGACACGGAAGCTTTGATGTAGTAGAAAGGAGTAAGACATGGCATTGTTCGACCTTTTGCGAGAAAAAACGATCATTTACATGGAGAGGACAGGAAATTCATAACTTCCAACCAGACTAGATGGAGCAAGTTCGGGTCTTAGCCAGTCTCCTAATGCAAGAACTAACATGTTATATGGGAAAAAATATGAAAGACGAAGAGACAAATTGCCAAATTGGAACTAGGCTAGTGACTGGTAGCGTTGTAAAGCTACCTATTGCATGCTAGGGGTGGGGTTCAGGGGTATCTTCTAAATATAGCCCATCTATCTCCCGAACCTTATCCTAGTGAATCTTAGTTACCTTAAGAATCAAAAAGAGTGAGGAGGTAGCCAGAAGGTAGCAGAGACACAGTACATATATTGTACATGGGAACAAAAGTTTGCTAGTGAAATGATTTGAAAATTTGAATAAGAAAGATAATCAAGATATGCAACAAGGCCACAAGGGTATAATGAGGGTGTAACAAATAGTTTAAAAAGCATATCCAGCAACAAAAACATAAAGCAGCTTAACACTGAAATCCCAAATATGCAAAAACTCCAAGCACGATAATCAAAAGCTAAATCACTTCAAAAGGGTACCACAATTATAACAGGATTTCGGTACTTACGTCCCAGAGAAAGCTATAAGTCCAGTCGTTAGAAGACCTCCAAACTACATCAGGAAAAACCATCAAATGAAAAGTCAAACACATGAAAAAAATAGTTGAGGTTCCTATCCGTTCTAATAATCCAAAATTTGACTTACTACAGTAGGGTATTTAGTGAGAGGAGCTCCAAGCAAAGCTGCTGTATGAACCAGATGATAGACAGATGCAGTTTGCCAAACCTAAGAAATTGTTTGATTTTAGGAATATCAGTAGTCGATTATGATTTTTATCAGATCAAATTTAAATACAAGAAATTGGAAATCAATAAGTATGCACACATACGTCTTTGTAAGCAGGGTTTTTGGGTTTGAAACCATGAGCTCCATAAGCGCCCAAACCTATAGCTGCCATTCCTGTTTTGCATATTTCGGTATTGTGAGTAAAATCCTTAACGAAAAACTTAAACGAAGATATCCGAATATATATGAGAATATAGAGAATTAGGGTTTACCAGAGATGGCAGCAACTTTGTGCCAGAGACGAGGATCCATTACTCGGCTGAACTGAGATATGTTTCTTTCCTCCCTATAGCCGTCTTTATTTAGCAGAAAATTAGCAGAAGAAGAAAATGTATATTTTCCTCTTTATATAAAACCTTAAAGGTATTACATTATTGAAGAGACCCCCTCAATGGAAAATGGTTTTATTGTAAGGTAGGCAGGAAGTAGGAGTAGGATCACCGTAACCACCAAATGGACCATGGCTTATTGGAGAAGCTCTTTTTGCAGTTCAAAAATATACTAATGGAATACCACTTTCAGAATACAAGTTTACTCACCAGATCTTTACTCTGCAGTTCAAATATCTGAAATTAGAGCACCTAAACAGTGTAGTCGTGGATGAAGCAATTGGTTTTCTGGGAAGGAAAATTTCTACCCACCTAGCAAATTGCAGACCCAGGTATGGCAACACAGTAAAAGCTCGAATTGAAGTTAGTCTTACTGAACCTTTGCATAGAGGAGGGTGGTGGAATACTGCTACAAATGATAAAGTATGGATTCGTTATCATTGGGAACTGCAGCCAAAAAAGATATGTGATAAATGTTTTGTCATTGACCATAATGATAGCAAATGTATGCATTGGTCTCATCTGTTATATCTGGATAGTCTGACAGAAGAGGAGTATGAAGAATATATGAGGAACGAAGCAGATGTTTATGAAGGAAAGGATGATGAAAGAAGCATGGACAAAGATTTTGATTTTGTAGAAGACAGCAATCTTGAGGATGTATCTGAGGATATTGAGGATGGATCTAGACAAACTAAAAGAATGAGGAACTCTATGCTGAATGAGAACCCATCTATGAATCCACATAACATACATGTTCAACCACCTAACAGTACTGGTAATATCAATACTGCTGTTATAGACAACCATAATAACTCGATGATGGAAGCAACTGAATCAGGAGCTCTCACATCTGAAACCACAAATGCTAGTCAGGACATGGCAATGCAGGTATACCCAGTTTTCTCTAAGCAAACTTTTTGTTACATTTGTTTTCATATTCGTATTCTAAATTTAGCTCATTTCAATAATCTTTTCATCATAGACAATCAATTAGGACAAATGAGAATCTTAGCTTGGAATTGTAATGGTTATGCTGCCAAAGACACCAAAAACTACCTATCTGATATAGATAAAATGCTTCAGCCTGACATCATCTTTTTACAGGAAACGAAAATTAACTCTGATAAAATATGTCAGCATGTTAAACCTTTATGTTTTCCTAATATTTTTTATGTCCCTTCCATAGGAAGAGCTAGAGGAATTTGTTTACTTTGGAAAGATGGTTTTAAACTAGACATTATCTACCATGATAAAAACATGATTCATTGTCTTGTTAAAAGTGACCCAGCTAAACCCCAATGGTTGCTTTCATGTGTTTATGGCTCTCCATATCCGCAAGAAAAGAAAGAACAATGGATTTCTATCAAGAATGTTTGTGAAAATTTTGATATAGATGCCCCTTGGATTCTTTTAGGTGACTTAAACATCACTATGCATGCTGATGAGAGAGCTGGCACTATAGGCTCTTCTTCTAAAACTCCTAAAATAGTGCAGCTCATTCAAAGTATTGGTCTCTCTGATTTAGGATTCCATGGTAGCCCTTATACTTGGACTAGTAGTAAAAATGACACATGTAGAATAAAATCCAGACTAGATAGAGCACTTATCAACCCTGATTGGCTAATCTCTTTCCCTGATGTCATCCTCAAGCATCTACCTTTCCTAGGATCAGACCATTGCCCAATTTTCTTAGATTTTCATCCTAATGAGACTTTTAAATCTAAGAACTGGAAATTCTTTGAATGTTGGCTTAGAGAGGCCTCTTGTAAAGATCAAATTAAAAGTTCATGGTCTAAAAATGTTTATGGTTCTGCTGCTTTTAGATTAGATAAAAAAACTCGATACAACTAGAAGAGATCTGTCTAAATGGAATAGAAATACTTATGGTAACATTCATGATAATATTAAATGCTTGCAAGAAAAACTAACTGATTTGCAGCAATCAACTACTGTAAGTGATATCACTGAACAAGTCAAACAAATTGAGCAAGAAATTAATGAATGGCATGCAAGAGAAGAAGAATTCTACAGGCAACAATCCAGAGATACAATTTTTCGCGAAGTTGATCAAAACACAAAGTATTTTCATCAGCAAACGAACAAGAGAAGGGCAAGGAATCGAATTGAATCTCTTCTTAAACCAAATGGTACATGGTGCACTGGCAGGAATAATCTTGAAGCAATTCTTACTTCTCACTTCACCAACATCATTAGCACTACCAATCCAGTACAAAATGATGATCTTTTTAGTCTGTTACCAAGCTGCATTACAGAAGCTGAAAATATTGCACTTACCAGAATCCCAGATGAAGCAGAGATCTTTAAAGCCTTACAGTGTATGCAGCCATGGAAATCGCCTGGTCCAGACGGCTTTCCACTGATGTAGTTTTGAAGTGGTAAGTAGAGTATCGTTCGCTCGGACTTTTTTAAGATTTTGATTTTAGACTTAATTAAAAGAAAATACTAAAACAAACTAATTAAAATTGATTTTTGTTATCAAGGAGAGATGAGTCTAGGGCTTTGGATTCCGCTACTTCTAATGATGGTAAACTCAATAATTAAAACTTTGGCATAATACTCCTATTTTACTCAAAACAATTTTCGAACTCAATCTCATGCTTTGGAAAATATAACGTTACAAGCTCTTTTTTTATGACTTTCGTCGCTATACTAAAGCCTAATCCTCCTTCGCTTATAAAAGAACGGTAGAAACTACCCAAAACAATTATTACGAAGCATGAAAAGAAGAGAGAATTTTTAGACAAATTAAAACACAATTTTGGAGTATTTTTGCCAAAGAAAACAATTACTAAAATTCACTCATCGAAAATAACTTCCTCCAAAACCCTAGAGAATAAATTTAGCTACTCATGAATCGAAGAATGGAGAAAAATTGATTAATCATTGTATTAAAAATAATTGCTTACAGAGTAATGACGTTTCGTTGGTACGTTGACAGACCCAATCGTACTCTCTTGCTCGCTAAATAGTAATGGAAATGCAAACAGAACTGCAAAAGGTTAGCAGCGCCACTTCTCTCTAAAACAATTAATTCCTCCAAAGTCTTTTCAACTTCCACCTTTCGTCTTTTTCTAGCACCTCTATCTCCCTCGGTCAGTAATTAATTACCTCCCCTCCTGTTCTCGATCACATATATATAGGTTTAGCCAAAACCAACTTTCCTTTTTTGAATTTTTCCCTCCACGTCACTAACCAATGAATGGGTGACAAGTGTCCACTTCCTTGCCTCTTATTGGTCCATTAACTCTCTTTAGCTTATTAAGTGGTGGTCATGAGAAACAAAATATGGAAATTCTAACATGGTGTCGACATAAATATTTCTTTCACGTGCTTGCATGTTTTATAATGGAAGTGGACCTTCAAATCTCCACTTTCCTTAATTGTTTAATAATTCCATGCATGCCTCTTCCAAAGTCCGATGTATGCCGTCTTCTAAACTGCACACATTTGACATTAAGCTCTCGTCCATCACAGCATAAGCACCAGCTCCTTGTTTGTCCATCCGTGTATTGAGATATATTGATCCATTCCTCCATTTTACCAGCAAAGTTTAGCATTTTGGTACTGGCGAGCTTTATTTATTAGAACACTGCAAACATAAACAAAATTATTAAATATGTACTAAAACGGGAACTAATAAATATAAATTTGACTGGTAATTATATAAGAATTGTGCACTCATCATCCACCTGGTTTCTTCCAGACACAATGGGATACTACAAAATCTGATGTCATACAAATGGTTCAGAATTTTTTTGAAAGTGGAAGACTACTTCGTAAGATGAACAAGACTAAACTGCGCTTAGTACCAAAAGTCCAACTGCCGCAAACACCAGGAGACTACAGGCCAATAGCTTTGTGTAATACTACATATAAGCTTATCACCAAAATTGTAGCTCTGAGATTCAAACCTTTGATGGATAAACTTATCTCACCTATG
Source organism: Papaver armeniacum (assembly GCA_023531295.1). Taxonomy (NCBI): domain Eukaryota; kingdom Viridiplantae; phylum Streptophyta; class Magnoliopsida; order Ranunculales; family Papaveraceae; genus Papaver; species Papaver armeniacum. Next base: position 110,975 of record JAJJWW010005211.1, read on the forward strand.
CAAGCAGCCTATGTTCTAGGGAGGCAGATAGGAGACAACATCACAATTGCTCATGAATTAATACACTGTATGAAAAGAAAGAAGACAAAACGGGGCTACATGGCAATGAAGCTAGACATGTCTAAAGCTTTCGATCGCGTGGAGTGGTCTTTCTTGCGAAGAATCATGCAGAGTTTTGGGTTTGCAGATCACTTTTGCGACTTGATTTATGAATGCATAAGCACCACAGAAATTCAAATAATGCTGAATGGATCACCTTGTACAGCGTTCAAGCCAACAAGAGGAATACGACAGGGTGATCCTTTATCACCCTATCTTTTCCTTCTTACGATGGAAGTTTTCACAAGAGCATTGGCGAGAGCAGAAAATGAAAAGAAGATCCAGGGCATCAAGATAGCAAAAAATGCACCTCCAATTTCACATCTCCTTTTTGCAGACGACTGCTTACTGTTTGTGAAAGCTGATTTACACAATATCAACAACTTGCTGCAAATAATATCTGATTTTAGCTCCATTTCAGGTCAACAGATAAATCTTCAGAAATCAGCAGTGTTCTTCTCAAAGCATCTTCACTCAAGACATTGCAGAATCTTGTTAAGAAGATTGAAAATGAAGAAGATGTCTCTCGATGAGAAATATCTGGGTATTCCAATGTTTCTTAACAGGAAAAGGACCGCTTCTTTTTGTTCCTTGGTTGAAGGAATGAAGTCTAGGCTACTCAGATGGAATGGAAAGTTTCTAACACAATCTGGCAGATCAGTCATGGTAAAGCATGTTTTAAATGCTATGCCATCTCATCAAATGGGAGTCTTTAAAATACCAAAAGCAACAATTACGGAAATGGACAAGGTGCAAAGGAAATTTTGGTGGAAAAAACAGGATGGAAAAGGAGTTTACTTCATATCTTGGGACAAAGTTAATAGTCACAAAGAGGTTGGTGGTATGGGCTTCAGAGACTTGGAATGCTTTAACAAGGCTTTGCTAGCCAAGTCAGTCTGGAGACTCTGCCATAATTCTCATCAATTGTGGGCTAAAGCTTTGAAAGGAAGGAATTTTCCAGACACCTCAGTGCTGCACTCAACAAGGAAAAAGAATGCAACATATGCTTGGCAAAGTATACAGGGAGAAGTGAAATTTGTTCAAAAGTACAGTTTCTGGATTGTAGGTGATGGTAAGCAGATAATCACTTGGAAGGATAATTGGATTATGGGGAAACAAGAACCGCCAATCTCTATTGCTGATTTTGAAGTGGCAGTCAACTACAGCACTGTGAGTGACCTCATAGATTCAGATACCAAAACTTGGAGAGTTGCAGTTCTTCATCAACTTTTCTCCCCTTATGATGTTAATAAGATCCTAAATATGAGAATCCCAGCAAACTCACCAGACAGACTAATATGGACCCTTATGAAGAATGGTACTTTTACGGTTAAATCTGCCTACAACAAGCTTGTAGACATCAAAACCAATGTGACTGAGATATATGATGCAGATATGGCGACAATATGGAGAAAGCTTTGGAACTTGAATACCCTGCCAAGAATAAAAACTTTTTTGTGGAGATGCATTAATGATGCAGTACCTTCAAGTGAACGCATGGGCAAAGTAACACAGTTTGGAGGAGAACAATGTTGTATGTGCCATCAAGTAGAAGAAACAACTAAACACATCATCTGGGATTGCCCTTTTGCTAAGGCTGTATGGACCTCAATCCCTGGTGCTAGAAGAAGTATGGGAGCTGCTGATATGCGTATAGACAGATGGATTACAAGCTGGTTTACAAATGAATTCACCAAACTAGATGCAGACTGGATAGTGAAAATGGCAAATGCAAGCTGGGAAATATGGAAGGAATGGTGCAGGAGTGTTTTCGATGGAAAAAAAACTAACCCTGTTGAAGTCATCCGTAACATTCAGTACTTGAACAACATGACAGGGTCACCTATGAGGAAAAAACAGCCAGCATTATGCATAAACATGCCTGCTAATGATACACAACCAAAGTGGATACCACCTGATGCTAATACTTATTCCATATGCTGCGATGCCTCTTTTAAAACTGTTTCATCTATTAATTATACATGCATTGGACTAATCCTTCGTAATTCTGCAGGTGCATTCGAGCAGGGACGGTGTTTCCATGAATGTGGACACCTAGACGCAGAACACGCAGAGATAGAAGGATTGATGCAAGCCATGTTATGGGCAGAGGAGTTGAACATACAACAAGTGTGTTTTGAATTAGACGCTCAGAATGTGGTTGCAGCAGCCAATGGAAGCTATCAGCAAGTCAGATGAGAATTACATAATAGGATTTTAGATGTCATTAGCCTGTTTAGCAAGTATCCACTATGGTCTTGCAAGTCTATCAATAGAAAGCATAACAGTCCAGCAGATAAACTGGCAAAACATGCACGTACTTTTCTTTTAAGTAGGAGCTGGACTCAACATCCACCAAACTTTATAATGGCAGCATTACAAGATGACCTGAATAATGTAATTTCTCCCAACAGTTAATAAAAATTCCCATCTTCAGTATCAAAAAAAAAAAAATGCACACAAATTTTGTCACCAGTCATCGGCGACCACAGAAAAGACTGCCACGAATATTATCAAAATTTCTTGATCAAATGCACCAGGACGGCACTGCCAAAGACTGTAATCTATTCTTTTTGTTTTCATTTTATCTTCTTGATTGGGGGTTAAGGGGGAATAAGTTTTAAACTTCACACAAGAAAAAGGTACACTGTTAAATAAAATAAAAAAGAAGAAAAAGGTGGTATTTTACTTGGAAATTTGACCATACTTCATTTTGCAAAATGGATCTGTGTTATTAATATATACTATATGCAACATCAGTACATGCACTGAAGTTCCTATAGGAAGACTTCAATTAGGATAGTGTACTGTTTACTTTCTTGCCATCTTTTCCATGTTAGGCGGTTCAATGCGGTGTGGTCTTCCAAAGCCTCAACAAAGAAGTCGAGAATTGTATATCAAGGGAATTGGGTGTAGTCAGCTTTAAGTAGGATTTTGTGAAGGATCTTCTGATGCCTTTGTTCAGCTATTTCGACCAATTGACCCACGGAATAGGTGCTTCACATGCAAATCATCACACTCTGTAGCGTGAACTATTCTTCATTCTGTTGACGCCAATCAGCAAATGATATATAAGTTGAAATTGCTGCGAGAGAAGAAAAGTAAAACTTAGCACTTTAGATGCCAATACATAAAAGAACTAACAAAACGGCATCAGTGACCATGACAGTTATTAACAGTCTCAGTAGCTAGTGATTCAGGGTCAAAAAGAGAACCCCTAACACCAATCACAAACTTACCAATCAGGAGCCTGCTAGCTTAGGCTTTAGTCTTGGTGACATCGAGAAACTTCTTGTTCTTGATGAGGAAGCACAAAATCAGGCACCTCATCTATATCTTCAGAGGGCTGATTGAAAATGCAAAGACTAAGCAAAAACAGAAGAAAAAAACTAGCTGAAAGAACACCGAAAACAATGAATAGTGCAGGCATTACCTGCCATAGTTGTAAGAGATGCCATAACAAGAAATCTATGATCATAACCAAGCAGAAAAGTTTGCCAGCCCAAGCACCACAAGTGAGGTACCTATAATAACATGACAATTTATATGAGCCACATGTTAGGTGGCACAGTTAGTACTTGAAATTGAGCATAATTCTAAATGGAGAGTACCGTGAGAGGCGTGGCAGAAGATTCTCTTCAGAACATGCCAATGCACGATCATATACAACTTCAGTCCTTCTGGCCACATCATGCCAACTATATAATTGTTTCAACTGGCAGGAAAAGCAACAAAAATATATTAATATGAAGCAAAAATGGGGACACTAAGTTCAAGATGACTAGACTCACTCACACGAAGGTGCATAGCTTGGGGGTCAATATTCGGAAGTATGTCTATTGCCTTCTTTACTGCTTGCACCATGTCGCTCGGTACCGGTTCTGCCAGAACAATCATGTCATCAGGAAGTACCTGCATGACAGAAAAAAGGAAGAAACAACTGTGAGTATAGGAACGAGATAAACCTTTCACATAGGAAACTATGTTTCATCTACAATCAATTAAGACGTTAAATAGATTTAGTAAATAAATACACGGGCAAGGTAGAAAGAGGATGTGGCAAGGTACATGCCTCTGGGACACCTCCTACTCGTGTACTGACAGTTAACAACCCACAACTAGCAGCTTCCAATATTGCTATACAGAACGCTTCTGTCAGGGAACTGCAAAAAAAAATGTGCCTTGAAAGTTTAGATAACTTGCTGCACTGCCCCAAGTCCACTTTGATAAGTTATTGGTTGAAAATGAGTAACTGCATATGCGCAAATTCCATTGCGTACCTATTCAAGAAGATATGTCCAGTAATTAAGACAGACCGTACTTGAGCATGTGGAACTGCCCCTAACATTTCGACACGATCTTGAAGAGAATGTTTTTCCCTCATTTCTTCCAAACGCACTCGTTTAGGGCCATCCCCTCCAACAATGAATCGGACCTTCAGACAGATGTTTAGCGTTTGATGAATGACATCAGATAGTTGCGAAATAACTTACTAATCAGGGATTCCCTTTCACTAGCAGGTAGGTTTATCAAATTATCATAGTTAACAAATTATAGTTTAATACTTTTGACACATTTAACAAGAAACTATTCAGAGGTCGACAAACTTACATTTGGGTACAAACGGCAGACTTCAGGAATGACTTCTACAAGCAAATCAGCCCCCTTCCGATAAACCAGTCTGCTTATCACAACGATAATAATTTCATCACGACTCAATTTCTCTAGTGCAGGTGTGAACATAGCCGTGTCAACAGCATTTGGTATCATGAAGACCTTTTCTGGGGGTAATCCGGACCTCAGGACCGTATTTTCCTTGCTTGTATGAGAAACACATATTGCCTGATTCACATCTGCCAAAGTAAATTGCAGTACCTTATTCATGTGAATGCTTCCTACATCAGAAAACCCATAGAGTGAATGATCAGTAAATACGACTTTGTATCCCATGGTCCGTGCATGCATCAAAGCTTCGTGACAAAGAGTTGAGAAGGCTTGATGTCCATGCACCAAGGAAATTTTCTCCCGAACAAGGATTGTCCGTACAATTGGGAGTGTCCCATAGAAGGTTGGCAATGTATTCTGCATGAGAAATGGTTTCCATGGTATATAGTAGACTTTCAGACCACCCGTCATATACCGCACCCCAGAACGATTTCCATAAGCATGAGTCATAACAACTACCTAGAGAGGCCATGATCAGAATTGTGTAAATACCAAAAGAAAAACATAATGTCACTGTCATAGGACGAACAAAAAGGAGAGCTCCTTGAGATATTAAATTCTCACCTTGTGACCAAGCTTAAGAAGACATTGGGAGAGCAGATAAATGTGATTCTCCACACCACCAAAGTTAGGGTAAAAAAAATCAGATACCATCAATATTCTTAGGCGTCTCTTTTGATCCATTGTGTTTGACGGCATCAAGCAACTGTAGCAGCAGAAAACTCGTTAGCGAAAACATCAGACTACTAGCATATTCCGATGTATTCATGAATCAGCTTGCAACAATACCAGTATTAAAACCATCTTGGACTCACTAACAAATCAACGCAATTGAATTGATGAACTAATACAAGTCTCGAAAAAGGAGAGTTATTACGTTTTTTCCTTTCTTTATAGTACAGTATTAAGATTCAAGACTCGGCTAAAACCCAAAACTGCATAAAGCTATCTAGAAGACCCTGTATTTGGTATCTTTCAATGAATGAAGCAGGGCATAAACAGGTGGGTGGGTACACAATCTTGCTCATTAAGCCACTTATTTTATGGCACAAGTCTAACATTATGTAAGAAAAGATACCTCCATACAACTGCAAGAGCTCATTTTGCACAGGAGTAAAATTTTTGCACGCAAGTTAATGGTAACCTAAACAAACTTTTCATTTTGCTAATCAGCAGCAATTGATATTTTTTTAATCCATTTGTGTAGAGTCATACATAAAACAAACTGAGGTCTCGCTCAAGATGTTGCTGTCAGCTACTAAAGTATCCTTTTTTTCCTCAAACTGTTTAGTTACAAGTTCAGAATTGGTCGGAGTTTGATTTATGGTGTGAAATTTAAAAATTAGGTGCATATACTAAGTGAATAAGATAGGAAAAGAATTCTACCATGCAAGTTGCCGCTGCTCAAAATCTAGAACTCAAAAATTTGCAACGAAAAAAAGCAACACACAAAATGAGTACAAAGTGAGGTCTTAGAGTCTTGACAAATCGACATATGGATAAGCTAAGCTGATCAGACTCTACATAAAGAAAGGTCTGCAACAATATCCAGAACTTATTCAGTTTCTAGTAGTGTAAGTAAAATGCTCATACCACACCTCATGCTAAATCTTTTCTTAGAAAGTATTAACCTTGATCTTGCTCTTATACAAGTGCACTGAAAATGTTTAGTTGGTCTATACCTGAAGATAAATCTATGTGTTACATTCAACCTATCATATTGGAACATGATCTTCGGTCCTATCAGTAAGTTATGAACCTAAGTGTCTTAGTTGTCTCCAGTTAAGTATCTTATGTATCACATCATTCCAAACTCGTAATTACCTTCAAAACCCAATTACAGGTACACTGGTGAGCCCTAACGAAGTTAAATTTCCAATTAATCAACATCTCCAATTGGATTTTTTAAGAACACAGATGCAAAGTAAAAATTAATCGAGTTTCTGTTGAAATGCTCACACACACACAGAATTACAACACGATGGAGATTTAGCATCTCAATAAATATTCTAAATGGCACTAATTTAAATTATAGAAAAACTAACCCTAAACTGCTTATTCAAAATCATACCTTGAACAATTGAAATTTAGGAGCATCAACGAGTGATACAATTTGGAGTAGGTGAGTGCTTTTTCTGTCGAATTCAAGCCTAATTACAAAAATCCGTCCTTCGACTAAGCGAATGGAAGTATGGAACCCTAAGATTCAAGTTCTTTTCTGAATTTCAAAGCTGATCAAATTAGGGTTCTTTTCTCAAGAACAGAACAAATCTAATCAGGTAACAATCTAAATTAACTAGATGACTGTTACCACAGTGGGGCCCGACGAAGAAGTTCTGATTTAAAAACTTCCACCATGGAGAGTGGAACCTGAAATATGGAAACTACGCATGCTGAAATATGGACATGCTGGACAACACATGATTCGTCTGTGCAAATGGAATATATGACTTCAAAGATTAGTCATAAAATATGAGTTTTCATATGCCCCTAGTTTGTCATATTACACCAAATTTTTTACTCAATTTTTTTTTATTTTTATCTATCTTATCTTTTAAAATGGCAAAGTTTGAATCCCAACTTGACTTGGCTACCCAACTTGATTTTTCCGGAGTGGTGCTTGAAGCCGCCGTTAGTAAGATATGTGAAGGTTATAAAGAAATAGGTAAAAACCAAAGAAGTCTACAAGTTTTGGATATTAACCAAATCAATCCTCCAACTAAGAAAAGACAAAGAAAAGTTCAAGGCGAGGAAAATTTGAAGGCAAAGAAGAAGATAAACAAAGGAAACTCCATTCATGAGCGCATTGATTGGAAGTTTGGTGAAATGAAGAAGATAAACAAGATGAAGAACATTGTCCCAAATTTTTACTTTTAAAGTCTTTATTGTAAGTTATGTCTAGTTTATATTATCTAGATGAATGAAGGAGGCACTAATGTAAATTAAAATTCTAAACTTAATGAAAGATGCACTAGTTTTATATTAATAATATCTTAAAATTAAAATTTGATACAAATGAAAGATGCATCATATTTGGGCTGTTAATCTAAACTCATCATATTTGGGCAACACCCGCAAGATAAGATAACAACCATCGAATTGAAAATCTTTTCCCACTCTGTTGCGCCATTCGAGCCGACACATTTGCTCAACATCAAATGCGTTTTGGCCATTTTGTCGGTTTTTCGATAGCCTTGATAAGTACAAAGAACAAACAACTTCACATCCTTGCTGATTATTCTGAAGCGATGACACAACCCATTTGCATCTCGTTATTGAGGTTCAATGTTTCTTCTTCAAATCTCTGAAATATGGAACTCCACACAGTAACTTCTTCTTGTTGTTGTCCATCATTGACCATATCTTGTATAACAAAAACATAATGCCTGCAAATGGATTCATCTTCAGCTATGCTAAATCTGCGACCTCGAACTCGAACTGACATGTTGGATTTGTGGAGTGAAAGAATGGAGATTGAAGAAATGGTGTAAGTTGAAATGAAATTTAATATTGTATTTATAGGATGATAAAATGATGACCGCTAGATGAGATGATATAAGTGGTCGATTCTAGACTGCTGGCGGTGGAAAGAAGACCTACCGGTTTTTTCTACACCAAGTGGTCGAGTCTAGACTGCTGCCAGTCCAGTTTGCCAGCTCCATAGTGGGTGCAAAAATGGCAAACTTGAAAGTTTGCCATGCCTATAAGAACTGGCCTTGGTCATAAAATCTTCTTCAATGACTCGACTTTTTTTCCCTGGCTAGTTCGGGCCTAGGCACATTATTTGAGGCCTATAGATTTCCACATCCACTCAATAGAGAAGGATATAGCGTGTTTAAATTTATTGATATTACTAATTTACCCTCTATTAAATATTAATACTACCAATTTATCCCCATTAAATCCTAATAATAAAAAAAAAAAAAAAAAAACTTAAATCTAATTCATTTCCATCTCCACTTCAATCGACTTTCCTTCTTCTCTTCTTTTTCTTTTTTCTTTTTTTTGAAACGAAAACATCGTCGATTATTGACGATCCAAAAAGCGATTAATGGTTTCTTTCTTATATAAAATGACGAACCAAACAAGATTCAAACATGCCACTAGCAGGAATTATCCTAGTGAAAGTAATCCCGGAATTGTTCAAGCAATTGGAAACAAACCGAATTTGATTTCATAACTGCTTAGCCTATAATCGGATTACATGAGCACACTTATATAAACCGATTGTTTATGTGGTATTTAGGAATCGGGCTTTACGTGTGTATCGAGTAAACCGAATCATGTAAGAAAAAATGCCCAATTTTTCTTTAACTTTTTTTTGTTAGAATTGGATTACATTAACACTTATATAAGCGATTTTTGATGTGTTATGTTAGGAATCGGTCTTTATATGTGTATCGAGTAAACCAATTGTATACCTTGAATTCAAAAATATGCATTGAATATCATTGTTGTTTGTCGCTTATCTCTATATTCTCCAGTGACAACAAAGGCAAGCCGAAAAGAAATATAAGAGGAAAAATGACTTTGATTCTCCTAAGAGTTTGTGAAAAAGCGAGGGTCTAACAACCACACCCAATAATTCGTTCAACAATCTATATGGACTAACTCCAATATAATTCCAAGAGAATCAACTAGACAGTCAGACTCAATGAAGAAAAATATACCCAAGAGTTATATCTCCGTTTCTCAATGTAATAAGCAAATCAAACAGATGTAAATATGTGAGCCTGATTATTATGAGAAACGACTTGAACGGTACCAAAGACCAATGTTCAAGTGTCAATCAATTTATATCAAAAACCAAAGGTTGGGTTATCTAATTGATTGAACTACGCACAACCTGTGATATTTCAATTATATAAACAAATATAATGCGGAAAAGAAATAACACAAACACCAGAAATTTTGTTAACAAGGAAACCGCAAATGCAGAAAAACCCCGGGACCTAGTCCATATTTGAGCACCACACTGTATTAAGCCGCTACAGACACTAGCCTACTGCCAATTAACTTCGGACTGGAATATAGTTGAGCCCTAACCAATCTCACACTGATCAAGGTACAGTCGTGTTCCTTACGCCTCTGAATCCCAGCACGACTCTACGCACTTGATTCCCTTAGTTGATCTCACCCACAACTAAGAGTTGCTACGACTGATCGCTGTCGTAGGCGTCAAAAATAAATTACACTTTCTTACTACTCAAAATATATAATAAAGCAAGGGCAAGAAAGGATCGTTCCCACAGAGAGGTCTTGGTTGTCAATATGTTATGGTTTCCTATATAAAACACCGGGGTTTGCTGATTTTTATATACTAAAATAAAATAAAAGCGAAGCAAATAAATAAACACGCAAATCAATGAGGTGAAAATATTGGATAAAGGTTTCATCTTCAATTGTAAACAAGTTTTTGAATATATGAATAGAATTCGTATTTAATCTCACTATCATCAAAAGCCTAGAGAATCAAGAGAGCAAGATAATCTATTAATTTCCTAATTCATCACACACACATTAGGGTCTGCGTATGTGAATTCTACCTAAAGAATAACCTAACGCCTTGTGCTAATTAAGTTCAATTCCTAGGAGCATTAAGTTTGTAAATAGGCTAATCAATGCAACTATCACACATTGCGCATGACAATTCGGACAAAGGTCAATTTCTACATATGACTACAAGGATGTATCACTACAACCTAGAATCATATCATGCTACTCGTATTCAAGGTTATCGCTTGATGAAAAACCCTAAAATAGCTATAGATATGGATGTGAGTTCAATCAATTCTAGACTTAACTAAACAAACATTCAATCATATTGCAATACATCAATCATGCAATTATTATAAACCGTAGAAATCAAACAATGATTTTGAAAGAAAACTAATTCATAAAAATCCATAACTTGTTTTCAAAATCCAACTACATCTTTAACCAATAATAATAAATCAACTACTCATGGCATAGAAGTTCATAACAAGAAGAAAGAGAAAATACTTCATGGTTCCAAACCCTAGAACAAGAGTAGAGGCAAAAGAATAGAAAAAGATAATAAAAGATATCCTCAATTAGGTAAAAGTCTTCTCTTTTTATATGTTTCTCAATTTCCATAAAGGATACTCCTTCCAATATTAGGTCTTCTCAAAACCCATCTCCAAGTGGTCCACCAAGCCCATGTGTGAGAAAAACCCATGTAAAATTATGTCCAAAATCCGTCGCCGGAAAACTGGGATTATGGTCGGAACTTGGCCGGAAAGGTCGCCGGAAAGTATCTCAGGTGACCGGCAAAGTCCGCCCGGTCACCGGTCAAACGAGTCAAATCGGTAAGTCAGAACGAGTCAACCGATCTAGAGAGTCAGCCGTGTCAACTCGGGTCAAACCGACCGAGTCAGGTGAGTCAGGGTCTGGATCATCATCTTACTCAGCTGGATGGCTGAGTGGCCAAGGCCTTTGCACTGGCCTGAACTTGTGTTGCACCATCATTGCACTTCAGCTGGGAAAATCCAGCCATGATGGCCCTGCTTTCTGTACTGCAGCTGCCAGCGCATATTCTTGAGCATTAGTTGCACAATCACTTCAACATACCATTTCAGTTCGCCTTTTGCGGTCTCCCAGCTCCCTTGCACAATCCAAGTCCATATTGCAACAGCAACACAACCATTAAGCCATCTGCCTCTATCAAGGCCACTTTAATCCGATCGTTGTAACTGCTTCATACATTCTGCATCACTTCAAGACATCAGCACAACAGCTACAATTTCATCCGCAATTCCAACAAGTCGTAGCTGAGATCCAAGTACCAACACCAACTTGAGCCGCAGCTGCAAACAGTTTTCATCATCACTTAGTGCTTCTGCAACACAGCCATTGTAATCTCAGCTCAAGCCAGTTCAACCACCACTTCTCAAGCATCAATTCTCATCTCCATTACAGCTCAGTTCAACCCCAGCTGCATTACTTGCACAACCCACTAGTTCCATCTTGAGCTCAAGAGCAACACAAACTCCAGCTACAACTTCATACCTCAGACCCTGATTTCACCTCCAATTCCATCTCTCCTCAAATTCGACTAGCATCAGACATTCTCAGGCCATAACCCTTCTCATTAGTCTCAGTTGCTTCCACTAATCCCAACAACCTACGTTCATGTATTCTTTTCAAACTCCTCCGAGTTCCATCTTCACTGCCAAACTCATACCGAGCATCTACCCCATATCTTCCATCACAGATACACCACAGCGGCTTCCCTGTTTCCGTACCAACTATCATGAACAACTCCATCAATCTCCATCTCAAACACCCATTCCATTATCATTCGCTGCCAATGGCAGAAAACATCATCACCACAGTTCGAGTTCCATCGCCACAGCTTAACGCATGAACTCCTTCCCTTATCAATGGCAATGGCATCAACCAAACTCGAGTCTTCGAATCCCTTTTCCGAACCATCACCAGCATAACCGCATCCACGGAACTTCATTCCATCAAAACAACATCACTGCCATTAGTACATCGAGAGTTCATTTGAACCCAGACTCCAGCATCTCTTCCAACAGCTCCCTAAACTCTCACCTTCACCATTTGAACTCCTCCATCTCGTCTCTAGTACCATATCATCCCTGGCTCCCTACTCGAATCATTACTGCCAGCATCTTTGTTTCAGTCTAATTGCACCACCAGATTAGTTTGCAATCACCAGCTCCACCTTATGTACTCCTGCAATCCTAGACATCTATTTCTTCTTTGTTCAAAACATTACCACTCAGCAGAGCCAACCTCCACCTGCAACATCATCATTCCCTTCTTTCCTGAGACAACGCCATATCCTTTGGCTCCACATCTGCATTCCATTTCCCTGCAACTCCATTAACTAACATCACAGCTGCCAATTATCTCAGGTCATCACCAGCTGCACCAACAGCTCACTAAACCAGCTCTGCAACACAACCCTGCACCAGCTCAGCTATACGAGCATCCATTCTACACCAGCAATTCCACCAATATCAAATCCATCCCAGACTCAAACCACCAACCCGTTTTAATTCAATTTCATCTCGATCACAATACCATCAGTCATCGTTCTCTTCTCTTCTCCGTAGCAAAACCCATGACGAACCCCTTTACAGAGTCTTCTCGTAAACCCTAGCTCTGCAATATTGCTTCCAAATCAAAGCCCACAACTTCTTGTACTCAAATCAGACTCTTACCCGAGTCTTGTAATCTTCTCATCTTGTAATTATCATCTCTTTCAACACCAGAAACTCTCTTTTCAGTTCAGATTTCAAAACCCTTATTCCTTCGTTAATCTTCTTTGAATTACTGGAGATCCAAATTCAACCAAAACCCATTTCTGATTCATCATTTTCTTCTTCTCAATCGATTGCAGTTCGAGTTTCAATCTTCTAAGAACATCACAAAGACCACCGAGATCCCCTTTTCGATTTCCAAAGAACCCTAAATTCCGTCCTCGTAACAACAAGCGAACCACCTTCATCTCCATTGAATTTCTCAGAACATCAACACCCTCACTTCTTCTTGATCTCTCGATTTCAGTTCAATCCGTCACTTTATAAATGGCTTTATCTTTTACAAGGCATCTTTCTTCCGTCTCAATTTCGGGTGAAAAATGATTGAGATGAATAAGAGAAAAGTCTTCGGTGAAAAATGATTGAGATGAATGAGAGAAAAGTCTCTCGATTTAGTTTTTAGGGTAAGGTTTGGATAATGACACCTTGGTCACCCCCGATAAGGGCTACTCAACCGGAAACCCCCTAACCATTGTTGGTTGTCTTTTAATACTCCTCCCAAAAGAGTTGCCCCTTAACCTTGACTGGGCTCCAGTTAGTGTTCGCCCCTGAAATGACAATTTTGCCCTTTGGCTCAATTTGGGTGATTTCTTCTTCTTTTTCTCCGTGCGACTCCAGAGTACCTAATAACTCAAAAACACGCGTAAAGTACATAATTCACAAGAAAAATAGCGAAGAAAGCGTAACTACTAGATAGTAAATTAGGTGTTTTACGACACCTATCAACGACCCAAAGTCGAAGACTTGATAAACAAATCTGTCTCACACAAGTCTATTAAATAGATAAATCTGTCTCCCACAGAAATACCTACGAGTTTTGTTCCGTCTTTTGATAAATCAAGGTAAACAGGAACCAATTGATACATCGGTCTTATATTCCTGAAGAACAGCCTAGTAATATCAATCACCTCGCAATAACTTAACCATATGGTAGTGGAACAAGTTATTGTGGAATAACAAAGAATGAGACAAAGATATTTGTGATTACTTTTTATATCTTACCTATCGGAGATAAATCTCGAGCAAATCTTAGAGAAGATAGTACTCAATACGATATAACAAAGTAAGATCAGAACACGCAACTACAAAGAAAATAGTTGGGTCTGGCTTCAGAATCCCAATAAAGTCTTTAAGTCGTTAACCTAGAATGGTTTTAGAAAAACCTAGGTTAGAGGTTAATCGACTCTAGTCGCAACTAGTATCACACAGGAGGTGTGGGGATTAGGTTTCCCGATTGCTAGAGTTCTCCCTTATATAGTCTTCAAATCAGGGTTTGATAACTTTGGAACAAAGCAATCAATATTCACCGTTAGATGAAAACCTGATTAGATTCAAGCCAATATCTTTCCACCATTAGATGGTCTTAGCTTGTTACACACAAATGAAATATACATTCATTTAGATAAGGGTAACCGTACCTAAACATGTATATTGAGTTGGCTCAACAATAGTTAACCGAAGTTAGCCATATGAATACTTTTGTATTAACCTTGTTCATCTAACACTTCTAGATCACATATGATGATCAATCAAACAAGAATTATAATCAAATGAATCTAATTGTGTTACTCATAGAGTTGTTTAATTGATTATATTCTCATAGAAGTATACAAGACACAATTGAAGCAAAATCGGTTTTGATTCAAGAGAATCAATTCATGAACATTTAGCCACGGTTTGAAAAGATTGCATTCCTTATTATATAAATGTATTTGTTCATGAGTATGAAATCATACATAACCGATTTTAGAACTTGAACCACTTAAGTTTGCAAACGGGTACGCAAACTTTTGCTCCGGACCGAACTCAGTTGAAATCGTATGTGAATGGGTACGCAAACTTGGTTCCCGGACTTCAACAGTTAAAACTGTTTGCGAATGGGTACGCAAACTTATTTTCCGGTTCTGAATCCTGTCAAAACAGTTCGCACACTAAGTACACAAACCGTAATGTATCCAGACATAGGTTTTGTTCTAAACTCCAATTTTAATCATTGAAATATCCTTAGAAGACGACAATAGTTGTCTCACACAAACTATTAGCTTATAAGTAATTTTCAAGTGATTGAATGATCAATACGAAACATTCCGAGTCTACATCAAATGACTGTCTCACACAAATCATGTAAGATGTTACAAGGCAATTTTCACAAGATCATCTTTTGACTTTCGTCAAGAATAATGATGAACATAGTTAAAGCAAAAAGCTTTCCAATACATATTTCGAGAAATAGATAAGCGAGTTATTCTCAGCTCGAAATATCAAATGTGTATGATAACGAAGTCTATATAGCTATACGACTTTGTCTCAATATGAGATAGAATAGAATAGACTTTTGAGTGATATATGAGTTTAAGTCTCCACATACCTTTTGTTGATGAAGTTCCACAAGCTCCCCTTAGTAGTTCTTCGTCTTCAATCGATGAACGCCGTGAAGTCTAGGCTCAACTACACATTCTATCCTAATTTGAGACATAGCTATAAGTAGACTAGAAATCAAGACTTATAGTTTTGACAACTAAACTTGACAAACAAGCTTGAGATAGCAACGCTTGCGAGTTCGACCGAGAAGTGCTCTAACAGTTTGGACCTCGTCGAAAGGACGCTAAAAATTTGAATGCTTTTCACCGAAGGGGCTCGGGGAGTAAACCCAAAGCCAAAGGGATCCGCATAAATGACCCACCACCTCAAGCGAAGTAACCAACACAAGAAGAATTTGATTTTGCTACACTTACTGAAGAAGAAAGTGGTGATAGAGAAGTTGCTGAAGAAGAAAGTGGTGAGGAGGAAGTTAATGAATAAGAAAGTGACAAGGAAGTTGATGAAGAAGAAAGTGACAAGGAAGTTAGTGAAGAAGAAAGTGACAAGGAAGTTTATGAACAAGAATGAGAAGTTCAAAAATAAGTTTAAGAATAAGTCCAAGGAGGAGAAGTTCAAGAACAAGGTAAGAAAGATGATCCAAAGAAGAAGAAAGGGGGCCACATGCCCGACCCGCTAAAGATGTTTCCTCGTGGCCCTGATGATCCCGTTTACGGGTTACCTGGTGATGAAGAAAAGTTGTCACGGGGGTACAAAGAGAGTTGAGCCGCTGTTGTCTGCATACCATAGTAACTACCTAAACCTTATGCTATGTAAGATGAAACTTATTATCCGTTTAGTGTTTTGATTATTGTCTATCGGATTTTTTTTGTTTTATAGGATCACAAGGATGTCGTTCGTCGTATGAAGCCAGGAACGTCAATGATTATGATGAAGAATTGGCCACTAGAAGCAATAGAATCAACCGTATGAGAAGTACCGGAAGTAATCGATCTAGTCAAATCTACGGGGTTGTTGGCTGCGGTCGACAATTTGGTTCTTCGTTACGACAAACCTCTTGTTTCCGCCTTCACCGAGAGATTTTACGGGGAAAAATATACTTTCCATCTTCCGGTTGGCGAGATGGTGATAACTCCAAATGATGCGAAGTTGATTACCGGGCTAAGCATAGAAGGTAAATCTGTGAAGCACAAAGACTACGCGCAAGAGCTTGAGTGGGACAAGATTTACGCATTCACCAAGAATGTATTCCAATGGGATGAGGAGATGACCAAGTCACAGACGCTAGTAGATAAAGCAAAGTAGAGGATATTCCATCTCGCAGGCTTGAGGAAGTGCTTCATGGGAACAAAGAAGCTTCATGCTGAGGGCAAAGAGGTGATCCGGGAACGTATCATCGCCACGGCCAACGCATATGTCCTTCACATCCTGGGATCTGTTATCTAACCCTATGTTCTCGGTGCCCGTGTGAACACCAACTTTATTCAGTTGTTGTAACCATTTGACAAGATTTGCGAATACTCTTGGGGCACTGCCATCGTTGCACACTCGTTGAACGAGTTGAGAAAGGCTTATAGGGCTCAAATGAACCAACTCGGAGGGAATATGGCTCTTCTGCAGGCCGGGTATATTTGTACTTCCCAATATTTGCTGAAAGGGATTTTGTGAACAAACAATGGGACGGTAGGTGTTATGGAGACAAGTACAACTTCAACAGTAAGTCGAAGTCCCAAGATGAGGAATATTTGAAGTTGAAGTTTTGGCTAAAGGAAAAGGAAAGATGGTTGGGTGCGCTGAGCAAGAACATTATTTTGGGCCTTTGTTTCACCCAAGAGGATATGTAATGTACAACCCGTTCAGATTCGCAAGACAATGCAAATACGTACAAAAATCCATGTAAAGCACAAGAAGTTTAAAATCAACGAGGCCAAAAGAGAGTCATTGGATAATGACATTGAGGTTGTTCACGAACCTTTACCATCATCTGAATACTGGGAAGAGAGAAAGTACAACAAACATGATATGGATGGTCATTCGAAAACATATGATGAGGCAATTCCGGGTTACATGCCATGGTACCTCAACGTTTCACATACTCGAGTGATACGAGTAGATGAGAGGCCCCAGATACAGCTCTTGAATACATGGTGCATATTGTTACTCAATTACGGTTTTGTTAATGGTTTTAGCATGATTTGTTGAATGTTTGTTGTTTAAAATGGGAAACAGAGAAGACGAATTGGGCATTTGATAACCCAAGCAATGTTATTTATTAGGGAAGGAAAAGATGTTGAGGCCAATGAAAAATTGATTGATGAATTGAATAGTCTGGAAGATATAGAGGCGGGTGCAAAGTTTGGGGAACTGGTGGTGGAGGAGAACACAAAGAAAAAGAGGAAGAAAGTCACTGCAAAAAGGAAGTCTCAAGGTGAATCGAGCAGCGCCCAACCTGCTAAACGAGGACGAAGTGGTTGTAATACTGGACGTGGACGTGGTCGTCGTTGGGATGTTGATGAATGAATAGTTTCTTTGTTTTCCAAACTTATGTCTTTAACTATGGATAATTACGAAGTCAAAACTTATGTCTTAAACTTATTTTCGAATTACGTTTGGTTATGTTCTCTAGTTTATGAATGACTGAATCTGGTTTGTTTTGAAAATTGTTTGTGTTTGCCTAAGATGTGACGAAAGAACCAACTACAATGTGTGTGCAAAAAATGCAGGATTCTGGCAGTTTTTTCAGTCAGAATCGGTTTACCTTTAGCTACATAAAATCCGATTATGCCGTTTTTCCAGGGGTACAATTTCATAATCGGGTTTTATGGGTGCACCACATAGACCGATTATGAGAATTTCATTCACCTGTTTTGTAAGTTTTCATAATCGGTTTATATGGACACTTTTAATGTCCGATTCTGAAAAAACAAAAAATCCAGAATTTTGACAACCTTCAGAATCGGTCTATGTGGGCTTTACATGTAATTCAATTCTAGTAAGGAAAATTGGCACTTTTTTTGTATCTTTTTCTGCCAAGAATCAGACTACATGTGCAGTATTAAAAACCGATTGTGGAGAGGCAGATTTTATATGATTAATAACCAAGTCTTACCGTTGGTGGAAGCTAAATATTTATTTTGTTTTTGTTGATTATTAATTGTTATGAACTAACATTATAGTTATCTACTAGATGAGTTATTGTTTATTCTCTGGTCCTTCTCTTATGACATAAGACCACTCAAGAATTTTAAAGATTCGACTATCACATACCTAAGTGATTCTAGATTTGTGTGATAGATCCATTTTGCATGACAGATCAATAGAGGAATCAAATTGTTTGCAGTTGTTTACTTTGAAGATTTGAAGACTTTGGTTTTTGTTTTGATCGTGGTGTAACTTCCAGTGATTTGATTTTCTGGGATCGAAAAGTTGTTTTTTCGATAAATATGCTCCCTCTGTTTCATAAAGACCGTCCTCTATTCCATTTTGGTCTGTTTCAAAATTGTGTCCAGCTTCTGTTTATAGTCATATTTTTCCAATGAACTCTCTAATATACTCTTAAGTTATTTATATTCATAAATTGTTTTTTGATGGGACCCAATCTAAAATATTAATGAAATTTGTATAATTAAAGAAACAAATATATCCTTCATTCCTTTTTGTATTTCCTATTTACAATCCCATAACATTTTTTAGTACAATTTTTATAACTAACAGTTTTATTAAAATAAATTAGGCAAGTAATTAAGGATAGGCATGTAAACTGTTACGGTCTCCTTAATATCTTGACAAAGTCAAAGCGGACTGTCTTTTTGAAACGGAGGGAGTAAGTCTTGTGAGATCTGCATGTATTTTGTTTTTTTCAAACATAAACCTTGTAATCAAGATTGATTATTTCGATAATCATTGTTGATTGATATTTTAGCCGAGGAATTTTTAATATGGTATGTCAATGGATTACAGATCTTAAACATAAGAGCCATGATTTTGCTTCTGCCATATACTTTGGTATTGTGATTGGAAATTACTCCTAAGTTTTGTTACCAAACAGATTTAATCCTTTACTATTTTGGTACCACCCTAAGGAATCTTGTCTTAAGTTTTGATAATCATTAAGGAGATATACTAGATATATTCATAAAGTGAACATATGTTCTACCAGGATATCTAGTATTCTAACGTCTATAGAGAATGAATGTTCTGTTAGATGTTTCAAAACAGGAATACTACTGAAGCTGGGTAATTGGGTTTTATATTTCTTGATCTCAACTACACGAGGTTACGGGTTTGCTTATTCCGTAGCAACTTAATTCATCGAGTCTTCAAATATGGACTAGGTCCCGGGATTTTTCTACAAGATTGTAGTTTTCTTCATTAATGATGCTTTTCGTAAGTGCAAAAAATTACTCAAGATATTTCTCATTAATTAACTAGTAATATAGCAATAATAGGGATCGTTTCCACAGAAAGTTGTGTAATTGATAGGTTATTTGAGTCAGCAAAACAAGAATAAATACTAAAGAAGGGGGTTGTTCGATCACAGTAAATAAAAAGATAATAAGAAAGGAAAAAGAGATGATCAAGGAATCATTCGCCTTTACCAAGCGTTAACAGAATTATTATACTTCTCTATCCTTCGTCAGAATCATTCATCAACAACCGTAGAATAGCTGGTACGCTTAGGTATCCCCAAAACTCCTTGTATCACCGGATAACAGGTACTCTTAGTCACCGGATTCTATCCAACTAAGCCGCCTTGAGGTATGCTTACAAGGTGTAACTCGACCGAACGCTTTAAGGTTTGTGACTTTAGGTTTGATCCCAGCAGCTAAACTCGGTACGTTTGGTTCACTTACTGGTGTTGTCTTCACACACGATTTCTCCACAGAATCCCTCTGTAAGGTCTCACATTTTTAACTTGTGTAGGAGATGATCGACAATTACAGATTGCTCAACTCTCTACTAGCAATAGAATGATCAAAGACTAATCTAGTTGCGTACCCAAATCAATCTAAGAATCAATCATAAACCCCAAATAGTGATGATTAAAACTTCAAACAAAGATTGAATTCATCCTTAATCAACAAAGATTTAGCTACT
Organism: Papaver armeniacum; assembly: GCA_023531295.1. Lineage (NCBI taxonomy): Eukaryota > Viridiplantae > Streptophyta > Magnoliopsida > Ranunculales > Papaveraceae > Papaver > Papaver armeniacum. The sequence continues at coordinate 131,527 of JAJJWW010005211.1, forward strand.
CATATTACAAAGAACAAGAAGATCGAAAAGTGGATGGTTTCTCCCTAAATGGGTAAACTTAGGTTTTTTATAGCCCTCAATACTTGTCTTCTTAGGCCTTTGGATGTCTTTTTTATAGCCCTCATATTACAAAGAACAAGAAGATCTAAAAGATTGTTTTCTTAGGCCTTTGGATGTCTTTTTTTATAGCCCTCAATACTTGGCTTTCAAGTCTCCTCTCTTATAGGGTTTAGAATCCTTCACAAACGACTATTACAACCAAAAATTCGTAACATCTACAGGGCCGTTACAAAAATTTGTCACGCCATGTTTTGAAACAGAACCTGGATGTTACAACCCTGTTTTGTAACATGTAAAATCTGTTTCTAATCGGCCAAAATGGTGTAGTGTGCATGTTTCCTTGTTTTAGAAGTCAAAATACATCCCTTAGGTTCGCCAATGTCGGCATGGTCGACCTCCAAAGAACTGTGCCAACTTAGGACTAAAATAGCTCAGAAACTCTGTCCCAAAACTTGCTTGTGCTGGCATGGTCGATCGTCAAGTGAACCATGCCGATTTAGGGACTTAAACATATGCCCATAACTTCTTCATCCGAACTCGGAATGACCTCATTCTTTCACCGTTCACTTCGTATTCTCGTTTTCTTCAAGATGATATTAATAAATCTTGGATTTGTTGATTTGAATGTGGTATTTGGAACTTCTTCATCAATAACACTTCAATTCCTTGCTCATTTAAGCACTTTGTATCTTCTTTTTGGACGATTTCACCTAATATGACACATAAAGTAGAAAGTAATCATAATAACAAGTAATATGCAAGAATTATAGCTAAAACAAGTATGGATTTGACACTCTAAATATGTAAATTAAGCACTTATCAGTTAACAAAATTCTGGTGTGTGCTTTACTTTATTTCTGCATTATAATTATATTTATTATAATTAAAGTATTTGCACTTGTACGTTTAATTAGCTCGTTGAAGTTAGTATTTAATCTTTATAAGATCAAAAAGATTTTACAAGGTTTGTCTGCATAGGTTGATCCAAAATATTTGTGGTGTACTCGATACCCTCGTCTTTTCAATTTCAACATTACAAATAGATGGCTTCATCTATTTCAAATAGGTTATAAGTTTATCGAAGTCACATCAGACTATCATAAGCAAGTCTATCATAAACATTTGAACTCAATTGCAAAGACTTATAATCTTCAACTAGAATCCATCACACTCTGATCTCATCCTTATCTACTTCCATCATTAAGATCAAACCATTCTCCTCCTCGGTGACCGAAGCAAGACTTGGGTGACCATTTATAGGTTTAGGTAGTCTTTTATGATTTTGATATCTCGTATTCATTACGATCTACCCCCAAAATTTTATCCGTTTTTAGCCTAAACATACCCTTATCTTTATCTTGGTTTAACTGGAACTCATGATCAAACATCTTTAATTTCCCTACTAGAGAAAATCTAGAGAGTTTGGAAATATCGTTTGCTTCCATGTTTGCGTGCTTCTTGACTCGTATCTAAATAGTAATGATCTAAGAATTTTACACACCATCTCCTTTTCTGAAGTTGTTGTACCAAGAGAGAAAGAGGCATTTACTATATCATAAAGATTAAGGTAAAAAGTGAAGTTTTGAAGTCTAGCTTCCTTTTCTGATATGTTACCTCCAAAATAGTTTCAAGCGCATCTCAAGCCTGTTTGGGTGTTTTGCACATGTATACATGATGTTGTAGATCTTGGCTTACGACATATATTATAGCATTCAATCCATCTAAGTTCTGCTTAGCGAGACGTTTTTTTTCTTTTTACTTGTCCAAATTCGAAAGTTAAAGTTTTCAACCTTTAGACATACATAACCGTTGACAACTAATAGCAAAGTATTAAAGCAACGAGATTGAAAAAAGATCTCACAACAGGCTTCCACCACAAATAGTTAGTACCATCAGATCTTGGTGGTATGTTAGATTCAAACGAAACCGATTTCATACATTTCTTATGAGTTTGATTGCACCAAATACAGATTATTAGATATTTATCGTGTTTGCCTGCTCTGGTGCTAATTGAAAAATACTAGGTTATCAAGTACACCACCAATTTTTTTTGACCTATTAAGACGTACCTGTGTAATCTTTCCGAAACCGTAAAGATTAACTAGAAAAGGTTACCTTGGATATATTCTACAATCCAATTAAGTAATAGATTAACATGGTATTAGAGCACTACTCGGTTGAACCCACCAAGCATTGGTATATCAAGTTTTGTTGTCCAGTTTAGTTTCAAAATTTCACCGCTTGGATTTCTTATTTTAAAGTCAACTTCGTTCGGTTAGACTTTTGACATAGAAATGTCGAGACAAAACTCTAGTTACTTATTGAAGACCTGAAGAACAAATAAAGACATCCTTCAGAATGAAGCTAGTAACTATTGAACGATTGTTCGATTTCTTTCTAGTTCTTACAGTTTTATTCATTGATAACAAACTTGACATTCAAATTTTTATCTAGTTCTTAGAGGCTATTTCGCCAACCAAAAAAAATGTTAACCTAAAATTTACACTTTTTTTTTTGAAGCACCTAAAATTTAATCGATTAATAACTCCAAACCCTTTAAGCCTGCTTACCTTTTTTTTTTTCTTCTTCTTTTTGCTATTTTCTACAAATCCAAATTATTTTTAGTCGAAGTTGGTGTTAATAACATTTTCATACTTCATCTCCCCTTCCAGGAAATTAAAGTTTAACATGTCAAGTGGTCTTTAGAGCAACTGCGGTGGTGCGAGTAAAACCAAAGAGGGAAAAAAAGACCAAAATTTGGGTTTAGTCTGGTGTGACGCTATGGTGGAAGACTAAATTTTGGTGGAGCGTAAACTATACCAACGCCTGGTGTGGGCCGTGAAGTATACGTTCGTCTGGTGTGGGGCGTGAAGTATACGTTCGCCTGGTTCCGAAAATGTAAAAAAGAAAAAAAAAAAGGGCTTTTTTGTAAAGTGACCACCTTTAAGAATTATATTTAAGAAAATGACCGTTTTTTCAAATCTTTATATAAAGTGGTCGGGTTTGACTTTTCTGTACCGTTTTCTCGGAAAAAACGGGTAACATCAGTTTAGTGATCACGTGGCAGTTATCTTCGTTTGAAAATGTCATTTACACCCCTCAATGAGTCACTTGGTCGAGTTACTGTTATGAATGACTCTGTGACTCAGTACTGATGTTCTTCGTTTCTTCATGAAAGTGCCATTAATCAACCCCGAAAATTTATCATAAACCGAAATACATGACTTAAAAATTTCCATCGTTACACAATATTTCCGACCACCACCACCACCAAAACAGTTAAAAACCCTAGCTTTTTAATCCCCAAAAGAATACCCAAGTCATCAAGATTAAACCCAAATCGAAATCAACTTGTTCTTCCCCAAACTGAAATTTCCCCATGTAAACCCAATTGAACTCAGACCCTAAAATATATTGAAAAGAAAATCGAGATTAACTCATCTTCCAAATCACCATTAATGGTGCAAACAAAGCTCAAACCCTAGATTTTTTTTATCACCCAAATCAGTCAATTAATTCGCACCCAATGACCATACTCCATATCAAATAGCAGTAACCAACCATTTTCAATTAGGGAGGTATAGAATAGAGATTTTAGGGTTCCAAAATGTTTTAATTTAAACCATAATCATACCTAGAAAATACATTCAATTGAACTTGATTGTTGGCTATCCGTACCTTTGATTTCCCTTAGTAAGTGAGTGAAAACACTTCAGCGATTTAATTCATAATTGGGTTTTATTTGAACAAACCTTTGGATTATGAAATCGTTTAAGTGAAACTGTTTAAGGAAGCCATCGGTATGGTTTTTGAGAAAACAAGGAGTGGGAATTCACCTCATGATAAGTTTGTAAGGCTATGCCGGTAATTTCAGTATGATAAATTGACTAAATCAGCACTTTTGACCATACTGGCGGTTTATTAATTATGTGTTTGGAAGTCTGGTTACTTTATTAATTTGCCCAAAAAAAAAAAAAAAAAAAAAAAACAATGGGGCGTTGGTATAATCCACGCCTCATATAAAGTGCCTAAAAAAATGAGTGGGGCGGAGGTATAGACCACGCCCCACATTAAAGGGGGGAAAAAAAAAAAAAAAAAAAAATTGGGGCGGAGGTATAAAGCACGCATGGCGTGGGGCGTAGACTTTACGTTCGCCTGGTATGGGGCGTAGACTATATAACCGCCCGTTGAGAAACAAAGATTATATCACCGCTCGACTAAATTTGGGTATGGTCTTTGGTCCCAGACCAAATATAGTCTCGAATTTGGGTTTAGTCTGGGATTTGGTTCGATGGTCCGTCCTGCTACGTCTGGTCCTTTTACCGAATAAATGGCCCACTGCGGTTGCTCTTAGAGATATCTGCCCCGAGGAAGAGATTGGAATCACTGAAATCCTGTCGAACGTCTTAAATTTCAACTCCCAACGACTACTTTTCTCTACAATTGCTCTTTTTTTTTTTTGGCGATCAAGTGTCTTAAAGTTGAAAAACATGCATGATTGCATTTCACTGTCAATCTTAAAGATAGAATCACAGAGCGGGTCTTAATAAATTCCACCAAACTCTCTTCCATGGCATATCTCTTGACCCCGATCCTCCGGGATCCACACTGCTTGCACGAAAAATATTTCAAACATCTCAATAAAATCATGAGCCCGGTCTTAATAAATTCCCCCATACTCTTCTTCAATGGCATCCGCATATCTCTATCCAATCCTTCTGGGATCCACATTGTTTGGTTTTCCATTATTCCCATGAACATAATAATACATTGAAATGTCTATCTAGAGTCCATCCAAGCCAAAGTGTTTGGACCTAGGAGAACCCATAATGCCATATTGCTTATGTAAACATCAACTGAATTATGTAATGTATAACCGAAAAAACAATTTTCACATGTAGATTTTTGTTCTTTACAAACCTATCCAAGGAGAAAAAAAAAAAAGTATTACCAAATAGGAAATAGCTTACCTCATCATGTTGCAAACATGATTCACTAATTCAATAGGTGAGTTGTGCAGAAAATTACATCAGAGGTCTCACCTTACCAACCACACCCAAAAGATAACCCAGTTTGCTTATACAGCATTGCTCTTGGATATTCTAGCAACTCATGACTAAATTTATCAAAAGACTGTGTGCTTAATCAGCACCAAACTACACAGAAACCCCACCACTTGAAAAGTGTAAACTCAAAATGAAAGTAAAGTTATCAACTGATCATTATCACTTCCACTACCAAAACTATCATCATTTCAAAGTAAACTATCTTTAATTTTTTTCTGTTCTATATCAATTTTCAAAGTTCTGTCTCACTGCGACACCTATTTAAAAACATGCAATTCTTTTTTGGTTGCAGACTCGATCCAAGAGATAGAATCAATGGGGGACAATAAATACCATTCAATAGCAAATTTAATAGGTACAGTGTTGCCATGAAAATAAATATCCCTCTCTTCTCGGGCCTGGTAATAACATTTATATATAAATTCTTGCCCATATGATATCTAATCTCTAATCTCATCTTATCTCTCTCTTCTGCATCTGTCTCTCTAGATCTCTCTCTGTGTATGTTATCCAACCCTTAAATGCAAGAAGAGTGAAGCAAAAGGATGACTAACTGGTGATGAGGGTAATGTGGCCATTGCTCCTTTCAACACAGTCATTTTCCGTACAGGTTGTGTGTGTCTTGTAGGGCCACTTGGCAGGTTTTACACAACGCACGGTGCACTGCATTGGTCTTGTAGGAAAAGAAAAAAAAAAGTGAACACAAAAAAGTATCTATAAATAGTGGGTGTTTGTGAGTTTTGTTCATATTGTACTAGTATTTCTGTTTTGAGGGAGTGTGAGTATATTTTTGTTTGCTTCCCTCGGAAAAGAATATCTTTGTGTGGAGAAGATGAGTTCTAGTGCACCTGTCTTTGGAGTTAGTCCAGGAAATGTTCCAGTGTTTCATGGAAGTGATCTGAAAGTGGTTGACAGAAGAGTAAGGATTACAGAGCTAGTATTGAGGTGTGTGATATTTGGATTAGGTGTTCTTGCAGCTTCTCTTGTTGGGTTTGATGTACAGGTTAAAAAGATCTTCTCTATTGAGAAGAAGGCTCAGTTTACTGACATGAAAGCTCTTGTGTAAGCACTTCTTTTCTCTCTAGTTAGATCGATTATGTCATGAAAGATAATGATTTTGATGAAAAGTGTCTAAAATTCTGATTATCTAACTGAAACAGGTTTCTGGTGATTGCAAATGTGATAGTTGCAACATATTCATTACTTCAAGGGTTAAGATGTGTTGTGAGTATGCTCAGAGGAAATTTGCTCTTCAACAAGCCTTTAGCTTGGGCCATCTTCTCTGGTGATCAGGTACAGATTTTTACTGCCTTCCACTTGTAAAACATGTATTGAAATTTTAGGAAGGGAACAATTAAACACGTAAACGTTAGACCCATGAATCTGTACATGTCTGCCACATGGCTCCCAGAATCACTGGATCTACGGTGAACCTTGGAGCTATTAAACATTGGTCCCAGATACCCAATCCTGCATGTAGCCGTTGGTATTATGTACTACACATAGAAATAAATAAAACTTAAAGAAAAGTCCGTTAAGGATCAAATGAGTCGTTGGTTGGAGCATTCAATAGAGTATTAACTTTGGTGGGTAAAACCCTATATAAAGACATCACAGAGCCTCTAGACAGGTCTTATTAAATGGTTTTAGTTATGGGTCTCAGTTAATATCCGTAGGGTAGCCTTAGGTTTGACAGAACTGAACCAGGGGGTGAATTACTCTACTTGTACAAAAAGGCAGATAATGTTTCATTGTTTGCATATATAAAAACATAGAAGAAATTAGATGATTGATAACTTTTGATCAATGACACAGATGATGGCTTACTTGATATTTGCTGCGGTGGCGGCTGCTGGACAATCTGCCGTGTTTGCCGAGTTGGGTCAACCAGAATTGCAATGGATGAAGATATGCAACATGTATGATAAGTTTTGTACCCAAGTAGGGGAAGGAGTGGCAAGTTCCCTTATTGTTAGTCTTAGTATGGTGACTCTGTCTTGTATATCGGCTTTTAACCTGTTCCGCTTGTATGGAGATAATAAAGGCAAAAGCAATGGAAGATGGTAGATAATCATAATCCAGCTTTGTAACTTGGTTGGGAGTTTTAACATACAGCATCAGTATGCTTTTGTTAACTATTTTGAGTGTAATAATAAAGGGATGTTTTCTGATGAAATGTAGTTGTTGATTTTATGATTAATGAATCTCCAGGAATGTAATTTGCCAAAAAAAAGTCCATCTTTTTTTTTTTAATGTATTTTGTTGGGGAAATCTCTCTCATCAACTGGTCATCAACTGGTTAAGGAGTTTTTCTGTTTAATTTCAGCTCACATTTGAAGGCAATGGAAGTTGGCTATAAGACGAAAAAAAATGATCGGTAAAGAGGTGCTGACGAGTTTCTAGTCACTGGTAAACCTCGCGAGTTTCTAGTCACTGACTTTACTACTGTACGGACATCGGCTACAATCAGGTTTTAACGAAATGAAATTTCTATAGGAATTTTACAAAACTGCAAAATGGTTAAGTAATACTCACCAATCATCATTTAAAAGGAATGGAATACTAGCATTAGAAGATCAGATAAAAAGTAAAGCATCAAATCCCATTTATGAACTTATTTCTAACAGGAACCACCAGGGTACAACAATTGATCTCATTTTCAGTTGATAAACTGATCTGAATGACAGTCACGTCCCAATATAACATGTGGGACTATATATTTGTACATTTTCATAATCTAATTGTCTCAAATGCTACAGATTTGATGTCATGAAAGTAATCTAATGTTTAATTGAAATAGAAGTGAAGTCAGTTTTTATTACCCTATGATATAGTTTGAAGCAGCTCTTCTGGAATCGCTGCTGGGTCAAGGTCACAGCACCCATCTGGCAAATTAGCATTCCCTTCAATCAACCACGACGGTACTTGATGCGAAAATTGCAGAATCTCTTTACTCGGAATCCATCGAATAATGTCTTTGTCTGTCCTCCTTTGATATACAGTCCTGAAACCGTCCAGCTTAACAAGTGGGTTAACACAAACCCCTAGATTTTCAGTGTAATCGTCAAGAACTTCCACCATTTCATATTTGTTGGTTGTTTTCTCTGTAGTTATACTGTTCCAGTCCGATGACCAATTCATATACACAGCCCATATTTCACCTCTTTTAGGGACAATTTGGATGACTCCCCCCTTTCCGGTCTTCTCCCCACAAATAACATGAGAGAAAATATTGACTGTGCCAATAACGTCAGAGTTACCTGCCTTGAAATATCCACATGCTTTGGCCCCTTGCCCATGTTCAGCTTCACTTTGGAGATTCAAGTAGCTTACACGAATTTTGAATGGTTTCAAGGAAATTACCTGCCGGATCAAACAATACAAGCGTGGCATGCCATCTTCCTCATCATACAAAGCCCATATCTGTTTCGCCTTGAAGCAACCCTCGGATCGTTCCATGTCAAAATCATGGAAGTCGGGGTCAGGAACCACTATTGAGATTGTACCAGGTATTGCTGATTGATCGATAGAGACACCCAGGTCTGTAATTGTAGTTACTAGCTCTGTTGTAGTTATCAGCTCTTCAGGCTTGCCAGCTACCTGTAGAGCCTTTGCCTTCTCGCCAGCATCAGCCAATTTCATCTGTTCCAACTTCTCCCTGATTGCTTTGGTTGCCTTGCCAATTAATAATTGACGAGCATCAAATGCTGGCGCAATAGTGGAATGTCTAGCAGGCACCAAATTTGCTTTCCGCGCTTTGGCACTACACTCGGCCTTTCCATTTCCATTGACCAATCTGACATCTGGATTCACAGATTCTGGACCTATTTCAATATTGGCATTTTTACCAGTATATTTTCCATTAACCTTCCTTTTCTTCTCAGGTCTTTCATGCTTCGGAACACTGGCTATTGCGACATTCTTCTTAACCATAAGATTTTTACCGTTGGTTGCCGTCTTCTCACCAGTTACTCTTCGTTTCTGCTTGGGTTTATGTAATATACCAGAAGTAGTCACGGATGCCTGACCACCTACAACCTCACCAGAAGTTTCGGTAAATGAGTTCCATTGATTCCCGGTAGTCAATCCGGAATGAAATCCAGCACCAGCTCCTGTTAAAACAAAACTATCCGTTGGGATGTACGTGACCTGGTTACCATGCCCATATTCCGTGTAAACAAATTGCACCGATCCGTTTAAACAAGGCTCTGTTTCTGTAGCCAAAAAGGTCTTCCGGCAGTTCTTACAAGTGAGTCTGTTATTCACGTACTTACGAAGATACTCATACTGAACACTGCATGAATTGCAAACTGTCCAGAAAGTAGTCGATTTTGCTATGTTATGAGAATTCAACGGGATAGAATAGTGGTTCAAACCTTGAAAAACAGGAGTTTGAACAGCATAATAAGCTGGATGGAAAAATGAGGTTACTGTTGCTTCACTTCTCCTCAGATCATAAGAAGCTCTTTTGTTACTATCCGATAACAATGCCCAAGCTTCAGACACAAGTTTGAAAGCTCCATCTGCTCCTACAGTTTTGTTCTTATCAGGGTGAAGAATCAAAGCCAATTTCTTAAACTGTTTCTTAACCATACTGTCATCTGCCAACGGAGTCAATCCAAGAACCGCATAGAAATCAACCTCTCCATGAATATCAACCTTAGTAGAAGCCAGATGCACGTCAAACGTGGTGAGCATTTGAGAAATGCCTTTGAGTTTCGGATACAGTTTTTGAGCTTTGGCAGCATACTTCTTTGCACCAATGAAGTCTTGCTTAGTAAATCGCCTTTCTGCAATTCCCTTAGCCCTTAATGCATCCTCTTTGTTGGTATCCATATATAAATCTCATACACTTAAAACAACACTAGAAAATGAAAACCCAGTTAAGCACACGAAAAAACCTGGATCAGCAAAGCTTTGTTAGCAACATAAAATAAATTGTTTAGGGTTTTAACAAGTTCCAATTTACAGATATAAAAGAAATGTCAGCATCATAGTAAAAGTTTCAATTTTTTCAGAACCTAAAATTGGGGTTTTCAATTGGTCAAAGAACTTCATTGAAAGATGACAAACAAGAAAAATTTGTTTTCTAGGGTTGATGATATGCAAACAGAAAGACCCAGAGTTCAGAAATGAAAACCCATTTCACACTGACCAAATAACACACATTACCAAACAAAAAATTCCAAACTTTACCAAAAATTACTGTATAAACAGAATAATTAAGCTTAACTTAAGCAAACCCATCAAGAATTAACCAAAAACAAAATCAAGAAAGGAAACAAAACACTTACAGAGGACAAATTCAAGTGAAGGTGGTCATGAAGATGAAAACCCAGATCTTGAAATCTTCATTGATGTGGTTTCTGCTCTCATAATTGCTCACTCTCTTTGTCTATAACTTTCTGTCTCTACCCTCTCTAGTGTTAAAAGAAACTGACATGAAAACGGAAAACACAGAAAATAATGTAAGCGTTTACCATGTCAAACACAAAAGTGGAATAAGAAAAGAAAATGGGATGACTCTATTTTTGTTTCTGGGAGAAAATGTGGGTCAGATCCCGATGACCGTCTGGTGGAATGTGACAAAGATTCCGTTCATTGTCAAAACGAAACAACCTTTTTCTTTTAGTGAAAGAAAGACACTGAAATTAAAGAAAGTTTGTTACTTTAACGGATTATTATTGGACTGGGTTATCCCAAATTGCGAGGTAGTATCCAAGGACCAAGTTATACTGTTTCCTTGATATGACTTGGGGGAGTTAGCCCATACCTAAACCGGTCCGGACTTCTGACAGACTCCATCACTATTGGGGACTTCTGACAAGACAACAACGTGTTTGGTACTGGTTGATTCCCGTCCGATCCAATGCTTCATGTTGTTCATTATTATTACTTGCTGGATAATGGAAGTGCTTTGAATGACTTGTTTTCTTTTCATAGTGGTATTCCTTGTTAGAATAAGTTCATTGGCATTTACGAGAGAAAAATACAATGGATCATCAACTAGCTTAAATTTCATTGCTCACGAACAATGCCTACTTTAAACTTTAGGAGAAATGATATAAAAGGTGGAACACTAAAATTCTCCGATTTAAGAATCGCCTATGTACATTTTGACTTTATTCTTCCTCTTTAGATGATTTGTGTTCTACGGGACAATGAGAGAATTGAAAACCCAGAAAGGGAAGAATAAAGATAGGTATCTTTGGTGTAATAAAAGAAAGGGAGGAATCTGTGGTCAATTTGATCCATATAAAAGATAAAAAAGAGAGATCTACCGTGGTCCAACAATGTCATGTTCCGTTTTAATGCCTTTTCACCAAGTTGAAAGCGGATCAAGGCCTCGTAAGCACAGATGCAGACACGGGACACGGACGCGACGCATCGCAACGCGGATATGAAAATGCGGCAATTCCTCAAACAACTAGGAGGACGTGAATGCATGATGAAATGAACTGTTAAGAAAAAAAATACAAATAAAAATAAAAATAAATGAGTAGCTATATACAACCCATACGACTGTAGACTATGGCTTTTGAACCAGAGGTAATATGGTCATTTTACAATCCATGGGGAAAATCTTCATTTTACAATCTAAGGGCAGGTCATTTTACCCATATGGTATGGTCTAGCCTGAGCACTCAATTCCACAAGTACGGTCAGCTATCAGTCCATGTAAAGAAGCATCACAGTTTCAATCAAGACAAGTCAAAGCCTAGAAGGAGGTTCAAGACGAGGTTCAACTTCCGAATAAGGGAAGCTTGCTCAAAGTCAAAGAAGCCCAGTCATCCCAAGCGAAGAGGATCACTCAGCGCTCCAGCCACTCAGAGGCGAAGAGTTTTTACCGCTCCACTTAGAGATGTAGAGCCTTTGTTGCCCCGTTCAAATGCGAAGAACCTCTATCGCTTCGCTCGAAAGAGAAGAGACTTCATCGTTCTGCTCGAAGGCGAAGAGCCTTCGTCACTCCACTCTGAGTAAAACCCTCATTAAATCAAAGACTCTTCAGTGCTACCTCTGGTCTTTCAACAAACCCGAGAGTCCTTAGCGTTACCCCGGGTCTCGGGTGGCTTTACATTGATTGCTTGGCCTCCGCTATGGTGCCTCTTCAGGACCGACTACGTTTCTTAGTGCTGAGTAGCGCGCCCATCTCACTTTACGACGTCTTTGATCTCCACGACTTTCTTAGTGCTGAACACTCCACCTGTGGTACTGATTACCACACCGTGGTCATGATTCGTGTCGTCATAGAAGAATAGGCGTATTGAGTATGACTCGCCTCCTATGAGTACGGAAGGCCATGCTAGGTTGATGATCAACCCCAACCCTCCAATCATACTGAGTACGACTTGCCTCCACTAAGTACGGACGATCACGCCAGGTTGATGATCAACCTCAGTCCTTCAGTCAATAGAATCAATACTGAGTACGCTTCGTCTCGGCCAAGTACTAACGATCACGCTAGGTTGATAATCAACCTTAGGCTTTCAGTCATGTTGAGTACGAATCGCTTTCGCTGAGTATGGATGGTCACGCTAGGTTAATGATATATCTCATTCCTTCAGTCATACTAAGCATGACTCGCCCCTGATGAGTACATGCGACTGTATTAGGTTGATGATCAACCTCAGCCTTCAGCCGTATTGAGCACGACTCACCTTCGCTGAGTACGGATGGCCGCATTAGGTTGACGATCAACCACAACACTCATAGACCCTACGACGGACTATGGATCTACAAAGCTGACCACCCCTCTGCTCAACCACTGACATACGGGCACAGTAGGTCAACGTTCGACCAATATCCGATCAAAGCACCCCTTCGGCCCAGACCTTTCCCTAAGTCTCCTCACAAAGTTGGGCCCATACTTGTTTACTCGAATAAGGATGTCCACAACTAGGTCACACTCTTTTACTCAAAGAATGACGTCCACAAATAGGTCACACTCCTTAACTCAAAGAAGGACGTCCACAACTATGTCACACTCCTTTACTAGGAACGTGTGAGTATCAGCCTACTTACAGTCGATCATGTGGATTCAACTGCATATGATAGATATTTTCTCCTTAATCATTATCTCACCTTCTAGAGATTATGGTTTTGCGGAGCTATAAATAGACCAGCTTTCGGTCATTCTAAACACAACACAATAGTTAGTAACAAAACAACGTAACAAGTTCTCCGAAATAATCTCTCTCTCTCTGCCACTTAGAGTCCCTTCGTCTACAACTTTCTGCAACTGAGAAACTTTGATATCACCTTTTTTGGCTTTCTCCCTAAACTAACCTTACCTCTCTATCTGCGACTAAAGTAGTCTTTAAACGGACATTACCTTCGTTTAGGCAAGGACTGATCGTTATCAGCCTCCCGTTCTCATAATCAAATTCAATCATATTTGAAAACGCGGGGTACCAAAATACACCACCACTTTTTTCTTAGGCAATCTGTATGGACAAACTCAATACAACTCCGAGAGTTAAACTCAATCAAGGAATAGTATCTAGTGTTCAATCTCTCATTCTTACGATTAGAACGTTTACAGAATCAAATTCATGAACCTAATCACAAAGAGATAACTTGGACGGTACCAAAGACCAATGTCCAAGAATCAATCAAGTCGTACCCAACAAACTAGGTCAGATATATCTACTATGATTGATTAACGCACAACCTGTGATATTTTAATTATAAAGATAAACAATATAATGCAGAAAAAGAAATAACACAGACACCAGAAGTTTTGTTAATGAGGAAACCGAAAATGCAGAAAAACCCCGGGACCTAGTCCAGATTGAACACCAAATTGTATTAAGTCGCTATAAACACTAGCCTAATACCAATTAACTTCGGTCTGGAATATAGTTGAGCCCTAAAAGGTATCCCACCAATTAAGGTACATTCGCGCTCCTTACGCCTCTTGAATCCCAGCAGGTTTCCGCGTAATTGATTCCCTTAGATGACGTCACACCAACTAAGAGTTGCTTCAACTCAATTGAAGACTTTTAACCAATCTTCCTCCCACAGATTTATCCAATAAATGATTTCCTTTTACAATCAAACAGTTTGATCAAAGGTAATGGAAATCGATAGCAATAGACAAAGTCTAGCTAACCTCAAAATCCGGATTTATGCAACCCGAAGTGCATCCTAGATTATTAATCACCTCACAAGTATAAAACCTGTGGAATTAACAAAGTTTGAGACGAATATAAATTTGATGATTTTTATCTATCTTGATCAAGTGAGCAGCTCAATAATCGATCAAGATCAGGATACACGAGTTATCAAGGAAAGTAACTGGACCTGGCTTCATGAATCCTTATGAAGTCTTTATAGTCGTTAAACCTAAAAGGGTTAGGAAGAGGACGTCTATATATACAACTAGGACACACCAAAAAGTAGTGTCGGGATTCAAAGATCCTAGTCGCTTGAAGTTCCCCTTTTATAGACATTCAAAGCATAGGTTGCTTTAAGTTTAAGCTAAGATAGCTTAAAACCAAGAATTTGTTTGGTATCAACCAAGAATATAATTCCAAACAGTAAAGGAACAACAAGTGGAGTGCACGTGCGTTGCACGTCGGCAAACAAATATCTTTGTCATATGCATTTTCATTTTTATTTTCCAAAAATATGAAAATTCAAACAATTTCATTTAGAAGATAATAAATCAAAAATACCACTCCAAAAAACATTTAGGGATGAGATCCTTTGTTATCAAGTGTTCCTAGAATTATAAACGTTTTTGGTTTTTGGGGGGTCTTGACTCTTGAGGATGTTTTGTAGCTAACTCCTTTCTGCCTTTGGATTGTTGTAATTTGCTTACTTTATGTAGGCTTCTTCTTCAGTATATCTCTATCTTTTGTCCAAGAAAAATTCAATAAAAACCTGCAAAAGATTTAACGACAACTCCGCAATATCAGGCAAAGAATAAGAGTAATTTGTATGAAAATAAAGATGCAAGTATAAGCAGCAAAAAAAAAGTATGAAACACCCCACTACTTGTGAATGCTTGGACAAGCATGATGAAATCTACACACCTGCAAGAGTTAACTTGATAGTTGCGCCATTTACAATTCAAGGAATTTCATGAGGGCAAACCATTATATTTCAAAGTTCATGGGCAAAAGAGTAAGAAAATAATGGTGAAAACACCCATAGACAGGTATAATCTAAACCCAAAAAGAAAACAATAATTTTTCAATTTGATCAACCCAAATTACTAACACATATTGGAAATTGTCAAATGCAGACTACATTTCCTAATCCAGCATCCATATTTCCTCGTCTCACTCTAACAGTACCGTGATTAACAAACTAACATACTACAAATTTTAATCCACCATCCATATTTCCTTGTGTCACTCTAGCAGTCACTACCGTGATTAACAAACTAACAGACGAAGAACAACAACAACGATACCGTAAAATAGATCACTACCATTCGTAACTAACAAAATCACTTATTGTAAACTATTTGGAAGGTGGTAAAGTATGAATATAAGAATTTGGACGTAGGTTTCATCTCATATAGAAGTTAACTTCACATATCATAAAATCTAAAAATTCAAACACTTAATCCAAAAATTAAACAACTGACCATATTAGTCGATCTTTGTGATGTCATCCAACAAACATGAAAATTAATCAATGGTTAGGTTATAAACTTTGAATATGATATCACAGTCCAATCCAATAAAAAATTCATTCACGTAACGATGTTTAAGGTACCTGACATAGGTTTCAAGGAGAGTTGGATGATAGCGATACAGGAGGGATCAATTCTATTTGGTTGAATTGATGTGACTGCTTCCATAATAGTTACATGTTTCGCCATATTTGTTGGTCCCAATTCCTTTCTATACCTGGACTAAACAGTAACATTAGCTCTTTTTTTGCAAATTTTTGAGAACAAAAGAGCAAATGCTTGCTCATTCTGCTAATCAGATAAAATGAAACAAATCCAAATTCTCAGATAAAACTATATAAAAAATAATGGGTAACACATCATGATGGTCTAATTCATTAATCTACCTTATACCAGCAAATATACTTTGAGTAAGTACCACCATTTCGTAAGTAAATGAAATTTGTTCTTGTTTAATAGATTAAAAGCAGAAATTCACTTGAATCAAAGTTCAACCACATCAAATGGTACTATTGTTAGTACTAAAAGCCCTAAATTCCAAGGTACGAAGTTATAAAATCTCAAACAATAAACCCAAAATAATTTACAAAAGACCTAGAATTTCACATTTCAAAAAATTAAACCCAACTTAAACCCAACTTTGTAAATCAAATTTTGGACTTTTGTATTAAATTTGTTGTTAATCTTCAAACAAATATTGATTCACAACCTTACATAAACCCTAATTGCTTTTCTTTGTATTATTAGAAATCGGAAATTTTACTACACACCTCTGAACCCATATATTCATCAGCAGCATCAGGAAGTTCTTATCATCAACATTGATTTCTTCGAGAATATCTGAGCTTCGCAAAACTAGATTATAAGAAATTCACAAAACCTGATGATGATAATGTAAAATTAGTAATCTGAAATCGAAATTCGATTTGGTTGGAGATAAAAAATCATAAAGCTCGGTGGAGAAGATTGGGGAATAATTTATCAGAGAACCTTAGAAAAACCCTCTTTTAAATTTACAACTTCCATGGCATAATCAATGTATCCAATACTAAAAAAGAACTAACCTGGTGATGAATCAGTACAACTACATGTTGAATTCCTCCATTAAATCTTTGTTTCAACAGGAAATCCATGAAGAAGCTGACCGAGAACGGAGAAGAGAAGAAAAAAAGAGAACCCTGTAGTCTAACCTTACCTCTCTATCTGCGACTAAAGTAGTCTTTAAACGAACATTACCTTCGTTTAGGCAAGGCCTGATCGTTATCAGCCTCCCGTTCTCATAATCAAATTCAATCATATTTGAAAACGCGGGGGTACCAAAATACACCACCACTTTTTCTTAGGCAATCTGTATGGACAAACTCAATACAACTCCGAGAGTTAAACTCAATCAAGGAATAGTATCTAGTGTTCAATCTCTCATTCTTACGATTAGAACGTTTACAGAATCAAATTCATGAACCTAATCACAAAGAGATAACTTGGACGGTACCAAAGACCAATGTCCAAGAATCAATCAAGTCGTACCCAACAAACTAGGTCAGATGTATCTACTATGATTGATTAACGCACAACCTGTGATATTTTAATTATAAAGATAAACAATATAATGCGAAAAAGAAATAACACGACACGAGGAAGTTTTGTTAATGAGGAAACCGAAAATGCAGAAAAACCCCGGGACCTAGTCCAGATTGAACACCAAATTGTATTAAGTCGCTATAAACACTAGCCTAATACCAATTAACTTCGGTCTGGAATATAGTTGAGCCCTAAAAGGTATCCCACCGATTAAGGTACAGTCGCGCTCCTTACGCCTCTTGAATCCCAGCAGGTTTCCGCGTAATTGATTCCCTTAGATGACGTCACACCAACTAAGAGTTGCTTCAACTCAATTGAAGACTTTTAACCAATCTTCCTCCCACAGATTTATCCAATAAATGATTTCCTTTTACAATCAAACAGTTTGATCAAAGGTAATGGAAATCGATAGCAATAGACAAAGTCTAGCTAACCTCAAAATCCGGATTTATGCAACCCGAAGTGCATCCTAGATTATTAATCACCTCACAAGTATAAAACCTATGGAATTAACAAAGTTTGAGACGAATATAAATTTGATGATTTTTATCTATCTTGATCAAGTGAGCAGCTCAATAATCGATCAAGATCAGGATACACGAGTTATCAAGGAAAGTAACTGGACCTGGCTTCATGAATCCTTATGAAGTCTTTATAGTCGTTAAACCTAAAAGGGTTAGGAAGAGGACGTCTGTAGATACAACTAGGACACACCAAAATGTAGTGTCGGGATTCAAAGATCCTAGTCGCTTGAAGTTCCGCTTTTATAGACATTCAAAGCATAGGTTGCTTTAAGTTTAAGCTAAGATAGCTTAAACCAAGAATACAGAGATTGTAGAGACTTATATTCTTGGTTGATACCAAATAGATTTGTTGTTCCTTTACTGTTTGGAATACAAACCAAAGGAATTGTTCCAAGCATGGTTTTTAAAATCGTGCGATTCACGATTCGAATCGCATCGCACGATTCGCTCCATTTTCAACAAAATCGTTGCAACTCGTAAGTCTGAATCGTTTTTCTTCAAAATTGTTAGTCAACTCTGACTGACTACGATTCTTGACTTAATTCGAGTGTCCAATAAAAAAAAATTGAAAAATGAGAGCGTGGAGTTTCGAACACAGGACCTCTATTGTCACATGCAGGCCTCCAACCAATGTTCCAGCTTGGTTGTTGGTGTTAAGACTAAGTATATTTTATATTTATAAGAATTAAACATCAAAAATCACACCTTGGGACTTATTTTGTGTTTCTCATTGATATTTATAGGCATACATTTACGATTTAAAAATCAACCATGAATCTACGATTCACGATTTAACATACGATCGATTCACAAATTTCAAAAAATGATTCACGATTTAAAAACCTTGGTTCCAAGTACGTGACTTAGGTCGGAGGCGTGGGAATACAGACGGAACTAGGTGAACTATAGGTTTAGTTGCTTGGTCTCAACTATACGAAGTTAGGTGTAATTTTGTGTAGCGGCTTAATCCTGAGAGTATTCAATTCTGGACAAGGTCCCGAGGTTTTTCTGCATTTGCGGTTTCCTCGTTAACAAAATCTTTCTGTGTTATTTACTTTATATTTCCGCATTATAATTGTTTTATTATAATTAAAGTAAATCACACAAACGTTAATTCCTATTTACTTGATAAGTGAATCCTATTGTGTTTGGTTAAGTCCGAACCTTTTTATCAAGTAACATACTTCGTTGTTGTATTGTCTCGATCTCGTATCCATAGACGATCACACGAAGTGTGAACCGATTAGTTGTATTGTCTCGACTCAATCCATAGACAATCACTTTCGGAGAAAGGACTTATAGGTAGGAAAAGTTTTAGCTTGAGGTATATTTGGGTACCCTCGCCTTTTCACTAACTTCTTGTTGGAAGACGTCTTCGAGACCACTTAAAGAATGATAAACCCACAAACATCGAGACATGGATTACCCAATTCAAGGAAATAAACCAACTCCGCAAACTCAGGACTCCACCGAGAATTCTCAATTATGGAGGGACAAAGATTAGATATACCAAGTTTTCCGAAAGACATTAAAGCAAGACTAAGATAATTCGTGGGAAATTTTCCTTCAATCCAATCAGCACTCTTGCCACAAAGACCATTTGAGATGGTTTCATATGATGGTCTTTCTTTATTTCGTCTAGGAAGGCGAAAATTACCCAATGGAATTTTGGTAATCCTTGAAATCAACTCTCTATTAACAAGAATCCTCTCCCTATTTATCATGGTCTTGAATTCCATTACATCAAGATCAACATCATGAATGTTAGCACAGAAAATTATTGTGAGAGTGTCAAAGCCTTCACAATGACCATCAAAGATGTTTCCAAGATTATACATATCAAAACATACCAAATCTTCCTTATGACCACTAGCCATTTCCAATTTCTTTTCAAAGATGAAACCCTTAGAATAAATTCTTTCAAAGATCTTACTACAAGAATCATTGACAAATCTAATTCTAATAGAGGCTTGGTCTATAGGTATGTTCATGCTAGAAGGAGAAGGTGAATCCAAAGTTTTTGAAACCTTGAAATTTTTCATGAGAACTAGAAATTGAGAGAACTAAGAGAGAGAGGAAGACTTACTAGATATGCTCCTTGAAGATGAAGAAAACCCTTAGTCTCTTTTGGATCTCCAAAGTTGAGTTTAATGGAGATGATACATGAACCTTAGAAAAGTTCACGTACGCGGACAAGAGAAGGGAGAAGACAGGTATGCGTACCTCAACTCTTATACACCTAATAATGGGCTTGGACCCGTTCATGAACCGCGACCCGCAGAAGAAAAGCAGGATTTCTAAAAAACGTTCAACTACCAAGGTTCGCACACTGAAATAGTGTAGTACACAAATTAAAGTCGGGGTAGCTTACAGTTTGTAAAATTTTGAAATTTTTTTCTTCTGAAAATTTAACATATTGGTTAGGTTTCCTAACCGCAAACAATAAATACAGTTGGGAGATTTTTACGGTTGAGAATTCATATTTTTCCAACCGTATAATTGGTTTACTATTATGAATATTTTCCAACTGTATGCAATTATGAAGCTAATTTCTAAATTCATAATTTAATCAAATCTAATTTATTCATGCAATCAAAGACAACAAAAAAGGATGAGTTTTTCGATTCTTACCTAATTGAAGTCCTTACTGGATGAAAATCGACGATTAATAGTCGTTGGCGTTGGAGGAGAAGAAGAAAGGAGAAAGAAAAACCGATTAGTTTCTCTTTAGCTTAGATTTTAGTTTTTATTTAGATTTAGGTTAGTTATTAAAGAATAAAAAATATTTTTGTATTTTAATCATAATTAAGGTCTCCCTGTCCGCATTGAGATATTTAAATCTATTGAAGCCCTCAAATCCAAATTCTTAAAGTCCCAATAACATAACGATTAATTAGGGTATACCAGAAATAATTGGGGGATATTTTAATGTTCATGTCGGCATGTTTTTTCAATGCCGACAATCAAAATCGACATGGTTTTTACATGCCAGCATGAACAGTAAAATATCCCCCAATTATTTCCAGTATACCCCAATTAATCCTTCCAATGATAAACTTCCAAGAAAAAGATGAATTCTATTATAGAGGCTCTGAATATTTGGTTTTGAGAGCTCATGTGGATTCAAATGTCCTAAATATGGATGAAGGGGACCTAATTTTTTTAAAAAATACCCTTTCACAACTAACCTAATTACCTAACCTAAATCTAATTAAAATAAAATAAATAAAAAACTAAACCTAAAATTAAAATAAAATGCCTCTTCTTCCTATTTTTCTTATTGAACGACGATTATCTCTATGACTTGAATTGAGTAAGAACTGAAAAACACATCCTTTTTATTGCACGAATATGTTAGATTTGATTAAGCTAGGAATTTAGAAGTTAGTTTCAGACCTGAATACGGTTGGGAAACCAATATTTCCCAACCGTAAACCAATTCTAAGGCTGAGAAAAATATACATTCCCAACCGTAGAATTGGTTTACTGGTGATTTTCCAACCATAGAAATTTTTGACGTTTGGAAAAATATAAACTCCCAACCATATATAGTGTTTACGGTTAGAAAACCTAACCGTATGTTATTTTCAACAAAAAAAAAATTGCGACTGTAAATGGTTATTTTTCATAATTTTTCCAATTGTAAGTTACTCTGACTTTGTCCATGGTTGGAAAGATATGAAATCCCAACTGTATGTTGTAATTACGAACCGTAAGTTCAATTTTTTAAAAAAAAAAATCAAAACTTTTTGATTTTTGATTTTCAAACATTGATTATAAATCAAATTATTAGCATAACCTAATGATGTATGTCATGAATGCAACAAATTAAATCACTTATTTCCACACAATTAACTGGTAATATAATGGAAGCAAGGATCGTTCCCACGAAGAGTAGGGAGTTTTCAGTTGTCAAATGTCACAAATGGGGGGAATCAAGGATGGGGAGTATGATCGAGGAATCCTTCTTCGTTACTAAACATTCATCAAAGTAATATAATTATGTATTCGTCATTAATCATATGTTATCACCAATCGTAGGGTAACATGTATGCTTAGCTACCCCCAAGACTCCTAATATCACCGGATAACAGGTACGCTTAGCTATCAGATTCTATCCGTCCGAGCCACCTTGAGGTACGCTTACAAGATGTAACTCAATCGAATGCTTTAGGGTTTATGAATCTAGGTTCGGTTCTAGCAGTTACCTCGGTACGATCGGTTCACTTACTAGTATTGTTTCTACACGCGATTGCTCCACATAATCCCTCTGCAAGGTCTCACGTAATCTACTTGTGTAAGGGTTATTCAACAATTACGGATATCCTAACCCGTTACTAGCAATAGACCAATTAAGGGATCAGTTTAGTAGGCCTCCTAAATCAATCAATCAATCAATCATAAATATTCATCATAGTAGAAACAAACGATAATCATATGAAAAAATCAAAATAGATTCATATAACTTAGAATTCATCCTCAATCAAATAGGAGTTTAGCTACTCGTGGATTTAGTGAAACCCATGATATACATATGATAAAATCAAAGATAAACAGTTTCGATAATGGAAGAACCCAAAACCCAAGCTTTCGCTCCTTGTCTTCTTGTCTCCACTTGCGTATCTTGATAAAATCTCTGTTCGGGACTCGATACCCTTTTAAATAGTATTTGGAAGTCTCCTTAAATATATCTGAGAATATTTGGGTTTGGAAATACCTCCGAACTAAGAAATCCAATTTTAGCAAGTATTTTCGTCACTTTTTGGAGGGTGTGACCGGTGACACACGTAGGTAGGAATTGGGCCCATTATGATCCAAACGGTTTTGCCCATAATTTTTGCACACGAACTCGGAATGACCTCATTCTTTTTAAGTTCTTTTCGTCTCTTCATTCTCTACAATATAGAGTTGAATACTCCTGAATTTGGTCGAGTTCCTCCTGGTCCTTAGTCCAAGCTCACGTTTTATGTCTGTTGTAGCACTCTTTTCGCCCCTTTTGGATGACCTAAATAAGACAAACAAAAGAAAACAATAGTAATACAAGGTATATTGCAAGAAATATAGCAAATACAAGCATGGATTTGATAACAAAAGAATAGTAAATTATGCACTTATCACTTAACCACTAATATTACTTAGTTTAGTTAATCTAATTTTTAATACTAATCAATTGATGATATTCTAGCCACGAGCGAGTGTAAATTTGTGCACCCCCACAAAACCAGGGTGCACATTCCGGTCGTCCTGATTGGATAAATATTGGGCACAAAACCACTAGCGAGAAACCTAATTTTAAGGAATTCTTTTTTAAAAAAAAAGTAATAAATATTACAATTTCCATTTTCAATGTAAGTTAATGTGTAACAAAGCAAAGGAATAAAACGAGATTAATTGAAGAAGTCAGGGATGAAGATCTGATCACGATTGAAACTTCACTCTTACATCATATTCTCATAATATTAACATTCTTTAATCACGTTTTTTTATTTGATCAAAATGTTAATGAAATTCATACTGAGTTGTCTGTAATTCATTATATGATTGTTTGGCTAAATGATAAATTGATAGCCATGAAGGAATATTAGATCGGCATCTGAACCATCACTAGTTGGCGAATAACTGATCATCTTCAATTGATTATGAATAGTCATCTTATCTTTTTGAAGAACGCGCAATTGGGGGATATGAAAACTAATTGGGGGATATGAATTACTTCCCCCAACCAAAGGTGGCTGCTAAGGGGTGTTTTTTGGGGGCGAAAATACTAAAACGCCCTTAGATTAATTAAAAAAATTATGAAAAGAGACTGTTATACCCTTTCCCTAAAACATAAAATCAAATAACCAAATTCATATATCCCCCAATTAGATTTGATGATCAAAAAAAAAAATCTTCATCTTCTTCCTCATCGTTCATGCCTCGAAGAACCAAATCGAAAGCAAAACCGAGAACCAAATTGATTGCTCAACAAACACATGAACAAAGAATCGAGAACATTGCTCAACAACTAGAAGAGGATGCATCAGCGAGCTCGGATGATCAACCACTCTTGATCATGGCTTCTCTGAGAAGGTAAGTGATTTTTGAACTCATTTATGATTGTTTTAATCGATTTGTAGCCATGGGTTTAGGTTAGAATCGCCAACAATAGCTGAAACTTTCGAGTTACAGAGAGTACCGGCATAGGATCTAGGTTTGAATACCATGCCGGTTTAGGTACCCAAGATAGCATTTGGGATGAATACCACGCTAGGTTTCAATTTTCGATAGTGGAATTTGCGATGATAGGCATACAAATTGGGTTGAAGACTATTCGGTAGTCAACTAAAAACACACGGGAACAATTTTTGTACCGGCATTGTATCTAGGTTTCGTGAATGCCGGTACTTAAAATCGGCATGCATTAGTTCAATTCAAAATGCCGGTAGTACACTTAAAACATACGGGAACATCCATGAAATTGTGCTCAATACCGGCACACTATTTAGGTTCCTTAGGATGCCGGTACTACGATGCCGGCATTCTCGATATTTAAAGTTATATGCCTAGGAACATGTTACCGGCATTGGTTTGTTTAAGAGTTTCCATGCTTAGGTTCCTAAACGCCATGACTTTTCTTATGTTTGCTTTGTTTGCTTATGTTATAGGTCAAAAGCCAAAGAAGCGAAGAAAAATATATCATTCACTTCGATATGCACATTGATCATTTCACTTTGTATATTGTCAAAGCTATAGTTTCTATCTCGCCATAAGTAACATCATTTCATGAAAGTTATTTGATAACCTTACACGGTTTTCTTGCTTGTTCAGGGCAGTCTTTTAACCAAATTAGCATATACCTCTCGCACGTTGGAACCACTTAATTTCTAAATATTTCAACAAACATGTCTTTTAACCAAAAGCCAAAATTGTTATACTTGGCTGAAACAATGTTTCCACTTAACTAGATCGATCACATACAGCATTGGCTTAACATTGGCTCGTTTTCATTTACACACGAAACCAGGTTTTGGCTTTTCATTGAAATGGCAGCATAGTTTACTGACTGGTGTAATTTTCGATTGAGTAGACGGTAGACCCTTCACTCATCATTATATGTAAAGGGTGGACTATTTGTTGGGAATTGTGGGATACCAATTCATGCCTCAAAGTGCGGCCAAGTAATGATAGTAAGCTTTTGCATTTGAGTCCCAATTTCTACAACTTTTTATTCATGTGTTAAACTTAAAATAGCCAAACCAATACGAGAAAAAGATTGTAACCGGTCGATACCAATACCCCGAAAACAATCAACTGGAGTGATCAATCCTCATGAAATCTAGGTTATTGGTCTTCCCATTAAGTTTTAAAGCAAAGAAGTTTTGATAGTATTTCTCCACAGTCTCTCTTGAATAAAGTACCTAAGATAAATGGTAATGGACTCACTATATCAGGTATTACGTTAAGCATATGAAGTTGAAAGAAACGAATGCCGGTATTTAAGTTCAAAATATCATTAGCTTCGTATGTTTTTCATGTAAACCGGCATCCTCGACATTTAAGTTTCTATCGGTATCGTAAACCGGCATTCAATCTTGGTTTGAATACCATGCTAGGTATGGTCTTGAACAGGGGGGATATTTTGTCTAAGCATACAAATATCTATGAATACAATGCTAGGTTAAATGATACCGGCGTAGTATTCATACAACGAGCATGCATAGGTACTAAGGTTTTTTGAGACAGAAATGGCGGTTTCAAAAAAAATAAACCAATTTTTCGACCTCTATGAAGCATTACCTGTGTGTTGGGGTTGCTTGTATGCTGAACATGTTTACTTTCTTGAGTTGGTTATTCACAAAACATTTCATGATCAAGAAAATAATGATTCAAAGGTGTTGGTTCATCATACAACAATTGTGAGTTGTTATCATTAATCGAAGATTGAAGATATGATTGTTGTTGTAATTGTGCTAAAGATTCAGCAGCTGCAAGTCTCTCATCAGAATTATCTTCCATTTTCAAAAAAAAAAAAATTCTACTCAAAAATTTTTTCCCTCTCAACTAACCCACACAAATTCAAATAAACATAAAAACACAAATTATATCCCCCAAATCATTAATTTTACTAATCAGGATTAATTACTAATTATGATTAGGGAGGGTTAGATTAGGAATTAATAATTTAATTATATAAGGGGTAACCCAGCTAGGATATTTGGATCCCTATTTTGTCATTTAGTCATATCCCCCAATTAGATTATATATCCCCCAATTACGCGTTCTTTTTGAACCTCATAAGATATTGTCTTCAATCTGATCTAAACTTAATTCATTGATTTTTTTTTAATTGCCGGAAACAAAATATTTGCAAGATTAACAAAATTACCGAACCTAATTCAATCTGATCTAATCTTTTCAGACTGTCTTCTCTCTTAACCTTTAGGGTTGAAACTTGAAAGATCTCGTTTTCTCAAATTTTTAATCAATTTTAGCTTGTCGGAATACAAAAGCCAGGGAAATAGAGGAGTTTGATTTTAATGAAAAATATGGAGCGGAGAAAAGAGGGCTGCAAGCCTGCAAACGTATTTGAGTTTTGGGAAGGACGGAGGCAAAGTGAAGAGCCCTGCACATATTAATGTTCAAACGGAATAATAAAAAGAAATAGAATACAAAAAAAATGTAAAATTGATAAGTGGTTTTCGAGATTCTGTTAACGAATAGGAGAAGCCGGAATGTGCACCCTAGTTTTGTGAGGGTGCACAAATTTAGACTCTTCTAGCCACTAATAAAACTATTAGGATAAAATGTTTTCTTGATATTTGATGATCCAATTTTACCTGGCGTCTTTAGGGGCGACCCCAAAAGAATTAGGGGCGACACAAAAGACAAAATTTCATAGTCGGTAGTTTGGGTTTTTTTTAGCTACCGATTGCAAAATCTCATTTTTGGGGAAACTCTATATTCGGTAGTTATATGAACTATTTTTACTACGATTATAGGCTCAACCAAATTAGAAAAATAGAGGATTTTTGCAAAATCTCATTTTGGGGCACTCTATATTCGGTAGTTATATGAACTATCTTGAATACCAAATATGATAAGATTTCGGCAAAGAGGTCTGCTGTATAATCGGAAGTCAGGATAACTTCATTTACTACCTTATAGGATCAACCAAAATTCAAAAAAAAGAGGATTTTTGCAAAATCTGATTTTGGGGC
Organism: Papaver armeniacum; assembly: GCA_023531295.1. NCBI lineage: Eukaryota > Viridiplantae > Streptophyta > Magnoliopsida > Ranunculales > Papaveraceae > Papaver > Papaver armeniacum. The sequence goes on from JAJJWW010005211.1 coordinate 158,603, forward strand.
TACTCTATATTCCGTAGTTATATGAACTATCTTGATTACCGAATATGGTAAGATTTCGGCAAAGAGGTCTACTGTATAATCGGAAGTCATGATAACTCTTTCTTTCTTACCGATTATAGGCTCAACCAAAATTCAAAAAAAGAGGATTTTTGCAAAATCTGATTTTGGGGCTACTCTATATTCGGTAGTTATGTGAACTATCTTGACTACCGATTATGGTAGGATATTTGCAAAGAGAGCCACTGTATAATCGGAAGTCATGATAACTCTTCCTTTCTTACCGATTATAGGCTCAACCAAAATTCAAAAAAAAAGAGGATTCTTGCAAAATATGATTTTGGGGCTACTCTATATTCGGTAGTTATATGAACTATCTTGACTACCGATTATGGTAGGATATTTGCAAAGAGAGCCACTGTATAATCGGAAGTCATGATAACTCTTCCTTTCTTACCGATTATAGGCTCAACCAAAATTCCAAAAAAAAAAGATTTTTGCAAAATCTCATTTTGGGGCTACTCTATATTCGGGAGTTAAATAACCTAAATTCCCTACTGATTATGGTAGCATTTTTGCCAAAGGTCTACTTTAATCGGGAGTCAAGATAACTTTATTTACTACCGATTATAGGATAGTCAAAATTCAAAAGATAAAAGATTTTATTTTGGGGATACTTTATATTCGGAAGTTATACAAACTAAATTTACTCCCGATTGTTGATTAACTACCGATTGTATAGTTATCTACCGATTGTAAAGGGTAGTTTGGCCATTAAAAAAAACGCCCCGGAAATTATCTACCGATTATGGATTAACTTCCCGATTATGATATTTTTTGTCGTTTTGTGTCGTCCCTAATTCTTTTGGGATCGCCACTAAAGACGCCAGGCAATTTTATGATCTTGCTAGCCCTCAAAACCAAAATGCTCGGCGCATTCAAAAAAGAATCTCAAAGTGGGCTGAGAGAGGGCCACCAAACGAGGTCATGGCAAGCACGTTCAATTCCATTTCACTCCTTGTCTCTCGGGAAGTCGCGGTTTTTAGCCTTTGGTCAACGATTGCCGATATATCTAAAATAACGCCCGCCGTTACTTACTATTTTTCTTATTAAAACCAGGAAACGCGGGTTTGATTCTGCATTGACCCAATCTGAATCTCCAAAGCCTCAGTTTCTCTCCTTGTCTCTGCAATTTCTTTGTTACGTCCGTTCTTGCATTAAGATGGTAATCAGTTCCTCCTCTCTCTCTGTTATAATTTGATTGATTATTAATTTGGTATCTTGTTGTTTGATTTTGGCTTAATTTCGTTAATCTTTTGAATTTCTGTTCATTGATTGATTTTAAATCATACTGTGTAAGTAAACCTTTTTCTGAATCTGAAGATTAGATTAGTAATGTTCTTGATCTGTTTCTGAAATTAAGGGGTTTTGATTTGTTCAATTTGACTTATTTTTCGTTTTCACTCTGTCTTTTTAGGGTTTATCTAGCGGTATTTATTCTTTGCCAGTAATTCATACCAGCTGAACAGAAAAAAGAAAAAACAGACTTTTTAAAAAAAAAAAAAAAAAAAATCTATGGTGGAATTATTACTTCGATCCTGAATAAATTTGGGTCTACATTGTAGGATATTATGGTTAATTGTACGTTCAGAGGTTGAGCTCTTTGTTTCATACGATTGATAAGGAGATGTACTAGTGCCAATGCTGTAATGTCCTTTATTCCTTTGGCCTTGTTATAAACACCTAGTTTTAGGGACAGGATTTTGAATTGTCTCATTTTGTTTAAGAGTTATCTTTGGCTATATCTATGGTTCAACCTATATTATGCTTTATAGTTTTGTTCAATGGTAATTATCTTGAATCATACCCGAGAATTCCATACTAAAGAATATTTTATTTGTTTTGGTGAAACGGTTTAAAGGTCCCTTAATCTCGCATGTAGTTTGTTGCTGTTACAGTTTTTTCACCGGGAAATTGTTTCCTTCTTCATGTACTTACAATTTTTCATGGTGACAGACGACTTCAAAGCGTATTGCCGATAAGAAAATTGCCAAATTCCAGAAAAACATTACAAGAAGGGGTTCAGTTCCTGAAACCACTATTAAGAAAGGGTCTGACTATCCAGTTGGACCCATTGTGTTGGGCTTGTTCGTCTTTGTGGTCATTGGATCATGTATGTCACTTCAACCCATTTAACATCTTTTTTCGTTGTGATGCTTGTTTTTTGTGATTTTGCTTCATTTTACCTTAGGTTGCTTAAGAAAAAGAGCAAGTGTTTTAACCTTGGATGAAATTTCACGTCTCTCATTTGTACTAGTTGCTAATATTGATTTGCTACTTGTGTTCATATCAATTTTCTTCGTGCTAAGAATCTCTTCCATTGTGCATTCTCCTATGTAGCATTGTCGTCGGTTAATTATGTGATCACAGTTTGAATTATATTTTCATTTCAAATTTTGGAATACACCATATAAATTGTGTTTGAATTATTTTGTTTCCAATACTTGTGGATCTGGGCAAGAATGGCAGCTCAATTATCAAATCATTGCAGACAGTTTGAATTATATTTTCATTTCAAATTTTGGAATACACCATATAAATTTTGTTTGAATTATTTTGTTTCAAGTACTTGTGGATCTGGGCAAGAATGGCAGTTCAATTATCAAATCATTCCAGACAACATGCATTTATGACTTTGATCTGTTTCTATATTTGGTTAATACTCTTTTTTCTTTCTCAATTTGCAGCCCTGTTTCAGATAATTAGGACGGCAACAAGTGGTGGGATGGCATGAAGCAATTTTGACTAATTTGGCCCACATGGTAGTAATGATCCAGGGTTTGTTAGAAAGAGAGGTCAGAGGAACAGCTTAAATGGTGCTTGCATTTTTGAGTATGAAAGTGACTTGCATTTCCGTGATGGTATGTTTGTTGTGGTTTAGTTAGAATGTTCAACAATTCGGTATTGTTTTTCTTTTTACTTAAATGTGTGTTGAATAGCACTCCCTTGTTATACATTAGTTCAAAACAATAAAAAGTAATTCTTATCCTATGGACGTGTGTAATGAATTTTATCTCTCTCTCTCTCCCTGTGAACCCTGCACTGCATGAATGTTGTCCTCTTGAGTGGTGGTATGGAATCTTAGATCTAATCATATATGCTCAGTACGTACCTTCTGTTAGTCTGTGATAGGGTGCTAAGTGAAGAACACTTGACTCTAATACGAGGCTGATGAGATAGCTTACCAACGCGGAAAGGTTTCATGGATAGTCTCTGTCAGGGTGTCCTCGTGCAACCTAGCCCATTAATATGACTCCTTCCTATTTAGATGCTTGTTCAGTTAGGATGTTGCTCAATTAATCTTGCCCTTTTTTTTTTTTTTTTTTTCTGTTACCTTGAATTTGGGTAGTTGAGTAGGAACCATAATCCAAGCCCATGTGTATCTTTTTCTTTTCGTCTGTTGTATTGTTGTTGTTGTTGTTTGTTGATTGATCTGTTCAGCTATAACAAAGTTGTGATATCCATTATCCCATGCATAATGCACAGTCTGACTTTTATAGATGTGACTGTTGTTTGTTGATTGATCTATTCAGCTATAACAAAGTTGTGATATCCATTATCCCATGCATAATGCACAGTCTGACTTTTATAGATGTTACTGTTTATTGAGCTTCGAGTAGAGTGGGGTGTTACTGCATGGACTACTCCTGTTGTTTTTTTCTACTTTCTTTCTGTTCTTTCCTTTTACACATTTTATTTAGTATATATGCAGTATTTTTCAACTCAACTCTGAGAATGATCAGAATCCAAGCCCCTTTTCTGTTATGACCCCTTTTTACCCTTTTTTACCTTATTTTGTTATTTGTTATCATGTTATCTGGTAAATTCATTACAAAACTTCTAAACATAAACAGAAGAACCATAGTGCTACACTCCTTTACTGATCTACTTGTTAGTTTTTACCTAGTATTTACTATTACAGGGGGACCCCTCAACATAGAACGGGTGAAGGGAGAAGATTGATACTTTGATGGGTAGGTAGTGAGGGTTATCCTTAAACCCTAAAATAGTAAAACAGAATTCTAACCCCAAACAAGAGTTTAGATCAAAAGACAAAACAATAGCACCAGAAGTAAAATTTAAACCACTGAACCTTCACTGTCATGGACAGCCTAGCTCTAGCTCTCGTGTTGCCCCCGTGTTCTGCATCAAATTTGAAGTTTGAACCCTAAATAAAAAGAATAGAGTGGTGTCTTTTATAATTCATTCCACTCTATAATGTCTCTTTATTTTACTTTATTTTTCCTTTCCAATTCCACCATTTTACAACAATAAGAGCACTCCTTTTTAAACTTTGAAAACAGCCACTAGCCTAAAGAAAGTAAAAGAAAAGAAGCATGAGACTAAAATAATCTTGTAGGTTCCTTCTTTATAAACCCTACAAGCTAAGTAAAACATAAAAATCTCAGGAAGAAAATGGAGAAAGAATTTAAATAATAGTAATCGCTAATATATGCCTTAAGAATCAGAAGACTTATATAACGGTAATGTACTACTTTATGCTGTTGTTTGTGTACCGGGCAACAATGATCATCTAATCAAACATTGACTGGATTGCAAAGGAACATTAGTGACGATGCATCTCCAACTCTATCTCCCAGCCTCTCATAGAAATCAATGGAAAACAATGAAAGCGAGAGTTGCACTTCTTCTCGGGTCCTAACGGACCTTATCACCCGCATGGAGTTACCACCATTGTAGAATTCTTTGGTGGGTCTGGAGAGGCGATGAAGAATAGGGCGTAAACACACCATATACAGTTTTCGATATCCACCCAAGGCTAACACAACCGGTCTGATATCAGATGGAGGGGGATAAACATGTCGAAAACAAAGGTTCTCCCAGAGCGAGTCGTATCGAGATATGTTGCACCATAGTCTGCACACACAAGCTGATACACCCAATGAACGATCATCTAAACGTTTTAGTATTTCAACTAAGATGTCTGGGTTATCATTGATATTGAACTTGAACTTGGATTTGAACTTGTTGTTGTTGCTTGATTTCTTCTCTGTTAGCTTCATTTCTATGCTGCTGCTGCTGTATGCTTTGCTGATCCTAGTCTGTGAAGCCGTTGATGAAATGAATGAGAGAGAAGTTGAGTTGTGCAGTTGTGTTGAGCTCCAGGAGAGAGACAGAGAAAGAGAGATGCATGAGTATTTGTAATGAAGTAAGGTGAAGTGAAGTGAAGTGAAGTGATGAATGGGATTTGACTTGAGAGCAGTATAGAGGAGAAAGAGAGAAGAGAATTGTGGGTATCGAGAGGCAATGGGAAGAAGCCAAAGAAAAAGTTCCAAGGTGCAAAAAAAAAAAAAAAAAAACTCTTGAACCGATGCTCATCTCTCCTCTCTCTTTCTCAACTTCTTTCTTTAATGCCTTTAGTGTTCTCAACTTCATATTTATTTGTTTCGCTTTTGTGATTTGTCTCGTATAGTAGGTTTAAACAGATTTTACAGCTTCTAGTTTTTATTGTTGTTATTCATCCATTTTGTAGTTGCACAAGAGAAGCTAAGCCTACTTGACTGAACTTTGCTACTTGTCTATTGCATTTATCATTTACAGGCTCTCTGTGATGGTGATTGAGATTTTAAATACGCTGTAAGTTCCAGTAATGTAAATTAATCCTGCAAACCTAACACATTGGAAATCCTAACACTGTGTGAAACCAGTGAATTATTTCAGCATCTAACAAGCAAGAAGTGACTTTTGACTTTTTGCTGTTGAACCATCACCGGAGTTATTAGAAATCCGGTCAGCTTCATAAACATGCAGTAGATTACTTTCCCTGTTAAACCAGCAGCGAGAAGCAAAATCTTGAACTCAGTGACAGGTTAATATTATAAGGCCTAGATGTTTGACTCTTAGAACTGGATAGCCAACAACTTTCGTTTGAGTGTTTGTGATCACAAGTAATTTAGCCGTTACCTAGCTAAGCTAGTCTGGTTAAAAACTAAGACAAAATAGGACCCCACTTTTGGGAGTTGAGGAAGAATCTATCGTCTCATGAGTCATGCTGAAAGCTAAGTAAACAAGTAATCAGTTCGTGATGATGGAAATTGACGATGATGGAATAAGCTTGGGTTTATCTGATCAGTCTTTGGAATCTAGATAGATACTTACTGCAAAAACAATTCGGATAACATACTGTGTGGGTCGTGGTAAAAAGGGAGTAGTCAAAGGCCAAAGGGGTTGCTGCGAGTCTGGTCTTTGGGAGATTCCAATCAATGTTTACTCCCTAATTATATGACAGCACTACAACATGAGAGGGAGAAGCGTAACAATTTCCATTCTTTAAGCCGAGGAAAACTAGTGACATGCATTGTGCTACTATTTGGGCAATCACTTTGAATTTGTTCCCCAATACTTCTGCAATTGATTTAAAGCCCTTTACTCCCTAATTATATGTATGATTATGTTTAGTCAACAAAGGCACAGAGAAAGCATTTAGGATTCATGTAAATAGTTAACGGCACTATTAATTTGTGAGGGTAGGACCAGAGAAGCATTAGTAGTTTGGTGTTTGTTTTGATTTGTCTCGGTGGAGTTGAATTTTGGCTTAATTGGTACGCAAAAGAGAAGCCTAAAACACAGTGAAAATCAGTCTTCGAGGAGGTATAGATAGACGTTAGGGAAACAAACCACTAAAATCTAAGAAATGCAAAGTAATGGGGATTCGAAGTTGACGTTAGATCTCTAAAAGGTTCTTGGGTCTAGTAACCCCCCTCCCCTCACAATGCCCACCGCCCACCACTCTTTGCCTAGAGAGACTTTTAGATGGAGAAAAGATGTCATGAGGTCGAGTTGGGGTTGTATTTGTGTGTGTTGGATTTGTTTAGTTGGACATATTTGAATTCCCTCCTCGATTCTATGTGAAAGCAAGATTACAACAAGAACCACTGTGGTGCGAATCAATCACATTACAGATTAAGTTAATCAAGTACGCTAAATTTCACATCATTCTTCATTCATCCCTCCACTCTATGTATTTATTCAATTTTTGTTAGCTTCTGCTTGTTCCCATGCTTTTAAATCTCCACGTACTTTTGTGGCGATTGTGCTGATAATGTCATAATGAGATCAATACTTTTTGCTAGTTAATTGCTCCGGTTGAAACTAAATTTATTTGCCAAAAAAAAAAAAAAACAACAACTAGAGTTTTGGCCATGTTTCAGTGAACAACCAAGTCATAAGACAGTTTATCCAAAGTATTTGGTAGATATGTACTATGTTAGAAATACAGTTTGATTAGCATGATTTGGTTTGAGATTAAGCAATCTCACTCAAGGGAGTAAGGAATCTCCTGGTGATTATAATAAGGTTGAAGGATCATCGAGCAATGTGTGCTTTTTAACCTTAATCATTCATTTCTTCTTACCACAGGATTATTGCACGGATAAATGTAAATGTTGTAAAGGTGGTGACAGGAAATCTGTTTTATATTAAGTTTATCACAGAGATCTAAAATACTTTGTCAAGTTAAAATGTCCATAAACTTGACTACGCGAAAGCAAAAATAGGCTACCCGCAAGTTGAAAATCAAACTTACTCCAGTAGTTTCGCGGGGAGGGCCATATTTTTTAATGGAAAAACTTATGCAATCATGAAGGATGTACATGCTAGAGCCGGTGGCGAGAAGAGTACCGCTACTCTTAGAATTAGAATTTTTACATGCCATAACTAAATTGAAAGTATCCGAATTCTAAAGTTTGTGGATAGTTTTGAGACCAACTAAAACAAAAGATATAATATTGTTTCTGCTCCCTATATCTTCATTATGTTCTCTTCTACTACTTTCACGGTAACTGAGATGGAATCTTCCTTGGGATGCATTATGATAGAGCATAGTGAAACGAACTAGGATCTCCATTGATTCGACATGAATTTCAATGTTGGGATGCTGCATTTTTTTTGGCCCAGTTGAAGGCTAGGTCTGCTCCTCCTGTTGCTCCCTAATCTCCAGAGTGTCTAAGATATCCTCTAGTCCCAATCATATTTCCTGCAAAATCCAAAGCAGTTAGAGCAGTGAAGTAGTAGAGGGATTCTGGGTCTTGGAGAATGTATATTTTTATGACTATTCCAAAGTCCTCTCTCGGGAGAAGTGATGGGATATTGAAGTTCAATATCCACATCCACAACCTTATTGTCTCACTATGAAGGACAATATTGAGGATGTGGTCATGCATATGGTGGCTGGGTGTGATTAATATAAAGTCATATCTAGCTTTCCTTGCATTTGGCTGAGCAGTAGTATATGATCTTCCTACCCTGGGTGAGTGGCAGTGTCAGAATAGCTTTGGCTTCAATGGGATTGAACCAGACATTAATCGGATAAATTTTTTATGGGGGCGTTTTATGATGGGGGCATGGGGGACAAATCGTGTTTTGATATGTGTTTTCCCTATTAATTGTTTTAACAAATTCTGTTACCAAAAATATCAAGGATAAAATATCACCAATTAAGATAACCGGTATTTTCACCAAAAATATATTTCTTTTACATATTTGGAAACAGAATTTGATGGAATCAATTTATAGCAAAAACACGTGTCAAGACATGATTTGTCCCCCATGCCCCCATCAGAAACCGTCCCCATCAAATATTTACTCGCATTAATCATATAGGTATTCCAATCCTCATTGTTCACGAGAAGACGTTCAATGAGTTGGAGATCATCAGGATAGTTGGCAGGTTTGGGAAGTAAGAGCAAATCTTATGGGTTGTGTCACTCTTTCATTTTGAAGGGGTAACTACCAATTAGAGAAAATTAGAGTCCACTATGGGAGGGTCTTTCACCCCACTCATTCGATTGAACGAGTGGATGGTAGTGGAGATTACACGGGAGATGGTTTCCCGTGTGAAAAAAACGGCTACATGGGGCCTTGGACGGAGACTGTCCCCCCGGGTAAGGCATTTTAGGTTTTTGATTTTTTGATTTTTTTTTTCTAGATGGGGACGGCCTCCCGCCTAGTCTCGTTGTCCTCCTTCTTCATAGAACACGGACTATGAAAGTTGAGAGTCTCTTTCAAAATGAAAGAGTTGATCAAATTTGACAAAATTAGGTCATACTATGGATGGAGGGAAACTCAATCCATAAGAAAAACTCAATCACCTTTTCTTTACAGCTAATAATTTGCCGTTTAAAATAAATATAAGAAAAACGACAAACAATTTGTCGTCCAAATTATTTTTCTTTCCAACGGCTTTTAGTTTGCCGTATTCTGATTTGTGATATGTAAAAGATTAGCCGTATTTGTTTCACTTTCTTTAGTCACCAAAATTTTTATTTACCAAATTATACACGTTTTAGTAAAAAATATTAAATGTATATAAAACATATTTTATTGACCAATAAGTTCTTGACAAATTGGCATGTACCAAATTAAACTGCTAAATATAAGCGATATGTAAAAATCTTTCTTTTAATTTTTTTTTCTTCCAGATGGGAAACTATTTGCCATATAGATCCTTGAATCTCATGGCAGGTTTCGCATTTCTTCACCTATACTCTCTTTCACTTTAAAAGGGGTAGACTCTAAAACAGTTTATCCCATAGCTCTTACTCATAGTGGAATCACTCCTTCGATTGATGGAGTGCTCCTTCAAAATCAACGAGTTAGTCTCATTTAGAGACTACCCATAGACCATACTTAAGGAGTTGAGAGACCCATATGTTGATTCTTTTGCCATTTTCATTCCTCTAGGAGTTGCGTTCTTGAATATCGTTGATGCCTTCTAGAATGCGTTTCCAAATTCATGAGTCTCCATCTCTGGGTTTGTTATCCATGTTGAGAACATTTCTTTCTAGTAAGTATTTTGTATACATGACATGGTACCAGAGAGAGTCTTTGTGTTTTTCCAGTCTCCAACCAATTTTTGTGATCATAGCACTGTTAAAATGTTTCATATTCATAAATCCCATCCCTCCTAGATCTTTTGGCTTGCAGACAAAAGACTAAGCTTTAGGGTAGTAGCCTTTTGGGTTATCAATGTATTTTCCCCAGAAGAAATCTCCGTATATCTTGTTCAGGTCTTGACAGGTTTGCTTTGGGAGCTTGAAACAGTTTATTTGGCATATGCTAGATGTAGAGGTAACTGTACTAATAAGGGTTTGTTTCCCTGCGGGATTGAGAAGACCATTTTTCCAATTGGCTAGTCTAATCTTTAGTTTTTTAACACGGGATTTGAAAGAGATGATTTTGCTTCTGTGAGTGAAAAGATGGGGAGGGGCATATATCATCCGATTTTCGAGTTAACATAAGTTCTGCCAACGTTCGAGAAGAGGGTTAAGACCCTAACTTTTAACGGAAAAAACAAACAGTTTCACGGTTTAGCATAAAAATAACTTATCGAAAAAAAATCATCAACCTAAGATAATGTTGAAATGGCTATAAAAACAATGATTAAAAAAACTTTACGGTCTAAAATTGAAAATGAAGAAAAATCGTTATAATCATGTGTGTTTTTCCCGAAAAAAAAGGCAACCCTCATATATTGATAATAATAACCGGTTCAAAATCGGAAAAGTTAAAATAGTCATCATATATTTTCTTAGCTAATAGAATATAAAAGATCAAGGTACCAACATCATCACAAGATTTTCTCCACGAATACTGATTGTGAGAATCATCTTCTTCGACTGATTCTACCATCACAATAATCGAGTAACACACTATCGTGTTAAATGTCCTAAGTTGTTTTGCGTGAAACAAAACAAAGTACACACTACAAATTGCATAAGTATAGGGATCATTAGATGATCCAACCATTTCTCAGGGTTTTCAATCCAAACGTAACAATTTAAACTAACTAAACTAATGTAACAGAAGTTTACTTGATCGATCGGAATCGGTGGGAAAAAATTTGAATCTGCCTGAATCTGCATCTGTGTCGGAGTCATGATGGATGTTTTTGATGTCTTGGTGTCTTTTATGACGTATGTGTATCTTGGTGTCTATTATTGTCACTTCAATTGTTGCTGCGGTCGTAGTTGTTGCTGGAGATCTTGAGTTTGTAGCTGCAGTTAATGATGTTGCCACTACATAGAATCAAAAACTAACTTTTGGGTTCACATCTACAAAAATCAGAGAAAACCCCCCCAAAAATTAACCAAAATAAACAAAAGGATATGAAGTGCAAAATCAGTTGATACTAGCAAACTAAATCCTATGAAGAATTAAACTAAGAAGGACTACTCTCGGAATAAGAACTAAGAAGCAAAATTGTTATAATATTTTTTTTATTGTTTGTATTAAAAAGTATCAACTTCTTACCAAGTCAGTAAACTGATGAGAAACCGGATACAAAGTAAAGTCAGAGTAGAGATTCTAAGAAAAAAACAAAACAAAAAGGAAACCCAAATAAAAAACTGTCTAAGTCTAATGCATGACAATATCCCATATATAATCTAAGGTAACTCCTTCGAAAATTTTAGTACCACACACCAATTGAAAATGAGTATATTAACATTGTCAATGATCTCTTGTAAATTCTTATACTTCCCATTGAAAAACCTTCTATTTCTCTCTAACCGCATTTCCCAACAAATTGCAAAAGGTACCATGTTCCAAATATTTCTTCTTATACTCGAAGTATAACCTTTTTTCCTATTCTATTCTCATAATGCATTTCTACCACTTTTCCAAGAAAACTCAATTCAGCCTATAACACTTCAAAAAATAATACCAAACCTCCCTAGTTGTTTCACAATGCAAAAAGATATGGTGATTTGACTCAGCCGTTTTTTGCATAATAAGCATCCGTTTACCATAAAATAATTTCGGTAGGTATCCAAAGTAGGTGATGCATTGTAATAGACATTCCAAACAAAAAAGATTACCTTTTGCGGAACTTTTGGATTCTATAAACTCTTGTGAGGAAAAGAATCAACCCATCAGTCTCCAAAGCTTGATAGCATTCAGCTACGGAAAATGGTTTTCTTCCTTGATGTCAGCATCTCTGATCTTGGTTTCCATTTCCATAACTGAAATTTGAAATCATATTAAGAAGGTGAACCACATCTCCAATTTCATGTTCCTTCATATTCTTGCAAAAAGCCAGATTCCAATTGTTTCCATTATTAATATCCAACAAATTTCCAATAGTAGCAACTTGCACTCTTGAGATATTGTACAATCCTAGAAAAAGAGACTTCAAACATTGTCCATTCAACCATGGCCAGCATTGACATGCAGAATCGTACCTTCAAGCACATCATCTTTACATTATAGAATAACATCCCATAATAGCGCTATAATCCAGCAGTGCTAATAGGGGGTACCAGTTTACTGAGAGGGCACCAAATCCCATATAGGACAAATCACTTTATTTGTCTTATATGGGGTTTGGTACCCTCCCAGTAAAATGGTACCCTCATTAGTAGACATATAAGATAAAGAACTTTCATAAGTTGTGTGTTGGCTAAGAACTAAGGTGCATCACTATGGTTCATTCTGCAAAGTTGGGCATTGACCCAGAACTATGGTACATCTTCTTGAATTTGTTATCGCGGAAGCAGGTGGACTTGGCCTATGACGAACATCTTATATATTCTACTTGTAGGAATGTCAATAGGATTATATATAGGGAAGGGGTGTTGGTTAAGGTCCATCAAGCGAAGATGGATACTTAGGCTATAAAAACTTGGCCGATGAAGCATATATGATGATAAAATATCATTATGTCGTGTTGCTTCGTTACTAAACCGAAAATGCACCATTATGGCTTCAGAAAGAAAATCCAAAGATGCACACTCTTGTGCATCATCTGAGAAATGCCATTTGGCCTACGCAGACTAGGCTTTGCTTGGCTTTGGCCTTGCAACATGAGTTAGCTTTAGTTGCTAGTCCTGACGAGGATGAACAACAATATGTGCTTGATCTCTTCGAGCTACAAAGATGGATACGTACGCATCTGCAATTGAGTTGCAATATTTGTAGTCCAGCGCCTTTTCGCTCGTATCATCTAATTAGGAGGTGATTGCGATATTTTGGTAACTCATATTATAAAGTATAGGATACCAAGTACACCACGGACAAAACTTAATACAATTCCAAGTAGACCATCTTAATGATCCTTGACAGTTTATATGTAGAGTTTACATCTCTATCTATTCTCAATCAAAAAATCTAGACTATGGACTACATGAACCTGATTGTTGGGAAGAGTACTTGGACAATATCAAAAATCAATATCCAAGATCAATCTAGTCGTATCCAAATTCAATCAGAATTCTGGCCAAGTAATAAACTAGTTATCTATCTTTCAAGATACTAATTCGCCATCGCTATAAGTAGCTATGTTTTTTCGAACAACGGTTGCGCCTTATCCAACCATTGGAGGATTTTATCTACTTACAATGAGAATCCTGGTTTTGAAATCACAATCTTGTAAGAAGGAACACACAACTATTTTCCATCATAAGTAATTTGTTTCATCGAAAGTTGGTGATACATTAATCGAGATTGCACTTTTATCTATAGTTCATATCTCCACAAACACAAACTTATTAGGTCTAAGGGTGTTTACATGCTCTAATACCAATTGAAAAGGAAAGGGTACCAAGTACACCACCAACTTTTTCGTTTGGAAACATGTATGGACAAAACTTGTGTATAATTGCAAGTAGACCAACTTAATGATCCTTGACGATATATATATAGAGTTTATATCTCTATCTCCTCTCAATCAGAAAGGATAGACTATGCATTCCGTGAACCTAATTGTTAAGAAGAGTACTTGGACGATCTCAAAAATCAATATCCAAGATCAATCTAGTCGTATCCAAATAGTTCAATCGGAATTCTGCCAAGTAATAAACTAGTTATCTATCTTTCAAGATACTAAGTCTCCATCTCTATAAGTAGCTATGTTTTTTCGAACAGCGGTTGCGCCTTATCCAACCATTGGAGGATTGTATCCACTTACAACGAGAATCCAGGTTTTGAAATCACAATCTTGTAAGAAAGAACACACAACTATTTTCCATCATAAGTAATTTTTTTCATCGAAAGCTGGTGGTACATTGATCGAGATTCCACTTTTATCCATAGTTCATATCTCCACAAACATAAACTTATTAGGTCTAAGGGTGTTTACCTGCTCTAATACCAATTGAAAAGGAAAGGGTACCAAGTACACCGCCAACTTTTTTATTCGGAAACCGGTATAATTGCAAGTAGACCAACTTAATGATCCTTGACGGTATATATATATATAATTTATATATATTGCAAGTAAACTATATGTATAGTTTATATCTCTATCTCCTCTCAATCAGAAAGTCTAGACTATGCAGTCCGTGAACCTAATTATTAAGAAGAGTACTTGGCCGATCTCAAAAATCAATATCAAAGATCAATCTAGTCATATCCAAATAATCAAATCGATTGAACTATAAGCAATTTGATGTTCATTTAAACACTTAAGAATTTAATCATGATGCACATACATAAGTGTTTTAGTGATCAATGATGTCATAAAGATGTTTATGATAGTCATAACAAAGCTAAACATATTTAAACAAAGTCTTTGAGCATCTGCTAAAATCTACTGGGACCGTTCGTGAACCATAAGGCAAGTTCACGAGTCAGGATGCTATGGTTTGTGAACCGGGTTTGCCAACCCTACTCGTTTCGCCAATTGTAAGCCTGTTACACCATCATGAAAAATTCAGTTCACCATGGTTCGTGAATTGTCCTCAATTGAACTTGCGGTTTGTGAACTGGGTTCGCCAAACTTCCCTGTATTTCTGAAACTAAGATATCTGTGGTTTGCGAAGTGGTTCGCCAACCTACCCTGAGCCGGAATAACATAAGTTTTGTACTTCTCTCTTTTCATGTTTGAAACATTCCCAAATGATAAAATCATTTGTTTGGGCAATTTTCAATTGATCCACAAATTAATTTTTGAACAACAAATTGTTTTGAACTAATATTGTTAAGGACCTTTGAACATCCATGCTTGAATCATATTCAAGATGTTTAACAAGACAAGCTTGACTCGATATTTCTTCTTTGTAATAAATCTACTATAGGTCATGTGACTTAGTCTCAAAAGATAGAATGGTAAGATAGTGAGTAAAATAGAATAGTCTAGTCTTCACATACCTGATTGATAAAGTTCTCCAAATGTCTTCGTCGTTCTTCAGTCTTCGATGGTGATGTCTAATACTCAACAACTAAATCATAACCTAGTTTGGGACTTGATTAGTAAACTAGAAATCAAGATATAGTTTTGATCATCTAACAATGACAACAAGCTTGACTTGAGAGCGGTAACACATTTGTGAGAAACCGTTGAAAATGCCTACTTCAAAGAAGTTTGTTGTTTGAAGTTATCCTTTTTAATCTCACTAGACTTGTAAAACATAAATTCTTGTAATATCAGGTTGCAAATAACAATCCTTTGAATGATGTTCGTTTGATCTGCGGCGACCAAACTTACCATGGTAGTACTGAGAGTTTCAGTATGTGAACAGTTCTCGTTATATTGTATGATCATTAAGTGTCTTTTCTTGCCACAATAGTAGTATGTCCTCTGAGTTCTTATCAGATCAGTTTTTAAACTTTATGAATGGCGTAGAGACTGCGTTAGTGGATATACCAACCTTTTTCTTAAGAGATTGAGAATTCTGGGAGATTACACTTTCTATAGTGTCTGTAAAGAAGTGAGAGCTAGACTCTTTCACTTGATCACTGCGTGATTTAAGTAGAGACGTCTCTTTCTTCATTTCTTCAATCCTTGAGAGAGATAAATGAGATATTCTCTTGAGTCGTTAAGTTTTGTTCTCAAGAGTTTCTTAATTTCATTACTTTCTTCTGGTCTTTTGTTGAGAAAAATATTGCTTCGTTCTTTCGATTGAAGAAGTTTATCAAGGAGACTAATTTTTTCATGTAATGCATACTGTAAAGATGGATCCTCATCAGAACAAGGGACAACATTCGCACTTACAGTTTTTCCAATTGATTTACCAAAAGAATTGATAAACCGGTGGTTCAACTATCTTCAAAGACTTTTGGAGATATATTCTGTAAGTTTCCAGTGACAAATATATTTTTACCAGTAGTGTTCTTAATTTTGGGTAGTACGTACAATGAGTCTTTTCTTGGTAGATGAAAAATTATACTTTGACTCATTGAAAAACAAGTTTAAACCGTTTACAAATACATACTTATTAGGTCTAAGGGTGTTTGCCTGCCCTGATACTAATTGAAAAGGAGAGGTTACCAAGTACACCACCAACTTTCTCGTTCGACAACCTGTATGGAAAAAACCTAATACAATTACAAGCATACCAACTTAATGATCCTTGACAATTTGTATGTAGAGTTTATATCTTTATCTCTTCTCAATCAGATCGTATAAACAATGGAATCTGGGAACCTGATTGATAAGAGGAGTACTTGGACGATCTCAAAAATAAATTTCCAAGATCAATCTAGTCGTATCCAAATAATCAAATCGGACTTTTGCCAACTAATGAACTTGTTATCTATCTTTCAAGATACGAATTATACAAGAAACAAGTCTCATAATCGATTACAATTATATGGATGTATCTACTAAGAACGAATACATACTACTTGTGTAAATCCAACTATAAAGATATAAACAATATAATACAAAAAAGGAAAAACACAAGACACCGGAAGTTTTGTTAACGAGAAAACCGTAATAGCAGAAAATCCCCGAGACCTCATTCATATTTGAACACCACACTGTATTAATCCGCTATAGACACTAGCCTACTATCAGACTTCAGACTAGAATGTAGTTGAGACAGAATCCACCCTCCAAGTGATTCAATTACAGTCGCTCTTCTTACGTCTCTTAAACCTCACAAGGCTCTATAAGATTAATTTTCTCAGCTAACGTCCTTTGCAGCTTAAGATTTGCCTCTACTTAAGTGAATTATTTTGATACTAATCTTCCTCTAACAAATTATCCTATTTGATTTCCCTTTTAGATCAAAGATCAAGGCTTGGAAATCTGTTTGCAATAGACAAAGATAACAAACCTCACAAATCCAGAACACTTACACTCACTTAGATGAGAAACCTAGATTCTTTACCTCCTCTCAAGAACAATCTTCAACTTATCAATTAAGAATAGTTTTAAGATATCTATCTTGAGGAATCACAAAGTCTAAGACGATAATAACTTTGCGATTACTATCTATCTTGCCTGAAAGAGATTACGAGAACCTCGATAAAAGAAAAGCAAAATCAGGATACACAAACTATCAAGATAAAGATAGTCGGACCTGGCTTTATGAATCCCCAAAGCCAACTCTTTTAATCATAGACCTAATGACATTTCTCAGAGAAAATCTAGGTCAATAGAGGACGACTCTAGCTATCAACTAAGATACAAAGTGTCGTGGATTGAATTTCCCAGTTGAAAGAGCATATATATTTATAGTTTTTTAAGGTTGCTTAGAATTCAAGCTAAGTTAACTTGAGAATCAAGCAAACACTTTCTCTGTTTAGATGAAACTCTAATTAAGACTTTAAATAAGCATGTGAGAAATTATCTTGAAATCACATTAGAAGAATAGACATTGTGGTCCGGTTGTGGAACCGTGTATAATGACCGTTCTTTGGAAATATGCATTATGAACTATAAGAAATTTGATGTTCATTTAAACACTTTAGAATTTAATCATGATGCACATACACAAGTGTTTTAGTGATCAACAATGTCTTAAAGGTGTTTATGAGAGTCATAGCAATGCTAAACATATTTAAAAATAAGTCTTTGAGCATCTGCTAAAATCTACTGGGACAGTTGGTGGAACATATCGTGAACAGTAAGGCAAGTTCACGAGTCAGGGTGCTACGGTTCGTGAACCGGGTTCGCCAACTCTACTCGGCTCGAGAACTTAGATGCACACGGTTCGTGAACCGGGTTCGCCAACTGTAAGCTTTTTACACCAACATGAAAAATTCAGTTCACCACGGTTCGTGAACTGTCCCCATCTGAACTAGGTTCACCAACTTTCCATGTATTTCTGAAACTCAGATATTTATGGTTTGCGAAGTGGTTCGCCAACTTACCCTGAGTTGAAATAACATAAGTTTTGTATTTCTATCTTTTCATGTTTGAAACATTCCCAAATGATAAAATCATTTGTTTGGGCAATTTTATATTGATCCACAAATTAATTTTTGAACAATAAATTGTTTCGAACTAATATTGTTAAGGACCTTTGACCATCCATGCTTGAATCATATTCGAGATGTTTAGCAAGACAAGCTTAACTCGAAATTTCTTCTTTGCAATAAATTTACTATAAGTCATACGACATAGTCTCAAAAGATAATATGCTTCAGTCTTCACATAACTGATTGATAAAGTTCTCCAAATGTCGTCGTCGATCTTCAGTCTTCGAGGGTGAAGTCTGATACTCAACTTCCAAATTCTAACATAGTCTGAGACTTGACTTAGTAGACTAGAAATCAAGATATAGTTTTGATCATTTAGCATTGACAACAAGCTTGAGATGGCCAAACTTGTGGGTTCAACCGATCAATTCTCTAACACATATCATTTGACCCGAAAATGTGATGCAAGAGATGATTGTTACCACACTTGATGAGGTAGTTGCAGTCCATTCCTTGGATCATCATACTCTCTATCTAGCCATCTGACGAAGGCATGCACCGATTGCGGATTGGGCATGGCCAGGCTAGGAAGCTAATCACTTGCAAACTAGGGGACCTTGCATAAGACATTTGCATCAAAAAGTTGATGTAAGGCAAGAATGGCATGAGAGTATGGATGATGCACCCTTGGCACGAGCAACAAACAAGACTTTTAGCTCAATGTCAAGGTGAAGTAAGGAAGCTGGGAATAAGCTTGCAATGGCCTATGTTCAAGTCCAAGGCACGGCCTATGCCTGGACGAGAATCAGAAGCCAATGATGCATGCAAAATGCAAATGCATCACCATTAGCTTGTTTGGCCTTACATCCTTCACAAAACAAGGATAAGCTAGAATAATGAGAAGCTATGCTTAAAGCAATCATGCTTTCAAAGCATGATTGAGAAGGTAATGTGACATGCATTTGCCTTGTGAGTTTTGAAGCTTTACGGCCCGCTCACTTCGTTTATAGTGGTCAGTCAGGGAGCTTCGGCCTGCTCAGCTTGGCGCTGGAGGCGAAATTTTTCGATTCATCACATATCACATACAATATAAGATGCGTTAACTTTTGGATCGCAATATCATGTTTTAGGATATGATGTGGATTTAGTCCGGAATATATTTTGTGTCATAGTTGTAGATGAGGTTATAGTGGTAGGTAAGGTTTGGTATGAAATTCAAGTCGATAGTTGTTTTTTTAATTGTCACGTGATAAATAGTGATGTTATGGGTAGATGATGTGCCACTTGGCAAACTTTGATTCAGAATAACAAATTTGGGATCACAAGAATTTTATTAATTAAGCGAGAATTTATTAATTTATTTTTAATAATCTAAGAATTTAAAGGTACAAGAAGCGAAGTTAGCTTATGGTTCCATGAAAGTCTTTAGGAAAAGCTTTTTGATCCCTAAGGAGTCGGGACAATAGAGACAGATAGATGAAGCGAACTTATAAATATAATGCACTTATTTCATTAGAACACAAGAACATGACTGATGAAATGAGAAGATATTTTTATTAATAAATCCTAGAACATAAGTCAAGTAGGTTAAACAAAGATTATGTTCCAAGTCAAATGGGAAAGAACAGAAGAAATGCATACATTGTTACAAGGATCTTTCTTAATTTCAGTCTTCCTACTTACTCATTACATAAAAGATGAGGGAACAAAAACAAACAAAGAAACAAACAAGTAGATAAAAAAGTAAAACAAAAGAACGTTGATAAGAGACCAGATACCACAGGTCAGAGTTTTTGGTTAAACAAGATAGCAGCAGTGTGATATATGCATCAAAACTCTCTCTCCCCAACAACTCTATTTAGCTTGGAGTGATAGGACATGGAATATACAAGGAGTGGTTTTTAGCATCTTATGAAATTTATTTTAGCTGCGAATAGATTGTAGGTATTTGATTGAAAGATTGTCCTTGGTCTCGATATTTCAAGCAACTGTCTTATTTGTTATCTTGTTCTTGTACAGATCTAGAGAGAGACAGAAGTTACCATCTTGTTCCAAAATTTTTACTCTTCCTTGACTAGAAACTGAGGAGGTCTCTCTCAATGCCAGCCAGACATGAGCTTGGATTAAATGTGCTTACCACATCCTCATTTCGATCCGTTTACAAAAACGAATTGCGAATACATGGTCTATTGATCCTTTAGAGGATTCTTAGACCTTTTCGATTTGAAGCTAGAGGTGTGGGAGATTCCAATTTTTTTTGGTAGCATGGGTCATACCAGCTTAAATTTGGATTGCTTCTTCTAATCCAAAGAGAATAGAAGAGCAGGACAGCTTATACTGTCTAGTGGAATTCAGAAAATTAAGCAAATTAACTTGTTTGGTGGTTGAATAGACCAAGAGCTTTCCAAGCCCAGGATGAAGAACCAATGCACAGCACTTCAAAATTTACTTCAAATGTTTCAAAGTAAAAAAAGAAAGTCGTGACTCGTGATAGCTATAACAATGAAAAAGAACTACATACATGGATGTTTTATTTTTTGATCAAAAAACTACATACATGGATCAACAGAACATTTATGTTCAGATTTTTCTATTCTTTTTCAAGGCAAAAAAGGTCTGGAGTTTTGCAGAAAGCGAGGGAAAGTGGAAGATAAATAGAACTGACTGAGCTTAATTAAAGATTACATAGATATGATTTTTCTTTAAAATAGCTTATGATGCAGTGGCCTTCCATAGGTGCATTTGTTCTCCTCTGACCTACGAGTCGCCCGAACATAAGTGGCTCCTAGACTTGGTCCCCAGTGGTCAGAACTCTTGGAAAAAATTCCATCTTGAGAATCAAAATCACTCTCTTTGCTCATTTTGGTGTCACTGCCAAACAAACCTTCCTCATTTGGAGAATCGTATGCCATCATCTCATCAAATTCCTAACAGTATATAAAATTACCAATAGTTACACTTAGCAAAAGTAGAGGGAAATGTTTTTATCCGTGTGGCATAATAGACGGTAAACACATTGAGTGGTCAATCAAGAAAGAAAAACACAGCAAGTTAGTACCTTTGACTTGGCGAAGTAAGGGGTCAAGCAGGGGTTCAAATCCTTGAGAAGCATGTCATCTGAGCAGGGATTGAAATCTTTGTGTAACATATCATCTGGACTACCAGGGCTTGCTCCATCCTCAGAATTGTACTCCTGAAAATGTTGTATGAAACACAGTCAAACACTGATCGAGAAAGAATTGAGGTGATGCAGCGTAATCCTACTATTCAGTGAACTCCTGAGATTGTGCACAAATAAGAAACTTATAGCTTCAATACAATGCTGGACTGGTGGGTCCTCCAAAATCAAACAGTAAGTGCTATTTAGTTACCAGTTTAACCCGATAGGATGGCAAAAATCATTATTAGACATCACAAATCTTTTGATTTTGAATAAGAAACATGGTACCAGATTCAGGAATAAGTTGTCAAATGGGTTTGGTCATGAGCAACCAATGGTCAATCTCTATGCATGAGTTGCCTCAGACTTACCTATCACTTACCGATTAACTTGATAGGATGGCAAGAACCATTAGAGTTCTCACATCAAATGGGATAGAGCAACTGGCCATCGATGTCTATCATATAGTGTTGCCTCCAACTTACCTATTAGGCTATTATTACCATACGTGTAGCATATTACAAACACATTTGAGCTTAGAAGTCATTTGACAAGGAATCAAGCCATGTACTACTGCTTTTATTACTCTTAAAATTTCATTAAACGTGCATCTGCTTACCAAAGAATTGGTGGCGTCTAGATCAAATGCTGGTGTTCTAGGAGAACTTAGATTGCCTTCATAACATCCCCTGATAGAGTATTTATCTGCCTTGACCTGCAATTCAGGAAGTTGTGAGTAATCGAAACTATGAACTTAGATTAAAACTTTTGCAATCTGTAACAGTTAAACTATGTGAAACAAAGATGGTTAAGTCCTGCTGTAGCATGTCTGTAAATATTTTGTTGTGAACCTCTCTTAGTGGTTAACATGGTTATCTTAAACTAGCTTGACTGTTTAAAATGACATACCGTATGCCATTTGAATATTGGACAGTAAAGAAGTTTCTCCGACATAACTGATCAGCAGTCATTACTCAGGGTGGTTCTCTACAGATGTGACAAAATAGAGCTTGAAGGTGCATCATAATAAGGATTATATTTATTAGAAGATTCATTTAGCAGTGAAATGTACTCAGTTTTTCAAATAAGGAATTTCAGTATAAACTATGTACTCTCATCTAATAGATAAACCCACTCTCATGTCAGTAATCATGCAACATCACTCGCAGAATGTCAGTAATCAAGGAACACCAACTGCAGAAGGATATAGAAGTTCAAGATATGTACCTCAGCAAGACCATCTGCAAGACTTTGCAATTGGCCTGTAAGAGAAGTAACCTGTTGCTGTAAAGTGGGAATAACTTGTTTTGCCTGTTTCAACTCCGATCCTTGCTTATCTAGAATATCTTGAAGTTGCGAATTCATAACATCAGGGAACAGAATAGCAGTTTTTAATGCCTTTATCTCTTCCCTTTGATTCAAGCACAAATCCTTCAACTTCTCCACCTACAAAGAAAAAAACATGACAGAATTGTTCAGCTCATTCCTTCACCCAAACCCAAACTACATTATGCATCAAACAAGTTCAAAAGCAGCACAAAACAGAAATACCATCTGCATACCATCTAGGAAAGCTAGTTGCACCAGGACCTATTGGGACCTTAGAATTCTCACTCTGCTATTATAATTGATAAAGCTAGATGCTCCAGACTCTTCTTGGCTACTTATGATATGTCTCTTCACAAAGGTTATCCAACCATAGGACAAAATAGTAACAAACTAGGACGTAGAAGCTAGATAAAACCACCAATGGGATCTCACAAATTAGCTCTAATGGGTCATACTGTAAGCAAACAAATGAGGCAGGTTTGGCTTAATGCTAAGAGCTTCTCTGGGTTGTTTCAGGGGAGCAGATCTGTTCAGGCAAAGTGATCAGCGACCTGATGAAGTGGAAGCTACTGGAACTTCGGAAGCACTAAAATGGACCAAAATCTCTATCCACAGCCGAGGTAGACTGTCTACAGGGAAAACTAACACCTTGAATTGGCAGACAAGACCAATCATCAAGCACATAAATATTGTGCTTAAAGACTTGTCAAACTCTGAAATTTCTGGATTTTTTTCTTATGCCTAGCTTACAAGACCAATGCACCTACATCCTGCACTTCAGCATGTGGTACACCTAGTTAAAGTATCTTACCATGACATGGGCAGCCAAGCAAATTCTGCATTTCCTTTCTATTTAAATGCTGCATTATCTTCACTTTACAGAATAAAACAGCAACTACTTATTGTCGTTGATATAAACAGATTTTATTTTTGCATAAGAGATCTTATCAAAAGCAGAGTGTAGTAGGCATATTATCCATTTCTGCACATTCATTTAACAGTGAATTCAATTTTCTAAAATATCACAGCATTCAGCTTTACTTTCTCAAAAACCCATTTTTCCACATCAAAATTAAATTTGTAACACAATAATAAGGAAATAAATAAAAGCAAAGTTTAAATTACCTCTCTATTCTTCCCCTCAATAATCAGCTTAAGCTCCGTAATCACCCCCTCAAATTCCTTACTCTGATTCAACAACTCCCTCTCACTCCTCAACACCATAGCTAACGTTCTTGTATTCGTCTTCACTTCCGTCAACGCCTTTTTCTCCGACCCACCTGAACTTCCTTTCTGAAACAATTTCCTTTGAAAAGTCGAAAACTTGGAACCTTTAGCCGCAGCTGTTTTCTTCAAATCTTCAGCAATAACATCAGCTGGAATAACCAAAGGTGTTGTCTTCTGCTGAGAATTCAGTTTCGAAGATCTCTTATCCATGAATTTCTTTACTAATGAGCTCAAATTCTGCTCTTGAGGCTTAACCTTGTTAGTATACCCCACCAAGTCATTAACTTTAGGTTTAACCAACGCTTTTGAAGAGAAATTTGAGGTTGGTGAAATCAGATCTGGTGATTTTCGAGTACTTGATTTTCCACTGAAATGTTTGAGAAACGATTTGTTGTTGTTAGGGTTTTTGAATCTAT
Organism: Papaver armeniacum; assembly: GCA_023531295.1. Taxonomy (NCBI): domain Eukaryota; kingdom Viridiplantae; phylum Streptophyta; class Magnoliopsida; order Ranunculales; family Papaveraceae; genus Papaver; species Papaver armeniacum. Next base: position 182,894 of record JAJJWW010005211.1, read on the forward strand.
CTGTAGATGAAGATGGATCAGATACTTGAGAAGAAGCTGATGTTCGAGAATCGGTGGTAACTGGATATCGATTTGAGGGTTTCATCGAACCCATCTTTTGGAAAAACTGAAGAGAAATTTCAAATTTTGAAATGAGGCGAATTTTCTTTTGAGTGACTGTACTTAACTACGAGCTATTTAATGATTTTAATATACGGATAAACGGCCTTTCTTTGTTTGTGTCTGAAATCTGAAATTCAAATTTTTCATCAGCGTCGTAAGCGGGAATTTGGTAACGTAATAAAAATGTAATTACATTATGAGATAAAAGATCTAAATTATTTTCACACTGTTGCTGGTCCCAACTCCCACGTTGTTTCTCTTTTTGCTTAGTCTCTAAATTTGAATATCTGGGCTGCTTAGATTGGCCATCCACGTCACTCAGGCAACCTACTAACCCCATGGAATGGCCAATCTAGCAATGAAAATTTGAACTGATCAGCGTCCAACGCCGCTCCATTCGGCGTCCAAAAAACTTTTGTCTCCTGCTGATACAACATGGGTGAATGGAAATTCAAAAAATAAATAAAAAATGAGAGATTTAAGAGAGAGCGAGAGAGTGTGTGAAAGAAGAGTGCTAGTCAGTTGTCACTGTACACTTTGAACATGCTCCTTCTTATTTTCCTTTTTTGTCTTGTATGTTTAATCAAAAAAAAACAGAAATTTTTTTATTTAAAAAAAAAAAATAGAAAGTCTTTTCATCTGCTTTGTCAGTTGTCACTGTTACTCACTGTACAACATTTTATCTCAATTATCAACGCCGCTCCATTCAGCGTTATGCTGTGGAATATTCTTAAAACGCCGAACGGTTCGGCGTTTGCATCACTTTTTGAGCGCCGCTCCATTCGGCGTTTCAATCTACTGATAGTGCGGCTACGAGAAATCTCTAGGAGAGAGAGAAGTAGCCAGATTGAGTGTTAACTTTTTTCCCACACTTTTTTCATAATTTGCAACACTTTTTGGCCAATCTAGCACTCCAATCTAGCCCATAGGACTTAGCCTTAGGCGGGTTCCTATGGGACCAACTGACCTGGCAAATCGGCTGCGCCTCTGTGAGAACATAGGTAAGCGATCGAGTCTCTATCGACCAGTTGGTTTTTAACCAGATCCGATCGGAGGAAGTCGAGATTATATCGCTAGCGATCATGTCTCGATCGTGCACTGTCGGTGCTCTATCGTGTCCACTTAGTTTCTTTAAAAATGAGTACCAAAACAATTAGATAGATAAAGAAAAAGAAACATAAAAGATAAAGAAAAATAGACTACCACAATATGTGATGACATCTGGGTCCAGGATAAAGAAAAAGATCAGTTCGCAAATGTTAGGCAACTAGTTGGTCCTGCTGTATTACCTACGCATATATCTAGCCATCCCGAGCGAGTTGGTTTACCTAAACTAAGAGGTGAGTAATCTGAGATAACCGAAGTGTTTGGGCTCCTCCATGAAGCTGTTCAACACTCCATGCGAAGATATCCTTGGCAGCGTTTATATTTTATGAAGTCAAAAATCACAGGAGTCGAGACTCAAGTTGTGCGAGTTATAGTAGAACGTTGGTGGAACACTGCAAATACATTCTTTTTCAAGGATTTCGAGTGTGGTAAGTTTTATTTCTTCAATTCAATTGTTAGTTTCAATTGCTAGTTTTAGATACAGACATTAATTATGACCATGTTGTTTCTAGGGTTTACACAGTTAGATTTGTATATATTGACGGGAATAAAATGTGATTGTGAGTTACTTCAATTTAACCAATTAAAGTTGACATCAGAAGGAAGATGGAAACAACTACTTTCCTTGTATTCAAATGATACTAGAGGAAATCCAGAATACAGAATATTACATTCATATGGCCTAAGAGTCTCTGGGTTGAAGGCTTTAACAATTTCACAAAATATTACAAGGCAGAAAGGTAAAAGCAATCAACCCGTTTTAAACATCAATAATTTCACAGGATGATTGGATAACGTTGATAAATAATGGACAATCTTGGGAAGAAGATGAAGATTGATCCAAACCCCAGCTGATGACTTTAATTACTATAGTTAGTTCCAGAAGGTATGCAAGCTAAATATTGTTGTTGAACCACAAAACTTGGGTAGCGTTGATTTTCCAGCAATTTACAATTTTGCACTTACGGATCTTCCATCCCGATCTCCACCACTTATGGGTGAAGCATATACGTATCCTATCAATCAAATGAGTTTGTCAAATATGCCTCAAATATCTTGGGAAGTCCAGACTTTATCTCCCGTTGGTGATATTGTTATTGTTCCACTTAGTACTGAAGGTCTGCAGCAGAGGTATTCATATTATTGTGTGGTGGCATCGCCAGAAGAGTATCAGAACCATTTAAACACTTTAACGCTTCTTCTCGATGGATTCCAGAATTTTCACTTGAGAGAGTTGCAGATGCATAGGAAAATTTGACTTATGAAATGCCTGAGACTTCGGTAGGAACAAGTTCTCAAATGGGTTTAGGTCGCGATGGCATGTCCCCTGGTAGTAGCAGTGAAAGAAGTCGTGGAGGCCGTAGAAGTCGTCATTCTACTCCAAATTTAGTGGAAGAGACTCGGGTAGTAGCAGCAGGAGAAGATGTGGAGATGACGGATATCCGGTTCCAGACTCCTAGTGGTTTCATGCCTCAAGGTCATGTACTTACTCCTGGTGGTGGCGTAAATATGGATGCATTTAGGCAATCTGCAATGTATACCCCAACAACCACTTCAACATTTCACCCATTTCAAGCACCTGGTCATCCAATTCAGCCATCTCTGGCACCATATCAAGGTTATGAATTGTCTGATGCTACTCAACCACCATCCCAGACTCAAGATGGTGAGTTTTCGGAGGATCAAACAGGCTTAGGGTAATATATCTTTGGAGGTCATGGATATTGTTAGTTTGATAGATGTAATTCCTTTTAATGTAATCGCATTGTTACTGGATGATCATTTAAAGTAATTGGATGATCATTTAAAGTAATTGCACTTTTGTTTGATAAATGATATCTATGAAAAGACAAGGGTACCCAAATACATCACAATCTTTTGTTTATCAACCTATAAGTCCTCTTCCGAATGTGATCGTCTATGGACAGAGTCGAGACAATACAACAATTCGGTTCACACTTCGTGTGATCGTCTACGGATACGAGATCGAGACAATACAACAACAAGATCACTTGTGTGATTGACTATGGATAAAAGATAGATACGATACGACAACAAAGTGTGTACTTGATAATAGGTTCGGAAACAACCGAAACTCTATAAGATCAATATCAAGTATTACAGAGTTAACGTAATTAATTATAATAACAATTATAATTTGGAAAACAAAGTAAAAGACATAACAAGATTTTGTTAACGAGGAAACCGAAAATGCAGAAAAACCCCGGACCTATTCCAGTTTTGAATACTCTCAGAATCAAGCCGCTATACAAAATCAAATACCAGCCTCGTATAGTTGAGACCAAGAAGACTACCCCTAGATACTTAGTTCCCTCAATATCCCTGCGCCTTCGACTTCTAGAGTCACGCACGTGAATAGCAAGTCCATTGGATCGTATTCCAAACAACAAAGGAAGAATCTGTTTGGCAACCACTCTAATCAATCTTGCTAGAAGATATGTGAGTTGTTGACAAAGGCTCTTATGTTTAATCTAATAAACTTCTTTGTCTGGTTAGATCAATCTATCCAATGACTACCGAAATAATCAAGTTTAGATTCACAATCAATCAGTATATATCTCAATGAGAAACTATAAGGTGATGCCGATCTCACGCAACTAATCAATCAAATCTATCAAAGATAAACTGATTCTAGTTGGATCCCAGTCGATCAAGGTTTGTACACTAAATCCACAAGATACGAAAACTAATAAGAATTCTTCTTCGTCTTCAAATCTTCTATTGCTTTCAAAAGCTGCACAATAACACTTGAATCTTCTTGTGATCAATCACACACAGAACGGAGTCTGTTATCAATGGATTATCACAAGATGTCTTTAGATCTAACAACAATTCTAAAGATCTCGTCGACACTTTGATCTGGTCTGAGTGAATCTTATATCAGAAGAGAAGATTCTCAAGAATAAACAAACTAGGTGCAATCAAAGTTTGAACAACCGTTAGTTAATCAAATCAATAATCGAAAAATAATTACACTGTAATTATCTAGTTTCCCACCAACGATACTCGTAGAGCTTCTTGATCCCACAGAAGTCTTTAAACGAGCGGCCATAAGAGATGTCACCTAATTAGGATACTTTCCTCTCCGAATAGACGGATCCACGAAACTTGACAAGAAATGAAGTTTGCCTGGCTCATAGGATAGAGAAATGCAAACTTAGGTATTTATAGTCCAAGGTTGTTTGGACACCAAGGGATTTCCAAAACCGAAATTATTCTTAAGATATGCAATGAATGCCCAAATTCGGTTTTCCTAATTCCAATAAATGTTATCCAATATTTTCCGAAAGCTCTCATAGTAAATCTCCAATTAGTAAATGCACATTACTAATTTTTATTCTCTAGAGCTATGCATTAATTGCTGGTAATTAAAGCATATAAAACCAAAAACCTTAGTTAAAAGATTCTCAATTTATTTCAGTACATAATCACCTTGAGTACGTACCAAGGAATATCTTTGAAAAATAAATGATAAGAGTTAATGCTCATGTTCAAAGTATGTTGACATCTTTACACAATAAATCCTAATTCTGAAACTACACAAGTTCATGAAGAAAATATGTAATTCATGGAAAAACGGATTTGCATATTGGAATCGGTTCTACCACACTTCCTAACAAGTTTAGAATTGGTTTTACCAAAATTCCAAGACTACTATGTGATTGGTCATACCAAGTCACAATGGTTAGTCGTGATCAGTCATATCAAGTCACGTACATGGGTTCAAATTGGTTATACCAATCACATGGATCGGTTCTACCTAAACATGGTACCTACTTGTGATCGGTCATACCAGTCGCTAGGATCGGTCATACCAATTACAAGGATCGGTCACACAACCTCTTATGATCGGTCACACCAATTACAATGATCGATCATACCATCTCATGGTGATTACTTAGGATCGGTTACAAATCATAAGTCTAGGTATTATGATCGGCTATACCAAGATACATAACCTGAGTTAAGATCGGTTCTACCAACTCACACATATTGGTCATCCAAAGAATATGCAATGAATAGCCGGACCAATACACCAATTGATTTCCCTTTCAATTCATGAAACAAGTTCACGAACCTACTTCCTTTAAACAAATGTAAAACATCGTTTCCTAGGATGAAATCTTCACCATAAACCCGTACATATAATCATAAAACTATATACAAGATTATGTCGATGTCATATCTACGAAGTTCAAAAAATAAGCATTATGCTTCGTAATATAATTCCTTAATACTATGACCATACTATTATGATCATGTCTACCCACTAAAGTATTATTCATATACAAGCTTTGCATGTTATGTTTTCAATATATCACGACTTGAAAGATACGTTAGGAATGGAAACAAATTCAAGTCAATATTACTAACCTCAAGTGGAAGGACGATGTCGTCATTGTAGTCGTTACTTCTTCTCATTCTTCAGGTCTTTGGAGTAATACTTGTATGTCTCAACATTCCTAGAATTTCTAGTCCAACCTAAACGAAGTTGACTATAGTATTTAATCAAGCTACTCTAGATGAGTTTTGATACCAAAATATGACAACCAAACTTGACATACCAACGCTTGGCGAGTTCAACCGAGCTATGCTCTAACAATCTACTTTTACATTCATTCTTAAATCGATAATTACGAAATTAAAACCTATAAACCGGATTAAATTTGGGCAACACTCTTAAGATTTCATAACAACTTCCATATCGGAACTCTTTTCTGTTGTTACAAAGACACTCTTCACGACACCTTTGTTCAATGTCCATCAGGGTTTCGCCACTCCTCATGTTTCGAGCCGCTTCTCTTATCATAGAAATATACTTTTTAATATTATTAGAAATTATAAAAAACCGACCACTTAACACCAGCGGATAATGATTGTTGAGGTTCGTTGTTTCTTCTTAAAATTTCTGAAAAATGCGTCCCCAAAACGGCATGGCATGTAGTGCGCTATCAACGATGGGATGATTAGTAAATAAAACAGAATTCTTTCAGATGCATTCATCTTCTACAGTACTAAAAGTGCGCCGATGTCCTCTTATTTGATTAACTTTTGCTCTTCTTATTTCACATTGCATATTGCCTCGCTATTCAACTCTTTGATTTTCTACAACATGTTGCTCTTCTATGAACTGAACCATGTTCATATTTTGAAAAACTGGGATAGTTAATAAAATAGGAAGAAGGTGTGAGTTGAAATGAAATTAGAATTGGGTATTTATTAGGGGGGATGGGGAATATGGATGAGACTCCACCGCTCGATAGAAACTTGACCTTGCCTGGCTAAGTGGCAAATTTTCCACTTAGTAAGGCCTTTTGCCACTTTGGCATGCCCATAATGGGTGTAAAAGTGACAAACTTAAGGGCTGGTTCTTATGGGTATGGCAAAAGATCAAACACACGATAAAACGCATGAAAGACAAAATCTCCATCATGCAACTGATATTCTTCGGTCATCCAAAGATAATTGGAGCTGTTAGTAAAAACTTAACCATTCGGCAGAAATTCTATACCTAACGACTACCTTTATCCAAAAGCTATTCTCTTATGCACCCTACTAATTTCGATTTGCTCACCTTGATGGTACTATTTACCTATTTATTAAATATATTTTTAATTTTCTTACTCTTCATTTCATAATCAGTGGATTCTTCTGATGAAGCAATACATATTAAGCGGTTAAAATCATAGCAACAAAAGTGTACTCAGATGTTGCAACTATTGTATGATGAGTTAGATGAAGATTTAAAACTGACCAACACTATAATTAACGGTAAATTTAGGGCGAGTACCTAAAACTTCCGATTCAAAAGAAGTACTTACAAGAAGATACGTATCGAGGGCGGAATGAGTATCATTAGAAGCTAATGCACGATTGTTTCAATGTCATTTGTGTGTACTATGATGAAGATTTCCAACGTGGATTGTGGATGACCCGACACTTGGTAATAAAGATTGTTGATCATACATTATTTTTTGGGTACAACCTTAGTTATCAGTTTGATGCACTAAATATTAGAGGTCATATTACTGAACAAAAGGTTACTTCAACCTTAAGAATTATAGGTTACGAGCGTCTAGGGGAATCTAACAATGAGTACCTTTATATGGGTCAAACAACTTCATACAAATATCTACCTGTTGATGGTGGATTTTTGACGAAGGTTATATTCGTAAAATCACATTGGAAATTATGTATCTCTGATCAGCATGGGAATCATAAGAAATTCGTGCATTCACCTTTCGCAAGAGAAGTGAATTGCAGTTATGTAACCTCATCAAATGTAATAATATATAACGACATTTTGAAGTAGAACCTTGATATTCCGAGGTATTTTCTGATTAATTTGGAAGACTTAGCATTTCTTGTTTGAATTTAGAATTCATCTCTCGGTGTCTGAACTTCCCCAGAATAATATTCAGAATTAAAATGATGATTGTCGACTCATATTTGAATCAATTGAATGCTCCTGCAGCAGTTACTTTTGCTAGTATACGACCACTAATTAATTAAATCTAATGTTATATTCATCGGTTGAATTCTAGAAAAATACACTAGTTAAACCCTAATATTCACTTACTCAGATTCATGGCTTTTCTTAGCTGAATTACATGGAGTAGTAATGTATATTCACCTTTCGGGCATAAGGGGAACCCCCTAAGTAAGCCCCGGGTAAAATACACGGGCGTATTTAGTAATAATACTCAAAGGAGCATCCAAAAATATGGAAGAACAAGGATATGAAAGTTGTATCAAAATAGGATAAGGAAGAGAGGTGGGCCCACATGGCCTGCCGACCGGCCATGCCGCTAGTTTTGGTCGGTTCCTCCCCCTTTTCCCTTTATTTTATTATTATTATTTAGGGTTTCCCTTTTCAAGGACTTCCTCTTTTGAACAAAACTCCTTATTTCCATATCTTTCCAAAGATCGCTCAATGGTCCATATGGTTAGCAAAGCAAGTGGTCCTCCAACCATTATGAATTTCTACCATAAAAAATATTAAAAAATATTAATTTAATATTTTTAACAGCCGGTCTTTCAAGCAAGGTTAAGAGTTTCAATCAAACATAAATTCTTCATAAAAGGATGAAATAATGCTCGGTGGACCATCAGAAAATACCAAAATTCTCAGGAATGGTCCGTAGACGACGTGACAACAAGGGCACACCATCATGGCCGGTCATGGCCGGCCCTTGGCTTGCAAAATCCGGTCCCACCTCTTTTAACGATTAATGACCTAATTAATCATCTACAATTCATATTTGGTTCAAACTCTCTCCAACAACTTGGAAGATGATAAATCCACCATCAGATGGTCCCACAAACACCAAGAGCCGGTTCTACGCCTCTTGGCCGGCCCTCTTCACTACATAATTAGATTTTACTACCTAATGTTTATTAAACAATTACTTAAATTATAGTTAAAACACTGATTAATCATCTTTTCACCAACTGCTCTGCAACTGACTTTGATGAATGCTCAGTCAAGCATCTGGACACCACATGGTCGGTCCATCACCACTATGGTCGGTCCCTATCTTTCATGGATGGTTCTCAATCCATCATTGGTAGAACACTCATTGACCAAAATTAGGGTTTTGAACCTAATACTTTGTATAGCATAATTCTGAATAGGTTCAAACACCAGTAATTTTTATGTTGATCCAGCAATCAACATTTTAATTAATAATTTAATATTCAGCCGGCTACCAATATTTTATTAATATTTTATTAATTCAACTGTCAATTGCTCTGCAAAAAAATATTAATTCAACTATCAATATTTGAGAAATATTCTATATTGATCCAGCTATCAATATTCAGTTGGTCCATCAACCAACATTTGGTTCGTCAGTCGACCATTTTTTTAATATTATAATCTCTTATTGTCATTCACTGACTCATGACACATGGATCAAGATGAACCTTCTATGATCATTCAACAATGATTATTTTCATACGACTTCCTATCAACTGCTTGATGCATCAACATAATGGTTTATGATCGATCCAGAAATCTCATTAACCTATGCTCATTAATTCAAGTAGTACAACTATCTTTATTACTTCAGCTAGTATATTGATATGTCACCGTCATCAGTGACCTAATTCAACATCATAGTTCACAAAGCATGTTGTTTTTCCAACAAACACTTTATGTTTCATCCATCATGACCCTGAACTACGAACTTTGTTAAGTCTCATGGTCTAACTAGGTTTAACGGTTGACCACATAAAATATGTTTGCAGGGTAAACTTTCACATGAGATATCAATTCATGTCACATGGGGGGATATCACTAGGGTTTTCGTCTGGCGGCCTACATCACTTGCGATGTGCAATACATCCACGATGACAAATGTGAGGAAATTGTCTTGATGAGTTGAAGGAGTAAATGGAATTGGATGGTCAATCAACCAAGTCTTCCATGCAAAGTGGAAGTAGTTTACGCACGTTCTGCCACTTACCCATTCTTTCATTCTCTTTAACTGTCACCACTTACATTAGATCGATGTGTTGCAATAATAAGGTTTCTAAACCTATGATTTTATAACTAAGACAACTAAATCGAGTAAGACTCAACACACAACTGTCAATTGATCTCCAAAGCAGTTCAACACATCACATCATCAATTGATCAATCTCTATTGATCTCCACACATTCTCAGCTTCTCTCCCTGCAAACTGACCCTTCTCCGTCCTTGTAACCGAATTGAATTTGGAACAGTTATTGTCTTGGTTTAGGCCAAAGTCCTACAGATTAGTCTCTTGAACTCAAAGTACTCACGTGCAATACATTTGTTTAAAGGTTCATACGATTTGCTTCATCGAGCACTTGCCTCCTCCACCACTTTTTACCAGAAAACCAGAAAATCGTTTTTACCCGGAAAAAATTGGCAACCACAATGGGAGATTAATCTCTCGGTTGCAAGTTCAATTTCTCGAAGATGGTCGGTCACAGATCTGGTTCAACTACCAATCCAAATCCTGATGGTTCAACACCCAACTCCAATCTTGTAAGTTCTAGCAGTGGTATTGCTAATACCACTTAGCCTACCAACAATGTTGGCACACCAAGTTTCACTATTAATCCTCTTCCCAATTTTAGTGCTCCAGTCACCACTCCTGTCAATACTGCTGATAGCAATACCAGCAATATCAACAATTCTCCCTTCGGAAGAACTTCTGAAAAAGTCAGGAACAATTCACCTACCATAACTGGTCTTATGCAGACGCAAGAAACCCTTGCCAAGACTCAAGGAGATATGGTTACAACACAGAAATAACTTCTCGTTTATCTAAAGACCTTGACGGGACGACTGGCAACTGACTCGTTGCCAGAAAGGAAAATCTAAAGAAACTTTCTCATCCGATGATCCTGAAGTTTCCCAAATTCATGTCCTGAAAGATGATGAAATCCAAAACACTGCAGATAACCACAGGAAAAAGATCAGAGAAGCTTCACTACTAGTAAAGATTTGGAGCGCTTCTTGAAGAATCGTAGAAAATACAATTCATCATCGCTCAGCATCACTAGCCTTCATATCCTCCTGATGTGCAGAAGGTTTCTATCCTTAAAGGATACACTTCTCCAACGTTCTCGATGTATGGCGGAACTAGCAATGCACGAGAACATGTTTCACGATTCTTAGAGTCGTTATAAGAACATGAATACAACCATGTTCTACGTTTAAAACACTTTTCCAAGTCTTTGACGGGCAAAGCCTACATATGGTACAACAACATTGCACCAGGAAGCATAACCAATTAGTGTGAGATGGTCGATGCATTTTACCAAAAATATTTCTTCGTCTCTAAACAGATCACTCTCTCTGATCTTGGAAGAATGTTCCAGAGAACCAATGAACATTCGAATGATTTTGTCAAGAGATACAGGGTCCAGGGTTTGGATTGCCATGATCCAACTATCACTGAACAACAACTCGTGGAGTTATGCATCAAGGGGATGATTCCTGTCTACAAGGAATTTATGGAAAATCTGCGCTTCCAGACGTTTTCGGAGTTACATGAAGCAGTCAAACGTTCTACCCCTACAACACCTAAGCATGTAAAAATCAAGGAACCTCGTGTGACTCGAAGCAACGTGCGCCTCATCAACAAATAATATAATCTCCGGCCCTTTATGAATGCCGTCAATGAAGGAGGAATAAGGAAAGATGTCTCTCCGGACGTACAACAACCTAAACGTGTGACACCATTACTAGCCAACATAACCGGCACGGATACCGCGATGAGCTAATCAAACCCAAGTTACACCAGCGCTAACTCCACGTCAACAACTGCGACAAGCAAGAGAGGCTCATACACCTCAAAACTTTCCTTTGCATATGGAGGAGGTACTTGAGCTGCTATAGAGGTGGATTCAAGATGGTTCAATCAAGCTACCTCCTATATGACGTTTACCTAACGAAGAAGAGATGGAATATCCTAAGTATCGTCGCTTCCACCAATTTTTCAATCATCCAACGAGTGAATGCAAGGTTCTGAAAGGTATATTCAAAGAAAAAGTTAAATATGGAGAATTACACCTGGGGAATAAAGTAGTCCAGAGAAACCCTTTGCCAGTCAGAGCATTCACTTTATCTGAAGAGCCAGTCAATGAAGTAGTTCAATCCTTGATGGACCACTTATGCGAGTTGTTTTATCTATCAAAGGCACAGGGGAAGGACATCTTTAACGTTCTTAACTATGTTGTGTATGGAAAGCGTTTGTCCCTGCCAGAAGCACTTCCTCAACCACCAGCCACATACAAGGAGTTATATGACCGGGGACTGTTAACCATAGTCCACCTCAAATGCAGTGAGTTCGGAAGAACCTTGACTGATGATGGCACTCGTGTCAACATCATTCCTCTCAAAACACTCAAGGTTGCAGGAATCACTCGTCAAGAAGATACTTTCACCCCTACGATGACCCGAGACCATAAAGGGAGGCTCAAGAACGTTTATGGTCACATCACTTTGAAGATGAAGATGGACCCTACTTGGACAGAAACCCAATTCCACATAATCAAAGAAGATCCAGGATATGACGTGAACCTCGGGCGAGAATGGTTACATGCTAAAAAGATAGTTGCTGGCAAGGCGCTTCTATAAATGCATCGCCCTGATGAAGAAATGTCTGATCCAGAAGAGTTGGTCGTTTATCCATCTATAGACTGTTTGGAGGAATTCCTAACTTTGATAACAATGAAGCAGGAACGGGGAGAGGATGAAACATCTTATTGATGTGACTCAATAATGTTGTAGAAAGTGGTAGTAAGGTTGTCGTTCACTCGGACTTGATGAGATTGATTTTAAGAATTAATAAAAGAAAATAATAAAAATCTGAGAATATATACAATTTATGTCACAAGATGGAGAGATGTCTTTGGGACTCGAGATTCGGCCAAACTCATAACAAAAGGTTCAATTTATTTATTCTCAACAATTAAAGCTCAATAAACAAAATAACACCGACTCTTATTTTTGCCAAGGTAGACTCTCAAAAGATTAATTGTATCCCTAAGCATAGATTATCTAAACAAAGCATAACCTATCTAATTGAATAACAACCAATTTAATCAAATCATAATTCTATTTTAATTAGTGCAAAAGTCAAATAAAGAATTAATTAAAATTACCCATGTATGAAATTTGTCTTCCTCCGTCGTCCCAGTGATGGGTTCTAGCTCATCATGTTGGAAACACGCTCAAAATCCATTTTTATTGCTCAAAGGGTGTTTACAAAGATGGAATGGAGAATAAGATGAAAATCGCGTGTTTGCAACGATTATAAATGTTGCAAACATATTGTTAAAAAAGAGGGTTGAAGTCATTCTCGATTTTAAGTCTGCTCCGTTTCGACGCTCGTTAAGTGTCTCTGTATCTTGTAGAAGAACAGCGCCTCTCGGTGGTCTGTTCTTTGCGTACTTCAGAGATGCAGCAGCAGAAAATGGTCTTCTCCGTAACTTTGATTTTCGGCTCTTCTAGCGTTCTAAAACCTCCCAAACTCCCCGTATCCGTTCTATGGCCTCCCAGCACCTATTTATAACCTTTTTGGAGCAAGAATAACTCCTCATTAATCCCAGAAATCTTCCATTACTTGGCAGCAAAAATATTGTTCTCGGAAAATATTCTTTCCATTTTTTGTAGCAAACACGCGCCTTGCATCGTTATTTTCTTCCTTATTTACCTTCTACACTCAAATGCGGCAACATCACACACACTCCAAACACGAGCAAATTGCACGTCTCAAAGCTCACAACGACCCATGCAAACCCGTGCTTCTCTGCTTTCTTCTAGCGAGTTATCTAGCCAAATTTAGGTCACTAATCGACCCATACCAACCTGTTATGCTCTAACAGGTATCCCTATCAATCTCGGCCATTGAGTCTCACTAAAACTCACTCAAAAATCCGGCCAAAATCGCACAGTGAAGGAAACAAGTTTTCCGCCAAAACTGGATTTTCAAACGAAGGAGAAGGTCACCCTTTATCCAACAATCAAAAGTGCGAATATCAATTGGGTGCCCCTTAGTAATTGGGTTACCCCTTATCCAAAGTGGGAGTCCGAATATCAAATGTCCTCAGGGGTGTTCCGCGCAACTTTTTGAGCCGAATTTTCCAAAAATATTTATTTCCAAAAATACCTAAAAATACATAAAAACACAATATTAGTACAAAAATCGAGTTCCAACAATACCAACATCGAGGACAATTCGGACACAAAAAATGTGTCTATCAAATACCCCCAAACTTATTATTTGCTAGTCCTCGAGCAAATTTATTCTAGAAAATAAAAATCATTTGAACCCCTAGGTGGCCCTAGTGGCGGAGTGTTGTCTCAGGAGGGTTTATCGAGAGGTGTACCCACAAAACATGTACTTCTAATTGGTCACAAGTATCCAAAGAGCTATGAGGACATACAAATTCTCAACCTATCTCCAAGTGACTAGAATGCCGAGAGAAATTGATGGTGTCAACTCTAAAGTCGATGAAGAAAAGGGAGACACACATCCGCAACACTGCTAGATAAAGAGATATCCGCTACACGGCTAGATAAACATTGTAAGATCGTCCCATTGATTTCTGGTGGATAAGATTAGGAGAGAGAAAAAGATGAGAGGGACATCTGCTACACAGTTGGACTAATTACGTGTGATGAGTTAAACCAGTGCTAGAAAGATCTTGTGCCAGATTGAAAGCGGACTAACAAAGCAACCAAGTGTATCTTTCTTCGACTCTCTCATAATGCTCAGTAGAAATAACGTCTTCTTCGGTCTTCAACTGTTAATGATAAACTCTTGAACCTCGTAGAACCTTGACAATTAACTCTTCTCTTGATTCCTTCCTTATAGATTTCGACTTCCTATGGCCTTATTGATTTTTTTTTTTTTTTTTTTGAGTAATAACAAGACAAAAATTTACATGGCCATCACAGAAGGAATTTAACACTTGGATCTTCGCAACTTATAATGTCTTAGTATCATGAACTTCAACAACTTATATCATTTTTTTTTTTTTTTGTAACCCTTGATATTGAATTCTGATTTTCTATTGTTGCTTATAAACCTTAAACGTCTTCAACTTTCTTCATAGATTTTGATGTCACTCGTTTGTTGATGATGATAAGTTTTACCGAGAGAAGTCGTAATCCAAGTAACCAAGACTACATTGTGAGGTTGCTTTATCTTTCTGGCATTTCCTGACCTACTTGTCTTTCTATCATGGATGGTTAGGTCCATCACGGTTACCCTCTAAAAGGAACAAGTTCTCTCCTGAATTTCAAGGATCTCAATGTCTTTTTCTCTAATGTCTCAATAGATTGTTATCCCTAGCATTCCAATTTCTATCTTTTCGGTGAGAAACAGTATGTAAACTTAGCTAACCGGATACCATGTGACGCTAGAAGTTTCAAAAATGCAACTAAAAAGTTTCTCCCATACCCCCAAACTTAAATCTAACATTGTCCTCAATGTTCTAAAGATGAAATTAAAAACATGAACAAGGAGAAACTGTTACCATTTGAAGCAAAGAGTTTAAGGAAAAATATTACCGTGTTGCAAGAGCATGGGTTACCTCCCAAAAAGTGCTAAGTTTAAAGTCTTCAGCCAGACATTGGAAAGGATTAGTCACCTCGAAGAATCATATAGCAACAGTCGGAATAACTGCGGGTCATCTGGATCAAAAAGTGCTAACCACAAGAAGAGGAAAGCGCCACGAGACCGGGGAAGATATCCAACACACCCTTATATATTGTTTTGTTTAAGACAACTACATCTAGTTGTGGTTCGGGTTCATGTTCTATAAAAGGGTCTAAATAAAATGTTTTCATGGGATGGACTTCCTCAAAAGAATGATTCTTAAGATCAGGTTGTAGAGTCTGGAAATACTCAATTAAGAACTTAGAAGCACATAACAATAACTTTGAATAATGGGGATCCTCTAAGTCAATCGGTTTTGACTTACGGTGACCACAATAAGATTGGTGGTCTTCCTTAAGCAAATGTGTCGACCCTAATATCCTAAAGTAATTAGGTTTAGTCTCAAAACTTAATAATTGACACATCTGAAACTTATACGTTCCCACAATTGGAAGGAAGGTTTTTGGTGGGAAAACAAAGTCAATCGTGGTATCATAGCCTGGGTTAACCACATCAACCGAGAGGATGGGTTTTAACAATTGAACTTCCTTATGGACACAACTAGGTTCAGGAAAAAGTGTATGAAGATAATCTTTTAAAATGGTTGAGGCACATATGTTAAGTCCCAAGTTAGGGACTTTTCTAAGAGTTAAAGCACATGGAGAATGATAATCACCCCCAAACTTAGAGTTTTCGGTGTCTCTAGAAAGACTAGTCACAACTTCCCTAATTTCAAGGTCATCGATTTGAAAATGGTCAATTGATTCTTCTAAGTCGGTACATCCTCACTCATCCCTACGAGTTCATTTTCTTTTTCTAAGTCTATTGTTTCTAAATCGCTAGACTCAAAATATACTCGTTCCTCTAAACCATCATTGGCTTCGTAATCAAAAGGAAATACTACATCGTCTAAAACGGGGTATCTCTAGTCAAATCCTCGTCCTTTTGAATAGGTGAATAATTATTAAAATTATTTGGATTTAAACTAGAAATATTATCGTTATAAAGCTCAATTGGGTAACAATTTCTGATCACTATGCCTATTTATTTCAAATTTGTCATCAACACTATCCTCATCATAATCATCATTATAATAATATGAAAATGGTTGAACCTCATCTAGACAAGTAGTGTTACCAATTTTATCCTCGTCATCTTGATTATGTAAATAACTATCCTCATTTTCGGGGTACTATTGGAAACACTAAGATTATCTCGGCGATTCCGTTTCGGGCCTCAACCAAAAGCTTTCGAATCGACTCATATGACTTCATTATGGTATCGTGACTCGACTCACATGACTTCTTTAATGTATCCGTGACTCGAATCACATGACTTCCTTATTGAATCTAGGAAAGAAATTTCACTTGTTGCATTGCTTTCATCCATAACTAAGTTATTCATTTATGCAAACTTACGTGTCGTCTGAAAGCCTAACTACGTGTTGACTCTATTAGAGAGAATTTTGCTCAAATAAGACCAGGGTGGCGTGTGGATAGTAATTGGGATCACCATGGTATGACCCATAACCTTCAAAAGTTTGGCGTTCCCAACCACTATTCACACTATGGTCATAAAAGAGTGATGTCCATATTGTTTAGTTGGATATTCATATTCATTGTGATGGCTATTGTAATACGGTTTGACATCCTAACTGCACGGGAATTCTACACAAGCACAAACACGGCTGACTCGACCACAACAAACCTACTGATTTCTAGCAAACAAAAAAGCATGATGGCTCCACTTATATTGTTTTCTAGACCCGACTTCTAAACCTTCGAAAGGGAATTCGTTACAATTTAAGCAAACCCCTCTGGAATCAATCCGAGTTTAAGTAAGTTGAATAGAGGCGAGGGAAGCTGCGTGGAGCTTTGATACCCAAGGCCTCACCGCATTACAAGGTGGCGCAGATCACGCATTCAACTTACGAAACCATCATGAACTTGAAGTATGCTTAAAGAGTAACCAATATTTTTCGAATGACTTTCCTATTAAGCTCGTTACCCTATCGGTCTCGTTCTAGTCAAAATTTTAGGCTTAGGTTCGTGTTTGGTTTCGTTTTCCTAAGGCGGGCAAGAAGAGAAAGGTGATGAAATCCGAACTCTTATCTTGTATGGTCAGTCCTTGCCCTTTACTAGGAAATTAAAGCGACCGATTCGGTTCCTCGACATATATTCACACGAAATCATCCAGTAAACCCGGCCCGTGTGGGATTCGCGGGTGTTTAGAATTCTTACCTCCGTTCCGGACGGAGGATGAACCGTTGAAGTCGACTCGGGCCACGACTCTATGTCGTGTATACGAACCCGAGGGGCCGAGACGATATCGTAATCGTCGTCCTTCCCTGTGCGGTTTATATTTAAATAACCCTTCCTTAGGGTTTTATAAAAAAAATGTCCAAAAAAAAGTCCAAAATTAAGAAGTCCAAAAAATAAAAATAAAAATTACAAAAATAATTACCTAATTACGAGTTTCTAAAAATAAATAAAAAAAAATTAATTACACTATATACAAAATTTTCTTCTTTACTCCTTTGGATTTTCTCTCTTCTTTCCTTCTTTGGCTTAACTTTACTTTTCAAAACTTTTTCTTTCTCATAAGCTTCGCACCAAATCGAAAGCAAATAAAAATACCAAAACGCGTAAAAAGGAACAAAAATAATAAAAAAATAAAAATAAAAACCTAAAAACAAATCTATATACAAGTCGCGTCGCGCCAAAAATTGATGTGACTCAATAATGTTGTAGAAAGTGGTAGTAAGGTTGTCGTTCACTCGGACTTGATGAGATTGATTTTTAAGAATTAATAAAAGAAAATAATAAAAATACGAGAATATATACAATTTATGTCACAAGATGGAGAGATGTCTTTGGGACTCGGGATTGACCAAACTCATAACAAAAGGTTCAATTTATTTGTTCTCAACAATTAAAGCTCAATAAACAAAATAACACCGACTCTTATTTTTGCCAAGGTAGACTCTCAAAAGATTAATTGTATCCCTAAGCATAGATTATCTAAACAAGCATAACCTATCTAATTGAATAACAACCAATTTAATCAAATCATAATTCTATTTTAATTAGTGCAAAAGTCAAATAAAGAATTAATTAAAATTACCCATGTATGAAATTTGTCTTCCTCCGTCGTCCCAGTGATGGGTTCTAGCTCATCATGTTGGAAACACGCTCAAAATCCATTTTTATTGCTCAAAGGGTGTTTACAAAGATGGAACGGAGAATAAGATGAAAATCGCGTGTTTGCAACGATTATAAATGTTGCAAACACATTACAAAGAGGGTTGAAGGCTATTCTTGATTTTAAGTACTGCTCTAGTTTCGACGCTCTGTTAAGTGTCTCATTCTTGTAGAAGAACATTGCCTCACGGTGGTCTGTTCTTGGCGTTTCGAGAGATGCAGCAGCGAAAAATGGTCTTCTCTGTAACTTTGATTTTCGGCTCTTTAGCGTTCTAAAACCTCCCAAACTCTCCGTATCCGTTCTATGGCCTCCCAGCACCTATTTATAACCTTTTTGGAGCAAGAATAACTCCTCATTAATCCCAGAAATCTTCCATTACTCGGCAGCAAAAATATTGTTCTCGGAAAATATTCTTTCCATTTTTTGTAGAAGACACGTGCACTGCATCATTATTTTCTTCCTTATTTACCTTCTACACAAATGCGGCAACATCACACACACTCCAAACACGAGCGGTGCACGTCTCAAAGCTCACATGACCCATGCAAACCCGTGCTTCTATGCTTTCTTCTAGCGAGTTATCTAGCCAAATTTAGGTCACTAATCGACCCATACCAACCTGTTATGCTCTAACAGGGTATCCCTATCAATCTCGACCATTGAGTCTCACTAAAACTCACTCAAAAATCAGGCCAAAATGCGAGTGAAGGAAACAAGTTTTCCCGCCAAAAACTGGATTTTCAAACGAAGGAGAAGGTCACCCCTTATCCAACGGTGGGGGTGCGAATATCAATTAGGTGCCCCTTAGTAATTGGGTTACCCCTTATCCAAAGTGGGAGTCAGAATATCAAATGTCCTCGGGGTGTTAGCGCGCAACTTTTTGAGTAGAATTTTCCAAAAATATTTATTTCCAAAAATACCTAAAAATACATAAAAACACAATATTAGTACAAAAATCGAGTTCCAACAATACCAACATGAGGACAATTCAGACACAAAAAATGTGTCTATCACTTATGTCAAGAGGTTCTGTGCTCAGGCAAATCTCGTTTCACCTGCATCTGTTTCATTGAGTTTTCCACATGCTCTGTTAACGGGACTAAATTTTTCCAGTAAGAGCAACACTAATACAAAACATTATGACTGGATGATGTCTCATGTCTAATATTTTGCTATGTGGATGACTACAACTCCTTCACAAGCCTCAAGTTGGGACATTTACTACCGAGATGGTGTCAAAGCATGGCCAAAAACATATAAGGTTTCTCCTTGTGACATTGAAAGAATGTCACATGTGCTACAGATTCGTTGCAAAGAGTTTCAAGAACACACTCACATTTGGAACGTGGATGTTGGTACAAAGATGAAGGAAAAGCTGAATCAATAGAAGATATTCAGGGATAGACCAATCAAACATAATACCTTTCACGTCGGAAATTTGGTACTGAAAGCAACAAAGCGCAATTGTCGCTCTATAACTAACTCTGATTGGGAAGGTCCATTCATGATTTCCAACTCGACTATTGGTGGATACTACAAACTGGTTGCCGCAGACGGCAAGGTAGTAGAAGCAGCAATACATGAAAAATGTTTTAAGGCGTTTGATGCTTAAAACACTTGAAGCTCGGAGCATTTGGTATTTGAAACATTTTAGGATTTTCTTATTTGGTTTGTACTTTCAATTCCTCCAAAACGGATACAATACTTGCAACCAACAATTAATTTCCCTTTTCAGTAATCAATTTCGATTCACTATCTTTATCAAACCAAAAGAAAATCCTCATAATATCAAACTTCAATCATCTACCTATCCCAGATCAATCAAGAAATTAAAACAAGTACCAAACAAAACCTTACATCTCTCTACAGTTCAAAGGCAGAGTTCAGAGGAAATAAAAACAGTAAAGCTAAGGGAAATTGGATAAATATGGATTTCGCACCTCCGACAAGGCTACTTGCATGCTCTGTAAAGCATTCTTCTCCAACTCCAATTCTTTAAACAACTTTGTAATTTTCGCCTTCGCTTCTCAACAACATCATTGGAGGGAGTTATATTCTCAGTTTGAATTTTCTTGATAAGCTCAATTCCCTGATGAAGACACTTGACGTTGAGACCATATTCCTCATCTCCTTTCAGGTTAAAGTCCCAATCAAAGAGTATACCTTCGGTAATGACACCTTTGGGTTTGGTATATATCTCACTAACGGTATGTAATATTGCTTCTACTTGCATTATTAGGAATTATGCATTCTCAAATTTCTTAGTAGTAGCAATATGGTCATACATACCCTATATCTCTATGTACAAACCAACATATCCAGTGGGAATGCTAAAAATACCAACCAACTCATCATATTCGAGTGGTTCGTTGAAAGGAGGATCAAAAGGAACACCTGCATTTCGATACTATTAGAGCATTGCTCGGTTAGACCTATAAGTTTTGTTATCTAAAGCTTGTTGTCAATGTTAGGTGACCAAAACTATATCTTGATTTATAGTCTACTAAGTCAAGTTTCGGATAGGTTAGAAGTTGTAGTTGAGTATCGAGATCACCCTTGAAGGCGAAGATCGCGAAGACATTTTGGAGAACTTACGTATCGGGTATGTGAAGACTAAACCATTTTATGTTACTAACTATACCATCACATATAGTAGATTAACAAAGAATATGTTTTGAGTCAAACTTGTCTTGTGAAAAATCTCGAAATATGATCTAGCGTTGCATGTTCAAAAGTCCTTAACAATATTAGGTCTATGAATAATTTGTGGATCGATTGAAATTTTCCCATGCAAATGATTATATCACTTGGGAATGTTTCAATATCAAAAGAAAAATGTATGAACTTACTAAATTTCTACTCAGGGTAGGTTGGCGAACTCAGTTTGCAAACCATAGATATCTGAGATTCAGAAATACAAGAAAGTTGGCGAACTCAGTTCGCATACCATAAGTTCAGTTGGTTATAGTTCATGAACTTTGGTTGGAGAACCTTGGTGAACTAAATTTTATAGGTTGGATTAATTGGCTAGCGGTTGGCGAAACCGGTTCACGAACTTTGGTCAGTCGATTTCCTAAGTCTAGTAGGGTTGGCGAACTCGGTTCATGAACGTTGCACCTGACTCGTGAACAAGCCTTGCGGTTCACGAATCGTTGTACCAACTGTCCTGAGAATACTTAGAAGATTCCCAAAGACTTATTATTTTAATATGTTTAACATTGCTAGAACTCTCTTAAAAACTTCTAAGACTTCATTGTTTTATTAAAACACTTAGGTGTTTGAATCATGATTAATTTCTTAGGTGTTTAGATAAACATCAAATAGCTTTTAGTTCTTTGGATAACTTGCCAAACGGAATAGTCATTATACACGGTTACTGAACTAGGTCTAACCGAACCTATGTGTATAGTCTTGTATTGTAGTTTGAAGACCTATTTTGTTTGCTTTATTCTCAAGTTATCTTAGCTTGAATTCTAAACTAACCTTGGTCTTTCAAAACTATAAATAGAGCATTTATGTCAACTGGGAAAATCAATCCCTGACACTTTGTGTACTAGTTGATTCTAGAGTCACCTTTATTGACCTTTTAGGTCTACGACTAAAAGACTTCGCAGGGACTCGTGAAGCCCGGATCGACTATACGTACCTTGATATTTCGTGAATCCACGATCTTTCTTTTGTTATTGAGGTTTTGGTAATCTCTTTCGGGCAAGATAGATAGTAGTCACAAAGTTTATTTGTCTCTGCCTTTGTGATTCCTCAAGATAGATATCTGAAGGCTAATCTTAGTTGATCTTTCGATAATTTTTCTTGAGAGGTGGTTAAGAATCTAGGCTATTCTTCGGGAGTCGTAAGTTCCGGATTTGTGAGGTTTGCTAGCTTGTTACTGCAAACAGATTTCCACACCTTGATCTTTGATCTGAACAAAAATCAAATAGGCTTATTTGTTAGAGGCATATAGGTACCAAAGGTCTTCAGTGAGGTTTAAACAACTCTAAGGCTGTAAAGGACGCCAACTAAGGGAATCAAGTGTGTAGAATCTTGCGAGGTTCAAGAGACGTAAGGAGCGGCCTTAATTAGCTTGAATCACTTGGAGGGTGAATTCGGTCTCAACTACATTCGGTCAAGTCGATAGTAGGTTAGTGTCTGTAGCGGCTTAATACAGTGTGGTGTTCAATCTGGACGAGGTCCCAGGATTTTTCTGCTATTGTGATTTCCTCATTAACAAAATTTTTGGTGTCTTGTGTTTTTCCTTTTCCGCATTATATTGTTTATCTTTATAACTGGATTTACACAGGTTTGTACGTATTCAATCTACGTAGATAAGTCCTCTTAATTATAATCGATTATAAGACTAGTTTCTTATATAATTCGTATCTTGAAAGATAGATAACAAGTTTAACAACTTGGCAAAATTATTTGGATACAACTAGATTGATCTTGGATATTGATTTTTGAGATCGTCCAAGTACTCTGCTTAACAATCAGGTTCACGGACCTTGTGTCTCTATACATACTGATTGAGTAGAGGTTGAGATATTAACTCTATACATATTGTCAAGGATCATTAAGTTGGTCTTCTTGCAATTGTGTTAATTTTGTCTATACGGGTTGCCGAACGAAAAAGTTGGGTATATTTGGTATCCTCTGCGTTTTCAGATACTCATGCAATACCACATGAGTTTCAGTCATTGAAGTATCTCTTTCGGTTCCTGGAATAATATCAACTTGGATTCCAGTTTCAACCATCGCCTCAAGAGTAGCATTTTCAAGATCTTGAAGTGCAGAGGGGACCTCATTATTAACTTGGTTCACAATGGTGCTTGGGCTATCATCGATGACTTAGTTTTCTTCATTTTCGTCGTTTTGTACCTAACATGACAATCTTATGAGTAAAAGTGATCCAAGTAGGAAATTCAAGCATCAATCATAAAATTCAGAGTGCAAGTAAATTAAATACACCAAGGTACTTCATGAGCATTCAAAGCGCAAGCAAACAATCTAAAGGCTTAGAAATACGTATTTTCAACAAGTTAGTGCAGAAGCCGTTTACACCTTCTGTACATAACGACAAACTTGGATCAATTGGTAATGAATCAAGACACAAGTCATAAACATTATCTTCGTATGGATGTCCTTTACAACATATCCAAAATTCATATCAATTGGATGAGCGATCTAAGAGATGTCGTCAAACAACAAACATTGTCATTCTTTGAAAAATTTCGGAATTCTCACTGGAACTTTTTGTTTCAGCGATTTGATCCCTAAACAAACTTTAAAAAATCAAAAGCTTCCTTCGGTGGATGGAAAATTTTAGGGCATGAAAAAAGTTGGGGTAGACCATCAAAAATGGACATCAGATGAATATTTTATGAAGTTTTTAGTGAATGCTGAATTTCTTAATTTTTTGAAGACGAACTATACAAAAGTTCTTCGTTCATCCATATGGTTTTTCATTCATTATATTATCAAGAAACAAAATTCATACTATCATGAAGGCATGCAAGATGACAACTTACTTGGGTGGTCTCTAAATCATTTGGAGAGAGATGGAATTGTCGGCATTAATGTTGGAATCACCACTAATCTTTCCATTCGATTCGTTATCATGGTGATTTACTTCCTCGTCCTCCTCTGAAGGTGATTGGACATCACTATTACCTTGGTTATCCATTGTTGATGACTAAGAAGTAAGACCATTAAAAATGTTAAGACAAACTCGTGTTACTGTGAAAAACTTGAAGACATATCGGTATCAACGTACACATCATCCTTTTGTTCGAGGTTAGTGTCTGATTTGAATTGTTTGTTAACATACTACGTTACGTCGTGATCGATCATAAGGGAATCAAGTTGTTTGTGAAAGTACTTTGAAGATCGAAGATTTGAAGACTAAAGATTATTTTTTGGTATTACGATCTTTGTGATACTTCGTGCACACTCAATTGAGCGGGGTCCAACAATTTCGTTTATATATCTTGTTGTATAGATCGACGATCTATCACTTGGTAGTTCTCTTGAATCTAATTTATAGATTGTGAATCAAGATTGATTATATTTGTGAGTCTTTATATCTTAGTTGATCTAAATCGATGCAAAGGAGTTTATATTGATTAAGCGGGAGAACCTTTGGAAATCAACATAGCTCACGATTAACTTGTTGATCTAGGAGATTAATAGAGCATTTACGTCTGATTAATCCTTTTCTGGTTTGAATGCGATGCGAAGGTCTTTGAGTGATAGAAGTCCTCTAACGGATGAGGCGACTTAATATAGTGAACTTTATCTTAGGTTCATGTGCATAATCCATATTGGTAGCGGTATGAGGATATTGAAGGAACTAAGTAACTTGGAGTTAGTTTACTTGGTCTCAACTATCTGAAGTTGTAGTCTCTATATAGCGGCTTAAATACGAGTATTTTGGACTAGGTTTTTTTTTTTTTGCGTTTATGGTTTCCTCGTTAACAAAATCTTGTGTGTGCGTTTACTTTACTTTTCGCATTATAATTTTGGTTTTGGTCATAATAAAGTAAATGCGGTAGTATGTTAATCAAACACATGGTTTGATCCCATAGTTAGTTGATTAGGACTTTGACTATATACCAAGTGTACATCTTGTGGTTATCATCTTCTTAGTTCATATCTATATTAGATCACACAAAGTGTGTCTTGAATAAGTGGATATCGAAAGATTGTGGTGCACTTGTTACCCTCGCTATATCGGACTTGTCAATCCATTGCATCACGATTATTAAGGTTCATTTTCATTAACTATATACCGTAGTAGCCCAAGTCTGTTACAACATGTTACAGCGCCTAGTCTGGCTTGGTTAGCTTATAGACTTAGGCTTTCCCTAAAATTAAACAGCCTGACCTGGTACGCGCACAAACAGCCCGATTTGATACCTGGTTGAGTTTTTTTTTAATTTTTTTTTTTTACGTTAAGTAAAATTTTATGTGTTTTGGTTATGTATTCGGCTGAAGTTCTTATGTTCATTTGTATTCTATATTTTGAAGATTAACTCTTTAGGATTGTTTTGTACCATATTTTAGTCGATATACAAAAAATTCCAAACGCCAATAAAATCAGTTATTATAGAACTTTATAAGTACAAAAAATCCATATTATGTTTGACCTACCTGGAGTGACCTGATTAGTGAAATGAGCTTTGTATCTCAAAAAAAAAAAAAAAAAAAAACGTTATCACCCGGACTGTCATGTATTGATGAGCCTTTTGGGTAGCTGAATATAAGAGCCCTCTAACCTGCCCTGGATTAGGAAACGCAGCCTAATTCACATCCCTTGTAGAGACTGTCCAAGTGACGGATTGACAAATTTCATCAGTTTGCCACTTGATGGGGCAAAAATGGGAATCTGCTAATGTGAATAGGAACTGGCCTTATACACCTCACTTACACCAGGTTTGTTTCTATTTTCTTCTGAAACGGAAAGGAATAGAAATTTTACAGTGAAAATCAAATCCGAAGTCCGTGATTGCATTCTCTAGTTCTCTTTAGAGGTTGGAAGAGTTAAGAGTGAGATTTGAAGAAAACTTTTTTACCATTAGGAAAAGAATCTCTTGTAAAGAAGGTTAGTGAATTCCCCATTTTACAGATTTGATAATTTCATGTTTCCACTGTTATTTTGATTATTAACACAAACTTTATTGGATATTAAATATAGGTTATTGGTGTTCAAAGGGATTTGATAGACGCTTATTGTGTTGTGGATTTGGACCTGGAAATGAAACATTTGTAGCTTCTTTAGAGGTAATTAAGCAAAACCCTAACTCTTAAGAATGGCTGCAAACCCATATGTTGTTACCTGTAATTCCCTCATCCACAAGTATTGCAAGGAAAACGATAGAGAGATAGGGCTACTGAACCAAATATGTTTTAGTTGAGCTCTTTGACGTACTTTTCAGGTCTGAGAAACTAGATTTGTCCCACAGCATTGAGCAATGAGATTTGCTGAATAAAGAACGGATCATAGACTATCTAAGGGACTTTGCAGTTCCTTAACAATTTTGTACACATGATATTTGTTAAATTCAGTGTTTTATATTTGGAAAAAGATTGTTAGTGTTTATGCTATGAAGTGTTGGGAGAGCAATCAGCCTTGCTCTAGTATTCTGGCAGTTTGTAACAATCCGTCTCACTTCTCCCCTAAATTCTCGTACGAGCAGATGTGGAAGAGCTAGGTGTAGTCTAAGAATTTCGTTCATAACTTGTTTGACTTATTTATTCTAATATAACTCGCTCTCACCGGCTTCTTTGTTTCTGTTCAGGACCCGATGACCTCGGCTAACCTTCATCAACAGGGCAGTTTTAAGTTTGGTATTTAGTTTTGGAAGTCATTTTTGCTTTGTTCATGACCACCATGTGCGTAAAGAAGAAGTCGACGGTAGAGGAATGGAGGTGAAGTCGGGTTCCATGTTTGGTTAACT
The DNA here is from genome assembly GCA_023531295.1 of Papaver armeniacum. Lineage (NCBI taxonomy): Eukaryota > Viridiplantae > Streptophyta > Magnoliopsida > Ranunculales > Papaveraceae > Papaver > Papaver armeniacum. The sequence goes on from JAJJWW010005211.1 coordinate 209,920, forward strand.
TTCGCACCATGGATTGTGATGGAAGAAGAGGTAAAGTAATGGTGTTTTAGCATTTCTAAATGATTGCTTTTGCTTAGTAATTGTGGTGAAGGATGTCTAGGACTTAGATATACCTACATAAAAATGAATTACAGAAAACAACTTGGTTTCACTAAAGTTATATCTATTGAAAAACATTGCTGAATGAAATAAAGGGAAGAGCAGATGACCCCATTAGTTCTGCTTGTGATTTGCATTACATAAAACATAAGGAAATATTTCTAAAACTGAGCCGACTCTGACGAACTCATACCACAAAACACAGCTTTACAGTTTACTCAGTCGGTACAGGCTTGTAAGGGATGGGAGTTAGGTATAAATCATTTTTTCTTCTGACGCTTGCGCCAAAGGACTCGGACATGTCAAGATCTTCTGGCTTGACCCCATTTGGGAGCTTCCACTCATAGTGGTAAAGTAGTTGCACGCAAGTACAAGCTCAACATTTGCTATACCAAAATTTATACCTGGACACATCCTCCTACCTGCACCAAATGGGATATACTCAAAATTGGTTCCTTTATAATCAATAGAACCATCACTGAACCTCTCTGGGTCAAACTTCTCAGCATTACTCCAGTATTCTGGATCCCTTCCATTGCCCATGCATTAATGATGACTTTTGTTTTCATAGGAATTTCATACCCGTCGATCTTGCAGTTCTCCCGACACTTTCGTGGGAGTATAAGTGGAAGAGCTGGGTGTAACTTAGAGTTTCTTTGATAACTAGTTTTAAGTAGTTTAGTTCGTGTAACTCACTCTCGTCGACCCTTCTCTTTTTGTTGAGGACCTTTCTGATCTCAGCTTGTGCCTTTTCCATCACTCCTTGGTTTCTCAGCATCTCTGACATCGCCCATTCTACTGTAGTTGAAGAACTTGCTGTCCCGGCAGTGAATATGTCCTGTGGATAACAAAAAATCCAGTGTTTAAATCACTAAATATCCAAAAGAAGCGACTGCTTTAACGAGAAAGTTACATGTAGTATCTAGCTCCAACTAGTTTATGTACTAACCAAGATAACTGCTTTAAGGTTGTTGGGCGTGATAGCAAATTCAGGTCCACCATTTCCCTTAAGTTGAAGAAGTACATCTACTAGGTCTTCCTCAGCTTCATCCTTGTTTGTTTTTATTGCCGTTTTATTCTCTATGTGTTCTTTGATGATGTTATCAAGTATTTTGTCGGTCTTCTGATGTAAACTCTCCAATTTTGATTTCATACCACTGATGACATGAATAAATTTTACAGAAAGAAACAAATCACTAATAGCAAAACCACTTGCCATCTTAGTTGTCTCCTTGATCAATGATATGAATGCTTCTTTATCTTTGGATTTCTTACCGAACGCTGCCCTTGATGTCACATCATTAGTCAGCGACGAAATTTTTTCACTGAGATTTATCTGTGATCCAGCCATCAGTGAAATACAATTGATGAGGTTTGATACCTCTTCTTCCCTTATAGACCCGAACGACTGTACGTTTAGTACTTAAGAGTTCCAACATAAATATCTTTCGCAGTTGCCTCCAGTAATCACCGTATGGAGAGAAAGCCACATCTGTACAGTTATAGGTCATTATCTTAGAAGCAAGAGTTTCACCTCTATCAGCAAAATTTAAGTCATGCGTCTTCATAATTTGTTTGGCCATTTTTGGTGAAGAGGCGATGACAGCAGAAACTTCACCGAGTTGTAGATGCATAAACGGTCCATATTTCCTAGCCAAATCTCTTAGGGTATGGTGTGGTAGGTGGCCTAACATTAACTGGTGCAAGTTGCCTACGACAGGTAATTTCCATGGCCCTGGAAGAAACTTTGAGTTTGGGTTTCTAGATTTGAATCTTTTTATTGCCGTCTTCACCACCATGAGCAGTAGAAGAAGGAAAACTGAAAATAGAGTAAAGTAGAACTCCATTGATTTTGAGAATAGGAAATTCAAGATTGTGTTTTCGCACTTGTTATAGAAAGTCTTTTAGTACTCTATATAATGTTGACTAAATGCATTTTATCTTTTTAAGTTAGATAAAAGGATGCTTTCTTGAATTGGAGCTATACGATAAGGATCTTCAGAATTAAATAAGCACAGATAACGACATTTTCCAGGTTAGAGACTTTACTGGCATTTTACTATTTTTATAACTCTTTATTATACCATCCGTCTAATAAAACAAGAAAGGATAACTGAATTCATTTTTATTTGAGTAACGCTCAAGGCCTGAGAGTTAGACCCAAAATTTTGTCGTAACTACGAAGTCGGCTGAATTGATTTCACTTGCCATAATAGTAGGGACAGAGTTTTGTCTATATTTTTTGGCTCTTAAGCGGTGTGTATTGTTACTTAAACTGCCTGTACTATCTGAAATAGAAACACACATGTAAGTCGGTGCAGGTTCTAGCCGATTCCAATTGTCGTACTCATTTAAGTAGAACCAGGACATATTCATTTCCTAATCTACTGTATTTTTATACGAAAAGGACGTCAGCAGTTATGGTAACTTGGTAAGACTCAAGGAAGAATCAGTATTTGTTATTTTGTTATATGAAGCTGTAACACATGATGGACAAACACAAGAAGCACACATACAACTTCTCCTGCTTTCTCTTTCCTGACGATGTCACTAGGTGGGTAAAGGATTTTAAGGGCTAGGATCAGGTTAAATCCGTTTTCTCTTTTGAATCCATGTGGAAGCCATCAGAGTCTCAGGTCATCTGGCTTGATCCCACCGAGGAGGTTCCAGCCAAAGTGGTCAAGTAAATGTTAATGAACAGTAGTCGCTGAACATTGGCTATGCCAAAATCAACGCCTAGACACCTCCTCCTACCAGCTCCAAATGGAATACATGTTATTTCGTTTATGGTCCATACGATTACCATCCAACCTCTCTGGTTCAGAGCTGTCATTGTCACTCCAATATTTCCATCTTTTCCAGTCGCTCATGCAATGGCAACTTCTGTTCTAGTCGGTATGTCATAACCGTCAATCCCACAGCTCTCCCTACATTCTTTTAAGAGTATGAGTAAATTGGTATACTCTTAGTTTCTTTGATAACTGGCATTGCCCAGTCTACTGTAGCGGATGAACTGCTGTCTTGCTGCCAAAAATATGTCCTAAAAGGCTAAAAATAACAACTAAACAATCAACACTTCATGAAATGCTTCCAAAAAAAAAACAAAACAAAACACTTTATGAATAAAGAAAACTAAATTTACTGAGAAGTATAACTGCTTAAGAATCTTTTATTATGATTGAATTTTTTTTTTTTTTTTTGATCGGTAAAAAATTTGGTGTTGACGAGTTTCGAACTCACGTCACTGATATCAAATACCACTGTACATTATGATTAGAATTCAAGTGCACCACTTCCTTGAAGTCGAAGCAGTACATCTACCAGATCATGGCCAAGTTCATACACCTCTTTTCCCTGTTATCCTTTGAGGATGCTGTTTAAGATTCTGTCGCCCTTCTGGTGTATTTCTCCAATATAAACCTCATGCCGCTGATGACCTAGGGAATAAATAACCTAGGGAGAAACCTATCTCTATCCTGATTGCTTCTTCAGCGATGACATAAATGCATCTTTATCCTTGCATTTCTTACCAAACACTGCCTCGAAGTCACTTAATTGGATTAAGTTTAGGTTGTAATCTCCACACTTTCACAGCCAGAATGCCCCTGTCAGCAAAATTCCGGCCATGTATTAAAATGTCAATTTTTGTTTATTAGTCATTGTAGTTTTTTGTTTCGGTAGCTGGTATATTGTACCATGACCTCAAAGTTGTCTCTTTACTACAAAAAGACTGATGGACATAGAGGTATAGATAGACGATTCTAAATATCGTAAATTCTTTCTTTCGTACACCATTAAAAATTCGATTGCATGAAAAGAATAGCATATTAGATTAGATGATAAATAGGAAAGATATTGTACACGTTCAGTAGAATGTTAATTCTTCTGCATGCCCTGAAACTATGCACTTTTCTTCAAATTGTTGGTGAAAGGATATTACTGTGAGGGACTGGAATTAAGCATAAATCATTTAATCTTCTAATAGTTGCGCCAAATGACTCGGACATGTCAAGTTCTTCTGGCTTGATATCGTTAGGGAGGTTCCAGTCGAAGTGGTAGAGTAGATGAGCCAGTAGAAGCTCCATATTGGCTGTACCAAGTGTCAACCCTGGACACATTCTCCTACCAGCTCCAAATGGTATGTACTCAAAGTTGGTTCCCTTGTAATCAATAGAACTACCATTAAACCTCTCTGGGTCAAAGCTCTCTGCATCACTCCAGTACGCTGGATCTCTTCCGATAGCCCATGCATTAACCATAATTTTAGTTTTCTTTGGTATTTCATACCCATCCATCTCGCATCTCTCCCTACTTTCTCATGGAATTAGCAATGGAAGAGAAGGGTGTAATCTCAGAGTTTCTTTGATGACTAGTTTTAAGTATTTTAGTTTATGTAGTTCAGTTTCATCTATCTTTCCGTTTGATGTGCCTAGGACCCTTCTGACCTCGGCTTGTGCCTTCTCCATAACACTTGGCTTTCTCATCATCTCTGACATTGCCCAGTCTGTTGCACTTGATGAAGTTTCAGTTCCTGCTGTGAAAACATCCTGAACATAAAAAATGGGTATGCTTTCTGTTAATCAAACCACTTAAGGTTACAGAATTACTTATGGCATCTCAGCTTAAAGGGATATCTGACAGGTTTCGTTTAATTTACCAGTATAAATGCTTTAATGTTGTCAGTTGTAATGGGAAATTCAAGTTCACCATTTTCTTGGAGGCGAAGAAGTACATCCACAAGATCTTCCTCCATTTCCTGCATGTGATCAGTAGTTTGATTTTCCGTTGAGGTTATTCTATTCTTTTTATGTTCTAGAATGACATTGCCAAAGATTCTGTCAATCTTCTCATGTATCTTCTCCAGTTTTGGCTTCATGCCACCTATAACATGAAGGAATTTTAGCGAAGGAAACACGTCACTGATGTCAAAGCCACCCCCCAACTTGGTGGATTCTAAGAAAGCTGCCTTGAATTCTTCTTTATCTTTGCATTTATTACCAAATGCTGCCCTGCAGATTACGTCATTTGTGAACAGAAAAACCATATCACTTAGATTTATCTGTGATCCAGCCTTAGAAGAAATTCTTTTTATGAAGTTTGAGACCTCTTCTTCCCTTATTGATCTGAAAGAACGAACTTGTTTGGCACTTAGGAACTCTGAAACGAAAATCTTTCGCAATTGCCTCCAATAATCACCATAGGGGGAGAATGCAACATCTGTATAATTGTAGGTGAGAATCCTTGCAGCTAAAAGTTCCCCTCTATCAGCAAAGAGGAGGTCGTGTGTATTCATTACTTGTTTGGCCACCTTTGGCGAAGAGACAATGATAGTTGAAACCTCACCAAGTTGTAGATGCATAAGTGGACCATGTTTCTTTGCCAAATCTCTTAGGGTATGATGTGGTAAGGGACCTAACATTAGCTGGTGCAAGTTCCCCAAGAGAGGCAATTTCCATGGCCCTGGAGGCAATTTTGATTTAGCGGTTGGTCTGGTCGATATGAACCATAAAAGTAAGGGCAGTAAACTCAAGATTATTGGAATTAAGGCGAGAAACTGGAGCTCCATGATCATGGAAGTATCGATGAATTAAAAGGTAGAGATGAGGGTTATGCATGAACACAAGTCTTACTAGGGTTTTAAATACTAGTTATGTAGTTCAGCTACCAGTACATTTTGTAGTTTTGCTTCGGAGTATCACCTCTACAAGATGCTTTCCAGATATAATAGATCTTGGAGCCTTTCACCAATTATAGAAGTCGCTGAAATGGTCACCCACAATTAATAAACAAAATATTTTATAATACTAGTAGGTAACATGACTTTGTCAACTGGCTAGGTAGATAGTATTTGTTTGTGTTAGCCATTTAGGTATCTTTGCCTGACTTTGTCGGCTGATTAGATTATAATTCTTCTACAAAAACGATGTCAGCATTGGTTAAGATTCAACAAGAATTATTTTTGTAGTATGAAGCTGTAGAACATAATGGACAAACACGGGTACATATAACTTCTCCTGCTTTCTCTCTCTTGATGAAAATCTTTGCAATTGTCTCCTATAATCACCATAAGAAAAATCCAACATTAATTGTAGGTCATAATCTCCGCGACAAGAATTATAGTGAGATGATAGAAAGAAAGGATTATTTTACATGATTTTGGATGTTGGCAAAATTTGTATGCGTATTTGGTAGAAGGTAAAATGAAAAGTTTAGGAAGACAGATGTATAGTAACTTCTTATGTGTACCCTGAAACTTATATTTTCTTACAAGTGATTTTGTTCAAGATGCAGGTGAAGGAATATTACTAAAGGGACGGGAATCAAATATGAATCATTTTGTCTTCTGATGGTCGCGTCGAATGACCCCAACATGTCTAGTTCTTCTGGAAGATTCTGATTCTGTTTGGGAGCTTCCAGTTGAGGTGGTATTGTAGATGAGCAAGTAGAAGTTCCATATTGGCTGGTACCTAGTGTCAACCCTGGACACATCCTCCTACTCGCCCCATATGGTATGTATTCAAAGTTAGTTCATTAATAATAATAGAACTACCATTAAACCTGTATGGGACAAAGCTCTCTGAATTACTCCAGTACACTGGATCTCTTCCGGTAGGCCATTGCATTAATCATGATTCGGTTTTCTTTGGTTCTCACACCATCTCTCCCTACTTCTTCCTGGAATTAGGAGTGTAAGAGAACGGTGTACTTTTAGTTTTCTTTAGCAACTAGATTTAAGTATCTTAGTTTAGGCAATTCAGTCTCATCTATCTTTCCGTTCGATGTGCTAAGGACCCTTCTAATTTTAGCTTATCTGTAACGCTTGGTTTTCTCATTCATCTCTGACATTGCCTAGTCTGTTGCAGTTGATGAGGTTTCAGTTTCTGCTGTAAAATCATCCTGAACATAAAGAATGACTAAAAGCTGTTATTTAAACCACTAAAATCACTCAGTTACTTGCCACATATTAGCTTAAAAGGAAAGATCACGGATTTATTTGTATTCCCGAAATAAATGCTTTAATGTTGTCAGTTATAATAGGAAATTCAAGTTCGCCATTGTCTCCTCCATTTCACCCATGGGATTGTTAGTTTGATTCTTTGTTGATGTTATCCTATCCTTGTCATGATCTTCATTGACATTGCCGAAGAAATGCTTTTAATTAAATTTGACACCTATTCTTACCATATCGATCTGAACGTACGAACTTGTTTGGCACTGAAGAACGTTAAGATGAAAATCTTTTGCAATTGCCTCCAGTTATCACTGTAAGGAGAGAAGGTAGTGCTCCTTGCAGCTAGAAGTTCGCTGTTCGCCTCTATCAGCAGAGACGAGGGCAGTAAACTCAAGACTACTGGAAAGAAGGAAAAAAATTGGAGCTCCATGGTAACAGAAATGTCTGATGAATTGAAAGGCGGCAATGTGGGTTCTGCATTGACACATTCCCTAGGTTTAAAACTACTAATTATATTTTATATTTTATAAAATAAACAAACAAAAATATTTTATAACACTAGTTGGTAACATGCCTTTGTCGTGTCTAGAATGGTACAGTATTTGTTTGTTTTAGGCATCTTTACTTGATTTTGGTGGAACTTTCTATAACTACTTAAACTCAGCCGATTCTCCCAAGTTAAGCATTTTTTGCCATCTCGGTTGGCTCGTCCGAGTTATTATCAAGCCAATCCTCTCGCTTTTGAGAAGAAAGGGCAAACTAGAAGGTTATTTGCTTACAAAATGGTCAGGGTCGGGTCTTGAAGATCAGTTGAAATTTCCCAGTAATTTCAACTGATTATTTTTTTTCTTTTCAGAAAGGTGAGTGAAAGATTTTTAGGAGATCCACAAAGGGTTTTTTCAGTGACCTGAATATTTTTCAGGTTGATCAAGGAGAAAACAGAGAGTATAGAGCGAACTGAAGCAAAAGGTACCTCAAAAACCATAGGAGCATAGCTATAGAGACCAGCAGGGAATTTGGAAAAACAAAAACAAAAAAAATCCAAAAGAATCTGGCTGCTAAATGGACCATTTTATACGAGTTTCTTGCATTTCTGCGGATGATCACTGGGAGATTGATCCCTACTTATCAGGAATTAAGATCAATTTCTAGATCCCGACACTGCACAAATTATTGTTATCATCTTCACAACTTGCACTTATCTCCATTCTCTGGAGAATTCATATGTATGACCCAACCGTTACCAAGTCCGATAAAGTATTTGTGGACATCCATCTATCGTTCTCCAACCTTGTATTATGTCACTCAGATGAGTGATATCAGTAGAGCAGAAATAATATCATATAATTCAGTTGAAACTAAAAGATAAAGCGAAAAGTCAGCACATTATAACTTATTCCCCTGGAACTAGAAAAAATTTGTGCACATTTAAAGTTCGGACTTCTAAACTTCTGCTGTTGCTCAAAATGCAGGTGAAGGAGGACTGTAAGGGATGGGAATTAAGCATAAATTTTTGCTTCTTTGGACGGTTGCGCCGAACGTCTCAGACATATCCAAATCTTCTGGCTTGACATCACAGGGAAGTTTCCAATCGAAGTGGTACAGTAAATGAGCAAGTAGAAGCTCCATGTTGGCTGTCCCAAGTGCCAGCCCTGGGCACATCCTCCTACCAGCACCAAATGGTATGTATTCAAAGTTAGTTCCTTTGTAATCAATAGAACTACCATTAAACCTCTCCGGGTTAAAGCTTTCTGCATCACTCCAATACGTTGGATCTCTTCCAATAGCCCATGCGTTAACCATGATTTTGGTATTCTTCGGTATCTCATACCCGTCGATCTGACAACTCTCTCTACTTAGACGTGGGATTAGTAGTGGAAGTGGAGGGTGTAGCCTGAAAGTTTCTTTGATTACTAGTTTTAAGTAGCTTAGTTTAGGTATCTCTCTCTCATCAACCTCTCCATTTGTTCCCTTGAGGACATTTCGGACTTCAGCTTGTGCCTTTTCCATGACTTTTGGCTGTTTTAGCATTTCTGCTAATGCCCATTCTGTTGTACTTGATGAAGTCTCAGTCCCAGCTGTGATTATGTCCTGAAATAAAAGTAATATATTCTTAGATCAAACCATAAACAATAGTTTTTGTTAAAGCGGCGAGAGTTGTTACTTACCAAGATGACAGCTTTAATGTTGTCATTGGTGATTGGAAATTCGAGTTCACTGTTCTCCTGAACTCGAAGAAGAACATCCACCAAATCTTCCCCTATTTCACCTAAGACATTAGCTTGATTCCTTTTCTGATTCTTTTTATGTTCTTCGATGATGTTGTCCAAAATTCTATCGATCTTCTGATGCAGCTTCTCTAATTTTGGCTTCAGACCACTAATGAAATGAAGGAAGTTCAGCGAAGGAAACACATCACTGATGTCGAAACCACCTGCCAAGGTAAGAGCTTCTTGGATCGCTAATTTGAACTCTTCTTTTTCATTGCATTTCTTGCCATACGTTGCCCTACAAATTACATCATTCGTAAACAAGAAAAGTCTATGACTGATATTTATCTCTGATCCAGCCACGAAGGAAATGCTTTGAATGAGATTTGAAATCTCTTCCTCTCTTAGCGATCTGAATGACCGGACTTGTTTAGCACTCAATAACTCCAGCACGAAAATCCTTCGCAATTGCCTCCAATAATTACCATAAGGGGAGAAAGCAACATTTGTACAATCATAAGATAAAATCTTAGCAGCAAGGATTTCGCTTCTATCAGCAAAAATAAGGTCATGGGTCTTCATAACCTGTTCGGCAACTTTTGGCGAAGAAATGACTACGGCAGATACCTCACCAAGTTGCAGATGCATAAGTGGACCGTGTTTCTTTGACAAATCCCTGAAGGTATAATGTGGTAAGGGACTTAACATTATCTGGTGCAAATTCCCTATGAGGGGCAATTTCCATGGTCCTGGCGGCAAATTTGTCTTGGATTTGATGTTTATGAATTTTTTGGTGATTACCATGAACCATAAGAGCAAGGGAAGTAAACCTAATAAGAGCGCTGGGACAAAGGAAGGTAGATACAGGAGCTTCATGGTTGAGGAAATGTTGTTGAAGTGATGAGGATAAGGAAGTAATACACGTTTGTTAGGGTTGTAATAGTTGTTTTGATGGATGACATCCCCATTTTGTCATTTTGCTTTGTTAGTTTGATTTGTTGTAATTTTTTTATAAGGAATCCAAGAAATGTGGCTCAAGGAGTTGCATTCTAAATATGAAACAGAAGAACGCAGAATCTTATTCATCCTTTCTGTGGATTGATTGACCTCAGGGAGACGTTGAAGTACAATAATGAATGGGAATCAAGTTTAAATCTGTTTTTCTTCTGACGCTCGCACCAAACGTCTCTGACATGTCTAGCTCTTCTAGCCTGAGCCCATTTGGGAGCTTCCAATCAAAATGGTACAGTAGTTGAGCAAGTGGTAGCTCGACATTAGCAATACCAAATGACATCCCTGGACACATTCTCCTACCAGCTCCAAATGGTATGTACTCAAAGTTAGTTCCTTTATAGTCGATAGAATTACCGTTAAACCTCTCTGGTGCAAAGCTCTCAGCATCAGTCCAGTATTCTGGATCTCTTCCAATTGCCCACGCATTTACAATCACTTTCGCCTTCTTCGGTATCTCGTACCCATTAATCTCACATGTCTCTTTACATTCTCTTGGAAGTAACAGTGGAGCTGCAGGATGTAGCCTTAGAGTTTCTTTGATAACCAACTTTAAGTAGTCTAATTTATGAAGCTCCATTTCATCAATCTGTTTCTTTCCATTGAAGACCTGCCTTACCTCAGCTTGTACCTTCTCCATAACTCTTGGATTTTTAATCAATTCAGACACCGCCCATTCTAGCACAGTGGATGAGGTATCAGTTCCTGCAATGAAAACATCCTGCAGACGAAAAACGAACTTTGAGTCTTTATTCACATCCTAACAAGAAATTGAGTAACTAATTCAAGCCAGCTGAGACATATACTTACCCAAATAACGGCTTTAAGATTATCGGTTGTCATTGGAGATTCAAGAGTACCACTCTCTTGGAGTTGAAGAAGTACATCTACAAAATCCTCCTCCATTTCACAACTCATGCTACTGTTAATGGTTGTCGCTCGATTAGCCTTGTGATCCTTGATAACATCGTTGAGGGTCTTATCAACTTTCTGGTGCAACAACTCCAATTTCTCCTTGGTTCCAACCAAAACATGAAGCAATTTCAGTGAAGGAAATATATCAGCAATGTCAAATCCGCCGGCCAACTTGGTTACTTCAAGCATATGCGATATGAATGCTTCTTTATCATTGCATTTCAGGCCGAATGCTGCCCTGGAAACCATGTCAATAGTCAACGACGATATCTTTTCGGTCAGATTTACTGGTGCTCCAGTATTGCAAGAAATTCTCTGAATGAAATTTGATACTTCTTCTTCTCTTATGGACTTGAATGCCTGTACACGTTTAGCACCTAAGAGTTCCACCATGAAAATCTTCCGCAACTGCCTCCAGTAGGTACCGTAAGGAGAGAAAGCTACATCTGTACAACCATAGGACATAATCTGTGCAGCAATAATTTGTGGCCTATTTGAGAAATTCAGATCATGGGTCTTCATAAACAGTTCAGCTACCTTAGGTGAAGAGACAACAATAGCAGAAACCTCACCTAGCTGCAAATGCATCAAAGGTCCATATTTCTGGCTCAAATCTCTGAGAGTCCTATGCGGTAAGCCTAACATATTGTGCAAATTTCCAATAAGAGGTAGTTTCCTTGGACCTGGTGGCAGTTTTGAGTTTGGATCTTGGGTTTTTGTTATTCTTTTTCCTATTTTCATCACCATGAACATAAACAGGATGAAACTTAAGATCACTGGAATGGAAGGCAAATAAAGCTCCATTGATGAAAGTAGACTTTGGACTGTTGATAAACTTCTCAAAAATTGTTTTGGGTAGTTTGCACTAAATCAGAAGATTCAACTTAGAAATTGGTGAAATGCATTATGTTGTTTGCATAACTCACACTGCCAGGCACCCGCATTGACTTTTATCTCAATAATGTGTTCAATTTAAAAATATATTTAAGCACGTTGAGTTGAGTCTATCAATGAATATAATTTCACAATTTACAATCCAGATGTTGCTGCAATTTTTTCACTATTTATTCAAGTGATCTTACAGTACTGTTGCAAGGTATAGGAATTAAGTACAAATCATTGCGCCTTCTTACAGTCGAGCCAAATGTCTCACACATGTCAAGATCTTCAGGTCTGATCCCGTCCGGAGTTTCCAATCAAAGTGGTATAACAATTGAGCTAGTGGTAATTCAATATTAGCTATACCAAATGATATTCCTGGACACATCCTTCTACCAGCACCAAATGGTATATACTCAAAGTTTGTTCCTCTATAATCAACACAACCACTGCTGAATCTCTTGCAATTGCCCATGCATTTACAATCACCTTGGCTTTCTTTGGTATCTCATATCCATTAATCTCACACTTCTCTCGACATTCTCGTGGAAGTAACAAAGGTCCAGCAGGGTGCAACCTTAGAGTTTCTTTAATCACTAAATTTAAGTAGTCTAGTTTATGAATGTCGAATTCATCAACCTGTTTCTTTCCATTGAAGACCTGTCGTACCTCAGCTTGTGCCTTCTCCATAACTCTTGGATTTTTCATTAATTCAGACATAGCCCATTCTAGTACAGTTGATGTGGTATCAGTTCCTGCAGCAAAAATGTCCTGAAATGAAGACAACAAACAACAAGCTTGATTACTAGGCTGTAAAAGTTGGTGAAATACCATTCTACTAGATGTTGTAGATTAAGGCTTACCATGATAATTGACTTAATGTTTTTGGTTTCGATAGCAGGTTTAAATTCATTATTTTCTTGAGCTCTTATAAGTGCATCCACAAGGTCTTCCTCCAGTTCATGAGCCATTTTAGTCTCACGAGTCCGATTCTCTCTATGATCCATAATGATGTTACTGATCTCTTGATCCGACTTCTCCAATTTATGTTTCGTACTACTGACAAGACGGAGAAATTTAACGGACGGGAACATATCGCAAATGTCAAAACCGCCTGCTAGCTTAACTATTTCATGCATACATGAAACAAATGATTCCTTGTCCTTGCATTTCTTACCAAATGCTGCCCTGGAAGTTATGTCAGTGATACATGAGAATATTCTTTCACTGAAATTGGTTGATGATCCAAGAACCAAGGAGAATCTCTGAATGAGATTTGTTACCTCTTCTTCTCGTATGTACCGGAACGACTGTACACGTTTAGAACTTAAAAGTTCTAACATGAGAAGCTTTCGCATTTGCCTCCAATAACTACCATATGGAGAGAAGGACACGCCAAAACCACTACTCAGCACCTCAGTAGCAAGAATTTGTGGTCTATCAGCAAAAATGAGGTCATGTGTTTTCATAAACTGTTCGGCCACCTTTGGTGAAGAGACAACCATGGTGCTGACCTCGCCAAGTTGTAGGTGCATCAAGGGTCCATACTGCTTCGTCAGATCCCCTAAAGTTCGATGCGGTAGATGGCCTAATAACATATTGTGCAAGTTCCCTATCACAGGCAGTTTCCTTGGTCCTGGTGGCAATTTTGAGTTTGTGGTTTGGATTTTGAAACTCCTTATCAACATGAAGATAAAAATGAACAAAGCTAGGATCACAGGAAGGGAAGGGAAATGAAATTCCATTAAACTGAAGTAGGGAAGAACCATGAACAAAGGTTATCTGAATGAGTTATGGTGCAACAACTGTATCTATATCCAGATTAGAGATCGATTTTCTTCTTGCAGTGATAATAGAGAGGGCGACTTTGATGTAAATTAGTCCCTACATTATCTTGAATTTGTCTTCTTGTTACCAAAAAATCAAAGTTTTGACCCACAAAAAGTATGGTTCATGCCCTTCTTGAAGTGATTGTGAAAGGTTGTCCCTGCCTAGCATTGAATATTTGGACTAATTGGTTTGCAACTGAACTCTATTCAACCACTTGCAGTGTAGATGAGTGTAAGTCCTCCATTAGCTAGCCAGTGGGGACTTCATATGGTGGTAGATTGTGCCTGGATTTGCACCCCCCACCGTACAAGTGAGGAAACAAAATTGAAGTTATTAACATTAACAAAAAAAATAAAACGAAACGCCAAAGCATTTCATACAATGATGGCAAAGTAAAAGGGATATCATTTAACATAAGGAATGGGAATCAAAATCAAGTCATTTTTTCTTCTAAGTGCAACACCAAAGCGCTCGGTCATGTCTAAATTTTCAGGCTTCCCATGTTCCAAGAGCTTCCAGTCAAAGTGGTACAGTAACTGAGCAAGTGCTAGTTCAATAACGGTTAAACTGAATGACATCCCTGGGCACATCCTCCTACCAGCTCCAAATGGAATATATTCAAAGTTACTCCCCTTATAATCAACTGAATTGCCATTAAACCTCTCTGGTTCAAACGTGTCAGCATCGCTCCAGTATTCCGGATCTCTTCCGAGAGCCCACGCATTGACAATTACTTTTGTTTTTGCTGGTATTTCAAATCCGTCAATTTCACATCTCTCTCTACTTTCTCTTGGAAGTAAGAGTGGAGCAGAAGGATGCAGCCTCAGAGTTTCTTTGATCACCAGCTTTAAGTAGTCTAGTTTTTGAATGTCTGCTTCGGAGAATCGTTTTTTCCCATTGAACACCCGCCTGACTTCATCTTGCACCTTCTTCATAACTCTATGGTTTTTCATCATCTCTGACATTGCCCATTGTATAGTAGTCGCTGAAGTATCAGTTCCTGCACCAAATATATCCTGCAAAGGAAAAAAATAAATGAATGAAGTGGTTAAAATAGGCTGATTAGCAGCGGCTCCGCAAGTTTTTCTACCGAGACACTAATAAATTACACTGACCAAGATGACTGCCTTGATCCTCCATGGCAAAACCTCCTGACAAAGAAGTTGCTTCTTGCAGCAATGATATAAGGACCTCTTTGTCTTTGCATTTATTACCAAATGCTGCTCTAGAAGTTATATCATTAGACAGGGATGAAGTTAGCCCAGTCAGGTTGACAGGTAAACCAGCTTTCAAAGAAATACTCTGAATCATATTCGATACCTCTTCCTCTCTTAGTGATCCAAACGACCGAACTTGTCTAGCACTTAAAAGCTCCAACACGACAATTTTCGTAATTGCCTCCAATAATCACCATAGCGGGAAATTGCTACGCCAGCACAATTATATGACATGATTTTTGAAGCAAGTATTTCTGGCCTGTCTGCGAAAATCAAATCATGGGTCTTCATTATCTGTTGGGCAACTCTTGGCGAAGAGACAACAACTGTAGAAATTTCACCAAGCTGTAAATGCATAATGGGGCCATACTTGTTAGCCAAATTCCTGAGGGTGCGATGGGGTAGGCCTATCATGTTATGCAAATTTCCTATAAGAGGTAGTTTTCTTGGTCCTGGAGGCAATTTTGAGTTTCGGGCTCTGGATCTTTTTCCATACTTTACCAACATAAACAAGAAGAGAAAGAAAATCAAAACAACTGGGATGGAAGGAAACTGGAGGTCCATGAAGGGTTTGGAATTTGAGAGGCGCGGGAGGGAGGGATGTTTAGACCTTCAATTCTTGAAATGAAAAAATTGACTTATAAAGGCATTTTATCTGGCCGTCTTGCATTGTATTATGAGTTTTGAACAATACAAAATGCTTTCCAAGGGCCTAGTTTGATACCAAGTTGAAAAACAAACAAATAGAAGGCGAAAAGACAAAAAAAAACAAGAAATACAGAAAATGATAGCAAGACAGAGAACCAGACAGAATAAGAAGGAAAGGACAAAGTAGTTTCCATTGTTGAAGAATCTAAACAAGAAAATATATCCAGCAAGAAGACAACATTTTGCTATTTTTTACTTCCTCAGGGAAGCTGACACTTCACACACTTTTGAATCCATACTCCTGATATAGTTAAAATGATCGACTCCCTTCCATTCGCAGTTCACTATGCGCAAACCCAAATCAATCATTTGTCCATCCAGGAGCTAGGTGTGGCAGGCTCAAGGCATGAAGGAATATACTGTATATTAGCCAGACTCGTCGCTCTCGCTTTTGCTAGTTGTTGAAACGAACTCTTCCAAATTTTCATAGATTCACTACTATTTTAGATGCATAAACTACTGTGAGATTTTTTCAGCACAAATGTAAAACACAATTTTTGCAGCAAGGATCTCTGGCCTGTCAGAGACAATCAGGTCATGGGTCTTCATGATCTGTTCCGCCACTTCAGGCGAAGACACAATAATTGCAGAAACTTCCCCCAAGTGACCAAATTTCTGAGGGTGCGATGTGGCAGGTTGAAGAGAGTAGTTGCAGAAACTAAGAGACCTAAACAATTTGGGACATTTAAGGATAGAATCCAAAAGAAGAAGAATATAAGAATGCATGTAAACTGAAAACTCCACTGAGCTAGTTAATCATTAGTGCACCGACGTTCACTCACTAGAGTGGCAACAAACAGATGAATCATAATGGTCTGAATAATTACAATAACGATGAAAACATAGAAGTAACAGAACATAGAAGTAACAGGTAAACTCCATATAAAGCATTTTGATTTCTCCTTCTCTTTTCAAGTTAATGTAACTAGAGATGCATCAAAAAATTCCCATCAACTGAATCAAGGAGCTTTTTAAAAAAAAATGCTCATTCCCGTACAAATATGGTCACAAACTGAAACCTACGAACCTACAAAAGTTAGTATAACCTAGCTATCTATCTTTCCATCACTGTTTAATGTAACGATTACAATACAGCAGTAAACTACTAATCACTATTCGGCTTCACAAGCTTCTGCTGCAGAAATTTTTGAATCCAAATCCATCATTAGTTGTTCACTTACATGTTTAGCAACAGATAGCATGTCAAGAATCACACTTGGATCTAAACCTGAACCTCCACGTTTCGTCAAGCCACATATATGCCCATGCTTGTTGATGGAAAAGGAAATTGCAGAACTCATTTGGGATTCTTCTTCCGAGGTTGCATCTGCAATATAATGCCTACCGACCTAAATTGCCAATACAAAATAAAATAAAAGAAATTATTTTAAGAACATCCTGTTGTATATGCATTTCAATAATATCGGCACTATTATTATGGCTGCCAACTCACCTTTGTCAAAGTAACTATGACGGGCACTCCTGAAGTCTCAAACTTGAAAAGTTCTTCATCACTTATGTCAACCTCTGCTGGTTCCTCAGGGGACGTGGCAGCATTAACATTGACCTTCGGAATGCCTGTATCACTCAAGGCAGCCTAGGAAAAATCATAGAAAGATCTTGATCAAATTTGGATTACAAAGGTGATAAACTATACTGTATACCCAAACTACACAGAAAATGGCAAAGTAAGGCAAGTGGTCAATCTCTCTCATGTTATTATCACAATGGTACAAATAATTACCTTGATGGCAGCACCTAATGTATCCAATAAATTCCCGTCTGAACTCAGTACAAGGCCATCTATATACAGGTCCCAACATATCTTCCCCTCCACCACAATAAGAGATGCTAGATTGATTCCAGCTCCTGAAAGGCATCCACATATGAGCAAAAACCAATATAACAAAAGATTGAGAATATATTATTAGCAGTTTTCCTGTTCCACCAAGAAGATTTTACAGAAGCTACAATTAGTGTTTCCACCACAATGTATTTTCATACCTGCTCCACTTTTACCACCCAAGAAGCTTCTTTGAAGCGCAACTGAGAGCTCCGCTGACAAATCCTCACCTCCTCTGCCCTGTTTAAATGCATACAAATGATTGCAATTAAATATTACTTATAACTGTAGAAAAGAGGAAAGTGCACTGGTTACAGTTAGAGCAACTTCATCCAAGCTTAAAATTTAATTAAAAGAGTTCCAACAACAAACTAGCTATTAGTATATGTTTTACGAACTTATAAGCACTACGTATGTGATCAATAGTACAAAAATAAATGTGATAAACTATTCTTCAGCGGAAGATTTAGAAAAACAGATTATATATCTATTTAAAATGACTCAAGAATGAAAACACATCACTTATAAAACCGAACAAGCATTTGGAAAGATGTGCTACTTATGACTCATTTTACTACAGAAATTGGTTTTATATATTCCTTATTTTGATGGGAAAAAAATAAATCAACCACATGATGGAAACTAAATAAGAAGCAAGCCACCTACCTGAAACATCGGTGCTGCTGTAGGACTACAATCCACAAAAATAGAAACTTTTCCTTTGTTAGGTTGAAGTGGATTAGGTTTACCAAGTTCCGCCTGCAATTGGAATCAATTAACGTGGGTGATTAGCATTGGCAAAGCAGAATAAATAATATAAGGTTGACAGATATGACACTTCACAACTAAACTGAAAAATAGTTTAATTCATTGTCATGATTAAACCTCCATAGAAAGACCTGTAAAGGTCCATACCTTGACACTGGCAATAACTTCAGTGGCACCTATCCTAACGCGTGCAGAACCATTTGCCTATTACAAACAAAAGAACATAAAGATTCAGCATTTAAAAAAAATGAAATTCGAAGACATTAACTCTTTTATAAATAAATGTTGAAATGCACAAATTTTGGTTTACCTGAGGGATGACTCCAGTTTCAATAGAAATGGGACGGTACATTAATCTTTTACGCCCATCAGATCGAAGATCTTGAGCAATCCCACCTTGTATAAAATGTTTCTCTCCAGATGATAACCCCACCATTACTATAACAATACAAATGAACCCTAGAAAATCAATTTTACTCCACAAAAACTAAAAACAATAAATGCCTGTTTGGTTTAGATTTCAGAAATGTTTTCCAATTCTGTTTTGTATACATTTTTTTAATTAAGAGTAACTTCAAGTAAAAAATAAAAACAACAAAATGAACCCCATTTCAATATATATTTATCCAAGTTCTAAAAGCAATGTCAGTGGTGATAGAGCCACACTAAGCCAGTTATGTAATCTCTTATCGTGTTCATCATCTCGATAAAAAAGATCTTCCATACTGAGCTTAGGCCCAACAAGTAGAAATAGTAGTCGTTGTAATCTAGATTTTAACGAGATATCCTCCAGTAGTTGGAAGCCTAAGACAGTACTACGTATAACATTCGTAATGAGAGTAGAAGAGAATATTATGATAATGTTGATGATGCCACCAAACTCTGACTATTCTCTTCTAACAATGACTTTAAATTACTACCGTTACTAGTGCCACTATGGGTCTATTCCAGATTAGAAATTCTTCCCATGCACAAAATGAGAATTCTGAGTTTCTAAAAGCAGCCACAAATTGCTCCCCGCCCTAGAAGCTAGGAAAAAATGGGAAATGGACAGTTAACAAAAGTTTGATAGATATAATTTTAAGCAACCTAAGTAGTTTGATGGTTCGTCTGCCTGCACTTTTTAAACTGTACTATACATGAATTAATAACCTGAATAACAGTTTTAACTTATATGTACTAGGCGAATAATGTAGTCATGCAATTGAACATATTTTCAGGAGATTATTCTCTGCATTTACTTATAGTTACTTCAACTAAAATCTATACCAGCAAATTTACCACAACAAGCGAAGACTAACTTCATGCACAGTTGATGAGCTAATGAACAGTTAACAAATAAAAATTTTATATGCAAAGATTAGAAAACATCAGTATATATTCCTGCCACCCACAAACTTAAGTAACAGAGACACATAAACAGCAATGAAAAGATATTATTCATCCAGTTCTCTATAAGAATAAGCAACTCTTCTTTGCCATTCCTTAATCATTATCCTGTATGAATTCAAATGAGGGGTTTTCATCGTGTAATTCTTGAGAAAACCCCAATTCCAACACGGAAGAGTAGATTACATTCTCATAAAATTGGTGGGTATGAAATTAATGGCGATGGTGATAAGGATCAACTAGTAGTGGTAAAGGAGGAGATTAAAGTAAGTAATAAGAAAAACTTTGATGTCAAACAAGTGAAATCATCAGAACTGATAAAACCCCAAAAGAATTTGGTTTCAAAGGAAAAGATTAATTGTCAAATTCCTAAACATCAATACACAAAAGAGAAACCTCAGTCTTGAATCATCCAACTCTCAGAAAAGCATCTCCAGTGAAAGTTCAAGAGAAGCTCCAAGGATTAGCAGAAACTGAGAATAAATATCAAAGCATCGTCGATATAGTTATGTGGAGAAACATAAAAATATCATCATTAGTATTTGGAATTGGGAACCTCATTCTTCTTTCACACATAGTAACCAAAGATATCAATTTCAGTTTTATTTCTGCCATTTCGTACACGAACCTTATCTGCATTGCTGTAATTTTTTTATACAAAGCTATACTAAACAGGGAACCTATAAACTTAGATGATTCGAATATAATACATTCAGTGGGAGAAGAAGAAGAAGAAGCAGTTTGTTTAGTGAAAGTGGTTCTTCCATGGATAAATAAATTTATCTTAGAGTTTAGGCATCTCTTATCTGGTGACCCTGCCACTACAATGAAGTTTGCAGTATCACTGTTCATTCTGGCACGCTTGGGGAGCTTCATAACAGTGTGGAGGGTCACTGTTTTGGGTAAGTTTATTTCCTAACACACTGAATAAAGAAGGTAAAATGGCATTCAATGTACTATATAATGTGAAATGTCCAGTCCCCTTTATTATAAAAGAATGAAAGTATCAAACCCCACATTCTGAGACTATCCCGTAAACAAGAGTTCGATACATGACAGAAATGCACATCTTATTTAAAGCTTGCATTAGATAGTAAAATCCTAATTATGTGGAGCAAATGTGTTTCTCGAAGGATCACTTCTATATACGTATAGATCCTTATAAACTCCTTACTAGGATTTAATTAATATCATGTATAAATTTATACATATCAAGCATAATACACGCCTATTTTATTTGATTCATATGGGACATACATGTCTTAACAAGTGGATTTTGGCATTGACATTTTGTTTGTATGTTGCAGCTTTCCTCGGAGTTTTCGGTCTACCAAAATTTTATTCTACATATTCAAGGCAGTTAATTGAAGAAGGTGAGAAATAAAACCTTTCAGTAAGCTTGTTTTCTTCTTCATTCATATATGCTCTAAAACCACAACATTGAAACCTAGCTATATCTATGGTTTATGGGGTGCAGGAAACCGTGTGTATAGTAGTTACAACTTCCATACAAGGGAATCTGTATGACCGCAAGAACCATTATAAGATGGTTACTATTCTCGTATCTAGATACACTATATATGCAACATAACATCAGCAAGAAACACCCAAATTTGTTTTAAATTTTTGCTAAAATACTTACTTAAAACACCCTACCTATACCATAACACTGTTTTACAAACCCTACTTGCTTTCCTAATAGAATAAATTTCACACCATATTCAATCATATCTTAATTGGAATTCTTATCAAACACAAAAAGTTGGCAAACCCTGGAGTAACTAAATAGCATTCTTTTATTCAGATTCAAGTAAACCCAGAAACCCAGTTTCAGGGAAATCAAATTGACAGTCATGGAATATTTTTTGACAGAGAGCATACCTTGGTGTAGATAAAGAGACACTTCACTTCTTCCTGCAGCTATCTACTCTTTGAATATGAGATTTAGGGTTTACTGAAAAGAAAGAAAAAACAATACTTTACGCAGTCACTTTTCTGTTTCTTAAAACTGAAAGCTACAAAATCCAGCTAGAAGATAACTGCACAACATTGACCAACTACGAACTCATAAAATTGCATCCATCAGTGAGAAAATATACTAAAGGTCGAGTTCCAATTGGGTGGCGTTAGGGAAAAACACTGTTTAGAGATTTCGAAGAACAACAGCAGAAAATACTACTTTACCTAGTTCGCGAGTAAGTTTCTGGAGGCGAGCAAGAATTCTTATCGTGTTTTACTGTGTTTTTTTTTTTTTAATCTTTGGTCTCTCTCACTCATAAACCCTAGAAGGCTAAACGCCTAAAACCTTAACAATTCGCAGTGGGACAAAAGAGTAAATATAGGAAAAGGATATCCGCACCCAACATTTTTATATTTTACGCCTACGTTCCAGCATTTTCGACTTTCCAAGGCTCTGTCTAACTTCTGCTACCCCTATAGGAACACGGGCTATGGGTAGTCTCATTTTGAAACTAAACTCTTTCAATTTGAAGGTGGACTTGTTCATTTGAGTGACTAGAAAGAAACCCGTGCTACGCAACGGGAGAGGGTTTTCACTATTAAATTATTATGCCATCGGGGTATACGTAATACATGTTAAGCTTTTTATTCAGATTTTTTGTTGGGCCTACTGAAAGAACATAAACATTTTGTAGATGAGTTAAATCATGAGATAACAATGTTACAATATATGAGAAAAATCATCGTCAACACAGATCTATTACATACAATGTAGGATCATAATATCGCCACAACAACAATTCGCGAAGACAACGAATAACAAACCGCGAGTCAGTCGCAGAGGATTAAATGAAAATGACGCACTGGATGACGATAGGAAGATATGAAATCTGGCGAAAGTTAAGAAGTGTCGCGAATATGAATATTTGTAAGCCTGCGACGCTTTGCAAGACATTTAGAAAATAAGGGGACAGACTTATTTGTCATTCACTATGTACTACCCTATATAAAGGGATGAGTGGATCTGTCGTGGGAGAGGTCTTTTTGGATTGGAGAGTAAGTCATTAGGAGAGAGAAAGAGAGAAACATTTGTAAGTGTAATCTCATTTTCCTGTGTAAAGATTCAAGAAGGTTATTAATAAACATTCATAATTGTTCTTCTATTATCTTTTGAATGGATTAGTTTAACAAAATATAGTGAGGGGTGTATTGTGGGATTTCTGCAACTACATATTGGCGCTAGAAACAGGCTTTGAACTGACATTAAAAGAAGAGAATTAATAAGAAAGAAATTTGAGATAATTTTCAAAGAAGTTACCAAAAGAGAAATGGCTAGAAGAAGAAATGTACTTGAACAACCGGTGAGAAGAAGTGGAAGACTTCTTTGGAGAAAGGAGAATTGAAAGAGGAGAATCGTCAAGGATGAATATGAGGAATGATGAAGAGAATCATGTCCAAGCTTTAATTCCACCGGTAACAAATGAAGCTGTGGATTACGATAGAGTAAGTGTGCACACTTGGAGGACGGATTACGAGGATGAAAGGGAAGAAGAGCAACAATTGGTAAACAATGGACAAGGAGAAGAAGATCAAAGAATGAATGGAGAAATGAATCCGGGAAATGAAGAACTCACGAGCATTGGAAACATTGAGACAAACGATACATGAAGAGAGGCGACTAGAGGCGGAGGAACGAGCAAACTTGACGAGACGAGAATCATGAATTAAGGATGGAAAATATAAGATTGCAAAATAGAAGATCGAGAAGCACTGCGAGATCGAGTTCAAGATCGACTAGGGAAGAAAGAAGGAGAGCTTTACCAACGAAGTTCAGAGGTAGAAAACCAACAGGAAGCACAAAATCTCGAGATCGAACATCATGAAAGAAGAGAGGACGCGAGAAGATCGTTATATTCCCGTCCCGAGAATTTCCAAGATGAGCAGAATGAAGAAAATCAGGGAACTAGGCGATTTCAGGGGCCAGATGATCCAGCCGCGGAAGGAAGAGCAATACTGCATGGAAGAGAAGCATTGAGAAGGCAACAAGAGATCGTGGACGACATTGAGAAACATTATGCTGCACAAGCACGCTTAGCCCGCGAGAGAGAGAGAGTAAGAGCAGAAGTGGAAAATCAAGAATTTGAAGAAGCAATCCGACAAAATAATCACGACAACGAGAGAAAGGAGGCGAGCACAAAATCGTGTCAATGGAGAATACGAGAGGATGCGAGAGGAGAGTTGATAGAGAACCAAGAAGAGAGAACGATAGATATAATGGTGTGCGAATTGATGAAAGAGACGAAGGAGAAAATCGCGAGAGAAAGGAGAGAAGAAAATAACGAACAAGAAGATCAAAACAGGCATGATCGCAGGCGGCGAGAGGCGAGCTAAAAAGACCCAGCGAGAATCAAATCCTGAGGAAAATGAGCAAATCTTGAAAGAACTAGCGAGAAATGAGAAAATTGTTAAACGGTAGGAAGGAAGGAGGAAGAAGACGGTTGGACGAAGCCATCGCGAGAAGGCTGCGAAGACTCCTTTCACAATAGAAGTACAAATGGGAGGGATACCACCTAAGTGCAATCTGCTGCTGCATTAACCAACATTTTCGATGGAACAACACGTGCGATACAACACATCAAGGCTTATATGAGATGTATGTTACGGTGGGAGAATCATGATGCCATATTGTGCAAATACTTCGCATCAAGCTTAATTGGAGAAGCATTGAAATGGTTTGAAGGATTACCGAGAAACACAATCTCGTCATTCAACCATTTACAAACTATTTTCTTGGGAGCGTATATAAGTAACAATTCCACGCGACCGGGAATTGAAGATGTATTCGGATTGAAACAAAGAGTGGGCGAGAGCTTAAGACATCGACAATGAGATGGAGAACAATGTGCGGTGAAATGGTAGGAAGGGTAGAGGAAAGATATCTCATTTTATCATTTGTAAATGCTCACATTCGCAACAAGTTTATTATACATTCAAATATTCGGAATTAAAAATACGATTACGATGGTGAGTGCGAGAACTTCAAGAAGAATACATTGCTTTGGAAGAAAGACAAAATGAAATGGAATCATACCCATTTGCGAATACAAGTTCAAATACTGCGAATGCAAGTTTATTACCAAAATTTTTAAACTCAGTGGCGACCACTTCGCAAGGGCAACCGGAAAACGGGATTGATGATGGACAGCAGAAAATAGTAGCTATGGGAAGCCGAGATCAGGAGGAGTTTGATAGAGAAAGAAACTACCACAACCGCGGCAACAATAATAAAATTCAGAGATTAGATCATATGCAAGAAACTTATGGAGGACAAAGGCAGAATAACTATGGAAGGCCAAGAAATCGTAGAGTGGTATGGGAAGAGATAAGAATGCCACCACTAAATGCTAGTGTTGAGAAAATTTGGGAAGCTATACTTGTAATGGAGGACGTACCACCACCATGGAATGCGGGCGGTGAACCACCACCAAGCGACGAAGTCATGAATATTGTTCTTACCATCGCTTTCATGGACATTTAACAAATGATTGCGAAACATAAAGAGAATCATTCTCCGAATGATTGATCGAGAAGAAGTTGGCTCACTTTAAAAAATGAAGAGAAAGGGAAGCAAGTACTAACAACATCACCATCGAAGTGCAAAGAAACGAGTTTCAAAGAAGGGAAAAGAAGCACTCGTAATAGAAGTGGGAACAAAGGCCAAAAATCTATTTTGCAATTCTATCGTTCATTCATATCGTACAATCGAAGACTTTCACGATAACGTGCTTAGTAGAGTATATGCAAGAGATTTTCATAACAAAGAGGTGATGAACCTGGCGAGAAAGTCGCAATTGCAAGATTGGCAGTTAAAAACTATTTCTTTCTAGGACGAAGTACCAAAAGGAAGAGAAGCACATGATAGCCCGTTGGTGGTGCGATTGGACATTAATCAAGACCGAGTTGATGGAGAAGATGACGAAGCGAGAAAATTGTTGGGCAATCAATAGAATCACGATGGAAATCTTGGAAGTTCGGTGAATATTCTGTTTTACCATACTTATAAGACCATGGGTGGAGAGGATGAAAATTTGATTCCTTCAACATATAAAATTTATGGTTTTAACGGAACAGCGAACAAACCTAAAGGAGAGATTCACATGAGGATACCTTTACAAGGATTATCAGCTAACATTTTATTCTGCGTGGTTGACGTGGAATCTCCTTATAACGCATTAATTGGGCGACCGTGGCACGAAATCTTGGGAGTAGCATCAACATACCATCAATGTATAAAATTTCCACATCCAAATGGTATTGGCATTATAAAGGGAGATTGGAAGGAAGGTCAGAAATGCTATGAGGTTGATGTAGAGAGTTGTGAAGAGAGAAATGCTAAAAGGAAAGACTGGAAACAAAATATCAAAGATGAACGAGAGAAAAGAGAAGTGATGGTGGATACTATTGAAATAAGAAATGAAGAAGCATCGCGAAGTGTCGCAGATAATAGGCGAATGTTACAATGCCGCAAAGATAATTGGTTGTAGTTCATCACGAAGTCTTTGTAGAAACATCGCGAAGTGCCATGAGAGGAATGCATGGAAGCAGGCGAACGTTACGATGGAAAGGAGTCCTTCAAGGGTGGGGATAACACTAAGGCAAAGAGTGCAATGAACAAAAGGCATAAAAAGTAAATCTGAATGATCTGCGATAAGTACTCGACAAAGATATATCAAAAGCAAGACTAAGAAGAAATGATATATGAGAATTTTGACAAAGAGAAGAATCCGAGGCAAAAATGAATGAACAACATTGTGCGATGTCTTCGCAAATTAAATATCACTCAGCAATTAAATATGAATGATTGAATGATTTAACAACAATGAATGAATAAATGAATGGGACGAACCTTTATGGCGTACACCTAGTTCGCGAATCAAAATTTCGTAAGAGGCAAATGTAAGACCTAAAGTGCGTCATATAAGGGGTATCTCTTAACATGGCTCGGGGAAAAGGTTACACCGCCCCGGAACTGAGTCATGCAGATTTGGGGCCCATGAAAGCCTATCCGGAGGAGATACCTTGGATTCCCAACTATATATGTAGGTTATACCTGGTTGGGCGACCGAGGGTCTCTTTCAAGGAGTCAGCGTATGATCAAGGCGCCGAGGTACCCGGTTGAGTCAAGAGTGCGGGGAGCATGGAACTTCCTTACCACTCTTGACAAGTCTTGGCACACGCTGCACTCGGCCCGAAGAAAACTCCACTTAGGGTGCAGCCTTGTAACCATAAACTCTATAGGTATAAGGGATAAGAGGCTGCGAAAACAACTGGTTGTTGTTAAGACCGGATGGGAGGAGCTAGCCTTGTATGGCCGATGTACGCCTCCTTGAAGGGGCAACCGGGGGAGGTGATAAGGCGGCACCCTCCATTAGGGAGGTGATAAGTGCCAAAGACGCAAATGTCACGAGGCTTTGTTTCGCAAGGAAACTTAGGCTTGTCATATTTGTGCAATGATCCCGAGAGGCAATAATACTAACGCGAGGGTAAGACGAGATCAATGGGTCCTTACATGAAAGTGTAAAGGCGTCCTGCGATTTCGTCGCAAGACTAAGCAATGTCATGGGGCTTTTCTTTCGCAAGAGATTTTAGGCTGTCATATTGTCGCAAGCCAAATATCCTGCGAGAGGCAAAAATACTTGAATAATGATAAGACAAGGTCAATGGGTTTTACATGCAAATGTAAAGACGTCCTGCGATCTTGTCGCAATAAAGGGTGGCAGAGTGAGACCTTTAATTAGGAAGGTCAAACTTAGAAGACCATCAAACATGATAAGACAAGGTCAATGGGTCATTACATGAAAATGTAAAGGCGGCCTGCGATCTTGTCGCAATGAGAAGAGATAAAGTGGAATTCCTAATTGAGGCGATTTTACTTAACAAAATATTCAGTAAGCGAACATGCTCGCGAAGTTATGGTCAAAAATCCTAAATAAGAGGAAAAGGAGAAAGCAAGGGGATTACTCGATCAACGACTTAATCCTTACAAACAAAAAGAAGTTTTGACAAATTACAAAGAAAGTTTAATGAAAAGAAGTCCACCACAAATGATAAGGCGAGACCAAACAATCTCTTCTTTAATGAAAAGTTCTTGCGATTCCATCGCAATTATAAATTTAAAACATCATTCCTGATCAGAAGAAGAACGTGCGGATATCAAAAAATTCATTCTTTCATCCGAAGATGAATAGCAGAGGCAAATGTGGGATGGAAAAGATGAAATGTTGTTATCCATCTTCCCATGAAAGAGTTATACATTAATAATGTTAGCCAATTATATTACAAGGGAAAAATTGCCAAGAAAAGGGAATGAAGATGGAATTTATGGACAACAAACCCAAGAAGTTTACAAAAAAGACACAGAAATGCACAGATATTACACGCAGCAAAAGAAACAAAAAGAACTATCTCTTTGGCGATTCTTCTCCTCTATCTGATCCTTCAATTCTATTATTCTCGCCGCGAATTTTCTTCTTCGGCGGCTTCACTATCAGAAATGTCTGAGATAGGCAAATTCTCAGGAACTTCTTCGGAAAGCCAAGGATATAAAGAAAGAGGAATTTTATGATCTTTACAAACATACTTCATGGCTTCATTGCGAAAACGAACGGCATCATTATTAAAATTCGCCACTGTAGTTTGGAATTGATTCTTCAACTTGGAATACTTATTCTCGCGAAGGTTGAGATTCTTTGCGAGCTGTGCTTTCTCAGATTCAAGTTCTTCAATTCTTGCTCGAAATCTTTTTTCGGACTCTGCAAATAGACAACGATAAGTTAACAACTCAACAAAGACAATATTGCGAGAGGTAAGAAACTTGATAAGGTATAATAAGTAACCTTCTCTCGTCGGATATTATATCTTTAACCAAGGAAGTATGCTCGGTATGAAGACTAACATCAACACCTAAATTATTCTGGCATTATCTAAGATTTTCATGGCCCAAGCGAATTCGTCGTCATTATTTATAATAAGAAGTGAACGAATTTGGTTTTCTCGCTCGATGAGTAAAGAATTCGACGAAGCAATTCATCTCGCTCCATTTGCACTTCAAGAAGGGACTTTTGAAATGTTGCTAATGCCCAGGCACCATTATTAGCAATGCGATCTTTGTCATCTATATGGTCACTAATTTTCTTCCTTAAAATTTTGATTTCCTCATGAGATTCGAGATACATTTGTTTAAACCGGTTGGTTGTACTTAAACTAGATCGTGCTCAATTATTAAGAGGCGGTACTTGGTTTGGAGTTCGCTTAATGAAAGAGTATTAATTCTGTTCGTGAACTACTTAAGGAGTTGTTGAGATGAGCGAGAAGAGTATCATTATCCATAGGCTCAGGAAATGAATGGAGAAGAATAGCTTCTTCGGAGAGATTATATACATCTGCGAAAGTGATAAGTCAGGTAGCAACGGGAAATTGATAAAATAAAATAATAAGAGGAAAAAATTTTTTTATACCATAAAGTCTTGATTAGCATTACGGAGAGTGGTAACTTTGTCTTTCTGGGCGAGAAAACTCGGTCTCCAATTGTTGGATCTTTTCGCGATATCCATGGAGACTCGGCTTCTAATTCTTTGATCCTTATGCAAGATTGAGTATTCTTTTTCAATTGAATATTATACCTCCTCTCAAGATCTGAGGCAACCACAAAAGAGGTTTTTCCAGCCTGCGAAGAAAGATACAAAGGTTATTAAGGTACAAATTAGAAAATGAAATTGGAAAGGAAACGTGAGATCTAGAAGCTAGGAGAACTGAAATAAGTACATACCAACGAATTAAGTGCATTTAAGAAGCTAGGGGATACAGATCTAGAAACTCCTTTGAAAGAGTCGTTGCCATCCAGTAGTGTAGCATTGCATACGGTGGCGAGGCTCTCGCATATAGAAGTCAGATGGGTATCTCCAAGTCCTTGAAGAGAATCCGAGAAGATGCTGAACAATTGATCCATAGGAGAATTGGATGGTTGAGCTTCATTTTGGAAAGTTGAATCCAAAACATTATCATTATCATCATCATCTTCACTGGAAGACTCAGAACTTGAGCTGAGATGAGAGGAGGGCTGAGCTTTTCGCTTCTTAGATGGTGGAGCAGAAGATTTGTCCTTGCGTGCAGTGGCTTTAGTTTTGCCTTTAACTTTCGCCTATTGCTTCCTCAAGATTAACCTTCGCATACAAATGAAGATAAGAAATAGAGGCAACAATATTGTAAAGTAATACAAAAAGAATATTTCTTACTTCATCCGTGCGATCGAAGTATTGCCAAGGTGCTAGCCAGTGGATTTGCCTTGTAACTTTTCCTCAGTTTGGCAATCTGTAAAATTTACAAAATCAATGAATACAAGAGGAAAGAGGGATTGCAAAAGCAAACTATGGAGACATACCTCTTTTGCCTTCTTGGGCCACTTAAATTCCCAAGGATGATAGCCTGCGAGATTTGCAGGAGTACATGCGAACCTGCTATGTAAGGTCCACTTAAGAGCAAAGGAACAACCCACCACTTCTCATCTTTAGAGTGGCGAGGAGTAGTGTTCTTACCCGAATGCCAGTCGATATCTTGCATAAGTAATTTATCCTCAGGGACATTATCTCTTCTCTTCAACCGAGCGCCCCAGCGAGATTTCTTATTTCTCATGCCTATTACTTCATAATTTTCAAAGAAGTTTTCCACAGTGTATTTCTCAGGGATTATTTCTAAATTTACATATTCGGGATGTCTGACACTGTTAGGGTATAGGGATCCTTTGCCAGCACCACGACTGGCAAACTCGAGCATTAGGCGAATACAATCGCCGCATAGTTGATAGACGACTCGCGAGAAGCTCGGATGGGAAAGGATTTCATAAAAGAGTGGCATCTCGGGATCATACAAAGGAATGGGAAGTCCCGCGAGAAGTTGACCTAACGAAACAATAATCTTGTGATCATCACACTTATGATCGAGAGAAAAGCAGTGGTGAGTATAGATGAACCTCCTTGATCGGGAATAGTAGAAAGGGTGAAACCTTCATCTTGCAACTTTTTCGGATCTCAATAAAGCGAGGTTTATACATACGACTAAGTGAAGCCATTATCAAATATGGGAATGAATAAAGAGTCGAAGACTAAGATATGACAAGAGATCAAAGATTTGCGGTAATAGAAGCGCGATTTGCGGAAGAAGAAGATAAAAGAAAAATTGCGTAGAGAGAAAACGAAAGAGGAGAAGAGAAAGATATGAAAAATATATATAGAGAGAAACATCCTTGGGGGAAGCGAGAACATTTAATGTGAGAAGGGACGTGAATGGTCGGGAATAAACGAATGAAAGAAACGTGTCAGGAATAGAATGGAGGAATAGACATCCGTAATAAAGTCCGTATGGAAAGATGAAAGCTGAAATAAGTACAAATAAACGGTTGCGGCGGTTTAAAAATATCGATTCTCATGACATTCTCTCCTTCGCAGAGAAGACATGAGAAGAGGCAAGATGTAGGATCATAATATCGCCACAACAACAATTCGCGAAGACAACGAATAACAAACCGCGAGTCATCATGAGAGGATTAAATGAAAATGACACCTTTGGATGACGATAGGAAGATATGAAATCGGCGAAAGTTAAGAAGTGTCGCGAATATGAATATTTGTAAACTGCGACGCTTCGCAAGACATTTCCGAAAATAAGGGGACAGACTTAGTTGTCATTCACTATGTACTACCCTATATAAAGGGATGAGTGGATCTGCCGTGGGAGAGGTCTTTTGGATTGGAGAGTAAGTCATTAGGAGAGAGAAAGAGAGAAACATTTGTAAGTGTAATCTCATTTTCTGAGTAAAGATTCAAGAAGGTTATTAATAAACATTCATAATTGTTCTTCTATTATCTTTTGAATGGATTAGTTTAACAAAATATAGTGAGGGGTGTATTGTGGGATTTCCTGCAACTACATACAATTTTAAATATTTCACATCACCGCTAACTGACTGAAAATGTTGGAACATCCATGCAGGATATAGAGCCCGTTCTTCGCATTATGGGATACTTTGCGTCCGAGAGGCATATCGAAGTCTTCCAATCAACATTAGAATCATAAGCGGAGACGCATTGTTCTAATTTATTTTTCTTATGAGATTTGAGGAGTCTCATTAGGCGTTCATGTCGTGACATCGCATCAATAAAACAAAAAGGAAGTATCTTAATAGAAACATTGATAATCAATCATAAGAAACAACCAATAGGAGTAAGATTACCAAATCATTAAACATCCGATAATGTAACTCAAAAAATTTAATTCTAGTCAAGATACAGTAACGTTGAGGAACGGAAACCAAAACGGCATAGCACCCAGATGATAAAAGACCAAAAAAATCAGATTTCATTCCGGCACACAAAATGTACATAAAAATAAAGAGAATTTTGCTATTTGGTCCACAAACCCAACTTTATCTTGTAGTCCGGCGCCAAAAAGCAATTAACCTGGAGGTCCAAAAAAGTTATAAAATAGTTAAAATTACTAGCCTACCCTCACCACTCACGTGTGGACTTAACCGTATCCTTCTTCTTTATTTTTTCTTCTCATTGTTTTCATCTACAGACTAAAACTCCTTCTTCCTTCTTCTCAATCAACAACACCAACAGCAAAATCAAACATAAAACCCATGCTTAATCATCTCTAAAACCAAAATCTCCTATCGATTTTCTTCAGCAAAAACCAAAATCTCCAAAATATCTTCTTCGACATTACCCCTAACTCCATTTTCAGCAACCCTAAACCGTTCCAGTAATTTTCAATCTGAAAAAAAAATGGTTACCAAAAGGGAAATCAAACAAACAATTTGAGAAGTAATTATAGAAGAATCTCCTTCACCGGCAAAAACAAGAAAGAAAACTGTCGTTGATTCACCAACAGCAAAAATCAAAGAAAAAACCGCTGCAAATTCACCAACAACAAGAAGTATGACAAAATCTTCTCAATGTGTCACTCCTCCATCAACTAAAACGAATGAAAACGACGGTACTCCTTCACCAGCAGCCAAAGGGGAGGAATCAAATGTAATCCTGAAAAAAGGTAAAATATGTATTCAAATGATACTTAGACTACATATCAATATCTACTATTTTTAGTCATAACAATTTGAAAAATGTTACTGTAGCGCCCCCAAAGCTAGAACGCGCGATTTGGGGATACTTGAACTAATTGGGGGATATAAATTACTTCCCCCAACCAATAGTGTCTACTAAGGGGTGTTTTTGTTTTTTGAGGTTTGTGCGGGGGAATACTAAAATACTCTTCCCTCAAAATAAAAATCTAAGAACTTAAAATCAAAAAACAAAATCATATCCCCCATTTCCATCTTCACTGCCGGCATTCTCGTTAGGGTTAGGGCTTTGAAACCTAAATATTCCCCACTATGAAAACGATTTTTTTTTTTTACATTCGGAAGTGATGAAGACCATGCCGGTAGTGAGGAAGACCATGCCGGAAGAGATGAAGACCATGCCGGTAGTGATGAAGACCATGCCGGAAGTGATGAAGACCATGCCGGAAAATGGTGCCGGCATGCTTGGTAACTAACATTCAATGCCGTAACTAAATGCCGACATGCTCGATAGAAATCTATCAATGCCGATAGTCAAGTGAAAAAAAAATCAATTTTCTGGATACTTTGCATCATGTGCCGGCAAAGAAATTTAAGCAACATACTATGTCGTTAGCGATCTTGGCATGCTCGAGAACATCCTATCAATGCCGACTGGTTGGTGATAAAACCGAAAAAAATTCAAAACGGAATAGGTTTTGAATTTCAAAACCAGAAAAAAATTCTACGAGACGTTGTCTCGCACTCTGCTATGGGGCTACGCCCCCCGGAACACCCCCCGGATAGTGGCAAAAATTTATGAAAATTTCCAACAAATATCGGCATGGACGTAGTATGAATACAATGCCGGGAATGCTGCTGCCGGCATTGTGTTCATACTACGTCCATGCCGGCACCGAGCTATTTCAGCTGCAACAATGGTGGATTCAAAGAAAAAAAAAAATCAAAATTTTAACACATTGGCACCTTTACCTGAGTATTCGGGGTGCTTGTACAATCATCCTCCATTTTTACCAAAAAAAATTCCCTTTCAATTTTTTTCCCTCCTTCTACTCTCACCTCACTCACCCAAATAAAAATAAAAATACACACTAATCATTTATCAAATAATCTTATGAATTTACTAATTATAATTAAGCACTAAGCATGATTAGTGAGGGGTAGATTAGGTATTAGGTAAAATACTTAGTTAAGGGGTGACCCTGATTTGATATTTAAATCCAATTTTGTCATTTTCCTCTATCCCCCAATTAGTTCAAGTATCCCCCAATCGCGCGTTCGAAAGCTAGCAACTAACTAATTCAAAACATTAACTAAATAAAGAGGCACTAAGGATCTAAATCATATACTTAAATAATCAATTAAGAAATCTGCTACAAAACAAAACCCAAAACTTAACCCATACACCCTGATAATACGTAAATGAAATTTCTCGAGTGATATGGATACAATAATGTGTTGTATTACAACTTAACAAAACAATACAAATATAAACAATAAACAAACATCTTTAATTCACTAAAACGAATATTTTCACATGCACTGATTCTTCTGATAACTGAAAAACTGAAATGGTAACGCGTGAGCACATCATCCCAAAAGGGGTGCTCACTCATTAGGTAATCACTAACATGCTACACAGATTATCTAAAGAAAAATAATAAAACATCTTTTACACACAACACAAAGCAGTAGACCACTCCAATATCATTCCTTTAATCAAAAGAACACCGCTGAGATGTTCTACGAAATGACGTTAGAATAATCTAAACATATGTCATCCTAACCTCGTCTCACTCAATGGAGAAGAAGATGCTAGAATAACTCCAGTCTCAAATGATAACGCCATCCACACGAAATGCGTACATCTCATGATTCAGGAACCACCATCTAAGTCTAAAATATATAATAAAGGTTTGATTTCTATGACCACCACATCAGATGCATGAAGATCCTTATCCGCTCATGCATCTAAAAGAATGTGACCATAAAAACCCAGTCATTCTACTAAGACTGAACAATCAAGCATGATATGCAATCGACCAATCTCCCCTGATAAAAATATATATATAATTTTGGATATTCCCATAGTAGTTGCATAAATACATATAAAATATAATATCAACCTTAGTTTGCCAGGACAACTTCGAGGGTCTAGTAATCCACAGAAAGCAATGCTTCGTTGTAGTAATATTGGTTGCAATTCCGCCCCTAATTTAATATTGAAACCCAATACTACCAAATTCCAATAGTATAGAATCCCTCAATATTCCTGACACCAAATTCCAGCGTCGACAATAGTGAGAAGCTGTGGAGAAACACTGACATTCCTCACGAGGAGACCATACAATGCAAATCATGCAAAATACTCATTCAATTGCACAAAAACATAATTGCATACAAACCTACAATTACATTTAAACATGCTCAAAGTAATAAAGACACATCATGCTTGCCATTAAAAGTAACTTAATGATCACAAGAGATTTACAAGAGTTCCCACCTGATTTTGAAGGCAAACCTCGCCTACCTCGAGATCCACGATTCACTGGTTCATCCTTTGAATCGATCGTTGTTAATAAAGACTAACTCACTACAAAAAAAAACCGACCAAAGGCTACTTGACCAATGGTAGTGGCCTATTCAAATCTTTAGTTTCCAATCACTTTATGCAATTAATGTTAGTTGCTCAGCCGTAGTGGCGTAAGAGGGTGTTTTTTTATGTTTAAAGCAACAAGTGCACAGTGGTTAGTTGGTCGCCATGTATAAAGTTACTAGTTTGGCTAGTTGACCAACAGTCGTCACCTAATAGGTAAAGCCACTAATTTGTGTAGTCGTCAGGTTATTGATGTTGTTTTGAAAAGTTGTAGAAAGTGGTAGTAAAGTTGTCGTTCACTCAGACTTGTAAAGATTTGGTTTGAAAAATACTAAAAACAAAGAAAATATATACACAAGTTTGTCACGAAATATCGAGAGAACTGGGACTTGATTCCACCATAAAATTCATTCATGCGATTCATATATTTATTCTAGACAATTATAGCTCAAATAATAATAAAATATTGACTCTATGTTTTGCCAAGGTAGATTTTTGAAAAGCAACGATTGTATATCTAAAGCATGGGATATCAAAAGACTTAACCTAAGTATAACCCATCAATTGAAATCACAACCATTCAATAAAAACCATAAAACAATTAAAAATCCGTGCAAAAAGTCATGAAAGAATTAAATATAATTACCGCACGCATGAAATATGGCTTCCTCCGTTATCCCAATGTTGGGGTTTAGCTCCTCATGCTCAAAACACACCCAAAAGATAGAAACATGGCTCAAAAAGGTGTTTTTATTGAGAAATATATGAAAACAGAGTTTCGCAACGATGCACGAGTGTTACGGAGGTTCTTTGTTACGATTTATAAGATCGTTGAACAACGATACTTTATGAATGTTTGTCGTTGTATTTAAGACTGCTTACATGCAGGACTTTGAAGGTCTCTGTTCTTCGTCTTCTTCTTCTCCTCCACCTGCCTGCTGCAGCCTCGAATTCGACTCTGCCACCTTCCTAATCCTCCGTATCGACCCCCAAATACTCGACAACCTTTCCCTAGCCTCTCGAACCTTATATATACACAACAGACCTTCAAAATCTTCCGCATATCTTTTTTTTTTTTTTTTCAGGAAGTCACGGAGTTTATTCCCTGTTTTATCATACACGCAATTTCCAAGTTACCTGAATTTTCAAAACTCGTCAAGTAATTAAGGGAACTAAATCTCCCAAGATCTTCTACTTGGTCCCACGTATTTTCTATATTCCAATAGCCGAAACCCGAGTTTATTCTCCCTTCTCTGTTTCGGTTTTCTTCTTCTTTCCTTGCGAAGGTTCTAAGATGACTAGTCATGTTTTATCGGAACAAGCTTAGTCAAATCCAACCCATGAAAATCTCCGCCGTAAACTCGTCTTAGTTCTTCCTGGAATATCATGCAAGGCGAGATAATAATTTCCCGCCAAGTTTGCTTTCGAACTAGGGAAGATGATGATGCCCCTAACCGTCTCGAGGGGTGCCTTTAACACTTGGGTGTCTTGGGGTGTAAATAGCAAGTGGGTGCCCCTTAGTAATTGATGTGCCCCTTATCCAAAATGGGGGTCCGTATAGTAATTTTCTCCCACGAGCGCAAAACCACTTTTCGAGCCAATTTCGCCGCAAAAGCTTATATCTCCAAAAACACCTACAAAGACATAAAATACCAAAATAAGCGCAAAATCGAGTACTAACATTACAGAGAATTGAGACTAATATAGACACATAAATGCGTCTATCAAATACCCCCAAACTTATTATTTGCTAGTCCTCGAGCAAAAATAAAATAAAATCCTAACTCACTGTCGTGCAGCATCGTCGATTGCATTTAGCGTATGCAATAAGCCTTTAAACCCCTAGGTGGCCCTAGTGGCGAGTTATAGTCTCGGGAGGGTTTACAAGAGGTGTACCCACAAAACCTTTACTCCGGACCTTATCTATCTACGCTTAACCTTGGAAGGCACTAAAGAATCTCCTTGGTTGGCATACTTATTGACTACAAGAGGAAGTACCCGATGCGAAATTCCAATTGTTGTACACGAGTTTGCACTCAAGCATACTAAAATTCATATATAAGTCACGAGCTCTACTCGATAGTCGCACTATGGACATCAATACCGGAGTCAAAACTAATCACATGGATAGATCAAGAAGATGGATATAGAGAAAAACATAGATGGTTTTGATGTTTACTAAGTGAACGGTGTTTCCCATATCCGTCTCAAGGCCTCCGCCAAAATGAACCTATCCTAATGGACCGAGATACAAGTTCAGACTAATATCAACACACTTTGGCATATACAAGGGAACCAAAGTGGTCGATAATCCTAACTCTAGGTCAACACAACCGGCATATACAAGGGTTCCAGTGGTCGACTTTATTGAATTTATTAGGTTGGTCGATGGTCCGGTCTCATTTTTTTTTTTTTTTTTTTTTTTTTTTTTTTTTTTTTTTTTTTTTTTTTTTTTAATATCTCAATCACTCTAATTCACCCTAGCATCGGTAACAACTTGATTCGTGGGCCCCACCTAATCACTTAGAGAAACATAGTTTAAAAACAAAACAGAAGTGAAAAGGACTCAACGAGATATGGTGAAACTATCATGTTATTTCTAACACCCGAACTCTCGTGCTTTTATGAATAGACTCTTTAGATGTTGCCATCTAATCGATTGGTTCCTCAACTCCTACAACCAAAATGCTTCCATCCACTTAGATTGGTTAGTGCCATCCTTAATAAACATAAATTTCTATGCTCGGAGTTTAACAATGCAACTAAAATGTTTCTCCCATACCCCAAACTTAAATCTAACATTGTCCTCAATGTTCTAAAGATGAAATTAAAAGCATGAACAAGAAGAAACTGTTACCATTTGAAGTAAAAAGATAAGGAAAGATATTACCTCGGTCGCATGAATATTGGGTTACCTCCCAAAAGTGCTAAGTTTAACGTCTTCACCCAGGACTAAGAAAGGATTAGTCACCTCATAAAATCATAAAGTAATAGCCGAAATTTCGTGGGTCATCAAAACCAAATAGAGCTATCACAAGTAAAAGGAATCTCGCAACATGCCAAGAAAATTAACAAATAAAGCACACCTTGTCTAGTTTCTGATTAGGACAACTACATCTAGCCGTGGTTGAGTTGTGTTCTATAACCGGGTCGAGATAAAATATTTTCATGGGTTGGATTTCCTCAAAGCTAAGATCCGGTTCAAAGTTGTAAAGTCCGTAAAAACTCAAATAAGAACTTAGAAGCACATAATAATAACCCGAATAATTGGATCCTTAAAGTCAATCGTTTTTGACTCACACAATTGACCACGATGAAACTGGCGGTCAATCTTAAGCAAATGCGTCGATACTAATTTCCTAAAGTACTTAGGCTCGGTCTCAAAACTTAATAACTGACACATTTTGAACTCATACATTCCCACAATTGTTTGAAAAATATTTGGTGGAAAAACAAAATCAACTGGGTATCATAGCCTTGGGCTAACCACATCAACCGGAGGATGGGTTTCTAATAAATCGAACTTCCTTATGGACATCACTAGGTTCGGGGAAAACGTGTATGAAGATAATCTTTTAAAATGGTTGAGGCACATATGTCAAGTCCCAAGTGAGGGATCTACGTGAGAGCTAAAGGTAAGGCACAAGGAGAATGATAATCACCCCCAAACTTAGAGTTTTGGGTGTCTCTAGATAGACTATCTACAATTTCCCTAATTTCTAGATCATCTAATCCCGAAAATGGTCAATTGCTTCTTCTAAGTTATATTCGGAAGGTGCATCCTCACTCATCATATTTGGAAGCTCTACGAGTTCATCTTCTTTGTCTAAGACTAATGTTTCTAAATCGTTAGACTCTAAAACAACGTTCTCAGAATAAACTCGTTCCTCAAAACTATCATCGGCTTCGTAATCATAAGGAAATACTACATCGTCTAAAACGGTGGTATCTCTAGTCAAATCTCGTCCTTTTGAATAGGTGAATAATTATTAAAATTATTTGAATTTGAACTAGAAATATTATCATTGTAAAGCTCAATTGGAGTAACAAATTCCTGATCACTATGCCTATATATTTCAGATTCTTCATCAACACTATCCTCATCATAATCATCATTGTAATAACATGAAAATGGTCGAACCTCGTCTAAATAAGTAGTGTTACCAATTCTAACCTCGTCATCCTGATTATGCAAATAGCTATCCTCATTTTCAAAGGTACTATTGGAAACACTATATTGGAAATTAAGACTATCTTGAGCAGTTCTTTCCTGGGCCTCTAACAACATTTTCTGAGTCGACTCACATGACTTCCTGATTTTATCTAGGAAAGAAAGTTCACATGTTGTATTTCTTTCGTCCATAACTAAGTCATTCATCTCATCTGAACTACGTGTCGACTTAAGTATCTTTTGTGCCGACTCAGCTAACTTACGTGCGGACTCTAGTAAAGAGGAATTTTGCTCGTATGACCGGTGGGAATATGGATAGTAATTGGGCTCATCATGGTATGAGCCATAACCTTGAAAAGGTTGATGTTCCCAACCACTATTCACATTATGGTCAAAGTAGTAACGTCCATTTTGAAACTCAGTCGGATATTCGTTGTATTGGCTATTATTATACCGATTCGACATTCTATTCGCAGGGTGTGAGTTGTCACACAGAATAAAACCCACCGACAGGGGGATTCGTGGGTGGATAGAGTCTTACCTCCCGTACAGACGGGCGATGAACCGTTGAAGTCGACTCGTGCCACCGACTCCGATGTCGGTGTCACGAACCCGAGGGGCCGAGACAGATCGTAATCGTCGTCCTTCAACGCAAACAGTTTATATTTAATCTTAACCCTTCCTTAGGGTTTTAAAATAATGTCCAAGTCCAAAAATAAAGTCCAAAAAGTGTCCAAAAATAAAAAGAAAAATTACAAAAATACAACCCTATTTACAATTTCTAAAAATAAAACAAAATAACTATATACAAAATCTTCTTCTTTATTACTTTCAAATTCCTCTTTTCTTTCCTTCTTTGGCGATGCTTTCCTTTTATAGCACTTTTTGTTTCCTTGTAGCTTCGCTCCAAATCTGAAAAGAATCGAAAAATACCAAAGGCGTAAAAAAGAACAAAAAATAATAAAAAATAAAAATAGAAATAACTCTAAAACCTAAAACCTAAATACAAGTCCGCGTCGGCGGCGCCAAAAATTGATGTTGTTTTGAAAAGTTGTAGAAAGTGGTAGTAAAGTTGTCGTTCACTCAGACTTGTAAAGATTTGGTTTCAGAAAATACTAAAAACAAAGAAAATATATACACAAGTTTGTCACGAAATATCGAGAGAACTGGGACTTCGGATTCCACCATAAAATTCATTCATGCGATTCATATATTTATTCTAGACAATTATAGCTCAAATAATAATAAAATATTGACTCTATGTTTTGCCAAGGTAGATTTTTGAAAAGCAACGATTGTATATCTAAAGCATGGGATATCAAAAGACTTAACCTAAGTATAACCCATCAATTGAAATCACAACCATTCAATAAAAACCATAAAACAATTAACAATCCGTGCAAAAAGTCATGAAAGAATTAAATATAATTACCACACGCATGAAATATGGCTTCCTCCGTTATCCCAGGTGTTGGGGTTTAGCTCCTCATGCTCAAAACACACCCAAAAGATAGAAACATGGCTCAAAAAGGTGTTTTTATTGAGAAATATATGAAAACAGAGTTTCGCAACGATGCACGAGTGTTACAGAGGTTACTTGTTACGATTTATAAGATCGTTGAACAACGATACTTTATGAATTTGTCGTTGTATTTAAGATCGTCGCGACAGACTTTGAAGGTCTGTTCTTCGTCTTCTTCTTCTCCTCCACCTGCTGCTGTTGCAGCTCTGCAATTCGACTCTGCCACCTTCCTAATCCTCCGTATCGACCCCCAAATACTCGACAACCTTTCTCTAGCCTCTCGAACCTTATATATACACAACTGTGACCTTCAAAATCTTCCGCATATCTTTTTTTTTCTTCTTCACGGAAGTCACGGGAGTTTATTCCTGTTTTATCGTACACGCAATTTCCAAGGTACCTGAATTTTCAAAACTCTGTCAAGTAATTAAGGGAACTAAATCTCCCAAGATCTTCTCTACTTCGGTCCCACGTATTTTCTATATTCCAATAGCCAGAAACCCGAGTTTATTCTCCCTTCTCTGTTTCGGTTCGTTCTTCTCTTTCTGCTGCGAAGGTTCTAAGATGACTAGTCATGTTTTATCGGAACAAGCTTAGTCAAATCCAACCCATGAAAATCTCCGCCAGAAACTCGTCTTAGTTCTTCCCAGAATATCATGCAGGCGAGATAATAATTTCCCGCCAAATTTGCTTTCGAACTAGGGAAGATGATGATGCCCCCTAACCGTCTGAGGGGTGCCTTTAACACTTGGGTGTCTTGGGGTGTAAATAACAAGTGGGTGCCCCTTAGTAATTGATGTGCCCCTTATCCAAAATGGGGGTCCGTATGGTAATTTTCTCCCACGAGCGCAAAAACCACTTTTCGAGCCTATTTCGCCGCAAAAGCTTATTTCTCCAAAAACACCTACAAAGACATAAAATACCAAAATAAGCGCGAAATCGAGTACTAACATTACAGAATTGAGACTAATATAGACACATAAATGCGTCTATCAGTTATTAGCGAAAACATTAAGGCAACAATTATCTTTTAATTGTTTAATAGATTTGCATTTAGAGATTCATCTAGTGGCCAACAACATAAAACCACTGGCTTTTGTAGTAGTTGTTTCATATGCGAAATCGTTTAAGACACTAGTTCTTGTCTAGTTGTTCAATAGGTTACGGATAGATTATTTCATGCATTTGCAAAAATATATATGCAACTAAGTTTTAGTAGCCAAACTTTTAGGCTACAAGTATCTCTAATAGTCTCTAGTAGCCAAATGGCTAAAATCTGCCAGCAGTAGCCAAATCATACATGAAACCAACTTCGGAGTGCCTAAACTTAAAGAGCCACTAGTTCTCTAGTATTTAAATAGGTAATGCTACTAACATCTCGGATGGACCACTGAGTGGGCTGATTTGGGCTTGACTCGTGCTACGGACACGGGCTTCGAAAAAAAAAGTCATCTGTAAATAACTTCCCAAATTTAAGGGTTAATTTGCGTTACCTCCCCTGGCCAAGATCATAATTAGCATTACCTCCCCTATAGAAATTAAATTAGTGAAACCTCCCCTCGTTACATTTTCCGTCCAAAGCTGGTTATCCTAGTCAGCAATTTTGTACACGTGGACCTGTTTTTACACTTGGACTTTGACTTTCCCAGAATACCTCCCCTGGCCAAGATCATAATTAGCGTTACCTTCCCTACCAGTTTTTACACGTAGGAAAGTCAAAGTCCACGTGTAAGAACTGGTCCACGTGAACAAAGCTGCTGACTGGGATAACCAGCTTTGGATGGTAAATGTAACGAGGGGAGGTTTCACTAATTTAATTTCTGTAGGGGAGGTAACGCTAATTATGATCTTGGTCAGGGGAGGTAACGCAAATTATCCCCAAAT
Organism: Papaver armeniacum; assembly: GCA_023531295.1. NCBI lineage: Eukaryota > Viridiplantae > Streptophyta > Magnoliopsida > Ranunculales > Papaveraceae > Papaver > Papaver armeniacum. The sequence goes on from JAJJWW010005211.1 coordinate 253,010, forward strand.
TTAATGTTAAATACGTTAATTAAATTTTCTTAAATAATAAATATTAAAAAAGATATATACCAAAAATAAAATTTTATTAAAACAAAGAAGTTTCCAAACAAAAAATCAAAATACTTCCATAATCCCACCCGAGATATCTGGAACACAAGACCAAAAAAAAGAAGAGAAAGTTCTTCCAATAGCTAAGCTAGATCAATCTAAAAAGAGACTCTAAGAGAAATAATAAATGCATCTAAATCTCAACCTATTCTTCTTCATCAGCCTCTTCGAGTTCCCTGTCTGGATTCTCCTCATCACCTTCTTCTTGATCATCTCCAAAGGCCTCTACATCCTCCTCTTCAGCTTCCCTATCACTACCTTCAAAGGCATCTCGATGTTCATGAATTTGACTCCCGTGCATATCAGCATCTTCATCATCATCTTCCACATCATCTTCAGATGATAGTTCCATAGCCGCATGCCATTTTTAACAAGATATTTATTCAACCACTTCTTTGTCGCGTTCGGACTTGTTTCTTTCTTAAGCCTTTTGTTTTCATGTTCCAAGGATGCCAATCTTACTTTCAATTCAGCCATTTCTTCTTCTTTCTTCTGGTATAAACTGTAGTTAGTTGGATGAGCCTTGCGACGCCGTTTACCCGAACATCCAGAATTACGAACTTTGTTAAATATCTCTTCTGGAGTGTCATTAATTTCTCCTTGATATGCGGCTTCCTTCGTGGACTTCATTTTTTCCTGCACATTAATTCAAAACACAAATTAATCACAAAGTCAGCAACGAGATTCGAATGAGTTTGGGCAGGCAGTAGCAGGTTTAAGGGAAAAAGGAATACTAACTACAGAAGGTAGAATTCCGGAATAAAGAACCGTAGTTAATATGGCCACTATTCACAAAAAATCCCAGAATAAAGAACCGTACTTATTCACAGAAATTCTACTAGGAGCTGTTTTCACTTAACCGATGATACAAAACTCAAAACTCATATATAAAATGCTGCATATTTTTTTCCTTCATATTTAGGACCTTGGCAGAATGAGCACAACAGTGCATAGCATAATTTTGTAAGTCTATCTGTGCAAATCATGATTTTGTAAACAATAATCTATAAATAGATACATATCAAACATGTTTCATCGATAAAAGATTATTTCTTACACTCATTTCTTTGCATTTGGCGTTGATTTTCTTTTGAGGATCATGGGTTCATCGGAAGAAAGTCCTTTGGATCACAAGGATGTAAAATTGAAGCTTTGAAATGGAAAACATCATCATACAAAACAAGTAAGATATCATGTAATAAACACATCTGACTCGTTATCAATTGAAGCAGGCATAATACATACCAACTCGTATTCGATACTAGTAAAACTTTTTTTTCAGCCGCAACAACACGTCCTCTTTCAGAATTTTTCTATCACATGAGGTAAAATGCAAGTTAATATGCAGTTAAGCATAAGAATGCAGACATAAGACTACATATGTTAATAAAAAAATCACCCACCCCAAACTTTCAAGTTCAGTCTAAATGAAGTGCAATAGTGAAGTGCAATTTTAAAGACAAACAACACTCGTTTCTATAATAACCACAAAATTCTGCTTTAAAAACTGCCACATCTACTTTCTCCTTCCCCCTCTTGCCAATCTGCGATATTAAATCGTTTTCGTTCTTGTTTTTGCGTTGTGGTTGACCTATTTAAGAAACCAAAGATAGCATACGAGAAAAACTATTAACTAGCTAGAAAAAAAAATTAAAAAAATGTCTCTCACATAAATATACCTTCTTGCAATGAATTGCCAACTTCTTCATTATTTCCTATAGGAGAATTAGACGCTGATCGCGATTTGTTGGGTTGCATAAAATTATGGTTTTCAGCTAGAGAATCACGTAGACTGTTCCGCTGTTGTGATCGAACTTCAAAGAGCATTATGCAGTTATTGACTAGAAGCTGAACTTCGAATAGCTTTTTGTGTTGATCGATGAGATGGCTGAAGAGATGCTTGTGTTCGATTATTATGCAATTGATTCGAACGTTGTTGTATTTAATTCTATATGGGAGGTGGTACAGAACGGCCACCTTGAGTTCTCATAGGACTATGTAGACCATTGTATTCTGTCTCAAGATTTCTGTGTACTCATTCATTTGGTATTCTTGTCCTTCCCTGATTTTATCTCCTGCAATAAAACATTAAAGTAAGGTGGCATCGTACATATTAATTGCAAAATTGATCGAAACTACACAACAACGATTATTGGTCCTATAAGGCGTAATTCAAGAGACATTTGAAAAAATCCCAAAGACTCTATTGGGCATCAATCGGCAACAACTACACTTGTATACTATTACTTGTCATTGAAAATTATGCAGAAAATGGCATGTAAAAATTCTAACTCAGTTCAATACCAAAGCAAGATATGTTTGTTCACATTTGAAAATGTTATTAAGAAAAGGAGATTTAGATACCAAAAAAAAAAAAAAAAGGTTATTGGTTACCAATAAGTTGAGATTACGCCACACTCCTTGGATTTCCTCCTTGTCATGTGTACATGGGATTTACAAGTGCAGCTGAGGGAGCTTTAGCTCCTCGCTTCTATACTTTTGGTGTTTTTGTCGTGGATTCTGGAAAACAATCATGCATATTAATCAACACACAGCACAAACAGAAAGTTAATGCCTTTATTAAATCATAAAGTTTATTCTTAATTTACCGTATTTTTGACGTAAAGCTTCATCCCCAAAGAATAGGCGGGCATCTGGAGCCATATCTGATGAAATCAAAACACCTAAGATTATTGAGTTCGATCTGAATTCTTCAGTGAATAAACATATAAACAACTCAATGTCTCCTCCAACCTAAACTTAAATTGTGAGCAAATCCACAGATATATACATTTAAAAAAACTAAGCTTAAACTGAACATGAAGCACACAATTCAACAACCATTTGATCAGTAAGATAAAGCCTCAAAATGTTGACAAAATCAATTTAACCACCAAAATACCAGTTATTTTTTAATCCCCAACCTTTCACAAAACTCAATTCATGAGAGGAACAAGTTGCAACACTGAAGCGTAAAACCCACAATATCAAAACAAGATAAATTTCATAACCTAGAACTATTTACCCAAAACACGAAGGAAAAAAACACCTAGAATATATTCCTTACAATATTAATATTCAGAAGAAACATACCAGTAAGAACACCACAATCCAAATTAGATAAGTTCTGCGTCGGAAAAAAAACAGAAAAAATCAATTAGGTTTTGATATAAAAATCAAGCTTAGGGTTTGAAGAGAAAAATCAACTGAAGTTTGGAAGTGTACGACAATATGCGTACATTTGCATCTTGGCGAACACAATCCAAGTCCGGCTACTTAGGTATGCGTACACGTTTGCATACTTGAGTGGGTTATGTTCTAGAATCGGTTATGTCATGAACTAATACATTTATATAATAAGGAATGCAATCTTTTGCAAACCGTGGCTATAATGTTCATGAATTGATTCGAGTGAATCAAACCGATTTTGCTTCAATTGTGTCTAGTATACTTCTATGAGAATATAAACAATTGAACAACTCTATAACTAGTTTCATTTGAGTCATTTGAATCAGTAGTGGTTAATATGAATAAGGTTGATATGAAAGTGTTCATATGGCTAACTTCGGTTAACTATTGTTGAGCCAACTAAGTGTACACGTTTAGGTACGGTTACCCATATCTAAATGAAGGTACATTTCATTTGTGTTTAACAAGCTAAGTTCGATCTAACGGTTGAAAGATATTAGCTTGAATCTAATCAGGAGTTCATCTAACGGTGAATATTGATTGCTTTGTTCCAAAGCTATCAAACCCTGATTTGAAGACAATATAAGGGAGAACTCTAGCAACTGGGAAATCTAATCCCCACACCTCATGTGTGATAATAGTTGCGACTAGAGTCGATTCTCCTTTAACCTAGGTTTTTCCTAAAACCATTATAGGTTAACGACTTGAAGACTTCATTGGGATTGTGAAGCCAGACCCAACTATTTTCTCTGTTGTTGCGTGTTCTAATCTTATTTTATACTATCGTGATTGAGTACTATCTCCTCTAAGATTTGCTTGAGATTTATCTCCGATAGGTAAGATAAAAAGAAGTCACAAATATCTTCGTCTCATCGTTTGTGATTCCACTATATCTTGTTTCGCTTCCGTACGATTAAGATTATTGTGAGGCGATTGATATTTATAGGCTGTTCTTCGGGAATATAAGTCCGGTATATCAATTGGTTCTTGTGCACCTTGATTTATCAAAAGACGGAACAAAACTCGTAGGTATTTTTGTGGGAGACAAATTTATCTATTTAAATAGACTTTTTTGTGTGATACAAATTTGTTTATCAAGTCTTCGACTTTGGGTTGTAGCAACTCTTAGTAGTGGGTGAGATCAGCTAAGGGAATCAAATGCGTGGAGTCCTGCTGGGATTCAGAGACGCAAGGAGCGTAACTATACCTTGATCAGTGTGAGATTGGTTAGGGCTCAACTACATTCCAGTCCGAAGTTAACTTGTAGTAGGTGTTAGAGCATGGCTCGGTTGAACCCACCAAGCGTTGGTATGTCAAGTTTGGTTGTCATATTTTAGTGAATCAAAACTCATGTTAAGATTCGCTTGATTATGTACTAGAGTTAAACTTCGTATAGGTTAGCTTGAAGTATTAGGATATGAGACATTACAAGTATTGCGAAGACTTGAAGATGTGAAGAAGCAAGGAGCTACAACGAAAACAATCATCCTTCCACTTGAGGTTAGTGATATTTGACTTGAACTGTTTCATTCCCTAACGTATCTTTCAAGTCATGCATATTGAAAACATAACTGCGAAGCATATTTGAACTCTAGAAAGACATAGTATTAAGGAATACAATACGAGGTTTATTGCTTAACCATTAAACTTTGCAGATAAGACATCGCCATAATCATTTGAATGCTATTGTGATTATTTATGGGTATGAGGTGAGGATTTCATCCTAGGGAACAATGTTTACATGTGTTCTAAGGAAGTAAGTTCATAAACTTGTTTGTGAACCGAAAAGGAAATTGCCAGTGTTATTGGTTTTGTTATTCATTGCATATCTTATGAACAACCAATACGTGTGATAGAGTATAACCGCTCACAACTTGTTGTGTTCTTGGTAGAATTGTTCACAAAGGCCCTGACTTATGTATTGGTATAACTTTTATTAGTAAAACCGATCTTAAGTAATCACCTGTGGTATGATCGGATTTTGTATGTATGACCTTGTAATGGAAAGGGAACCGATCCTTGTAAGGGAAACGGAACCGATCCTTGTAAGGGAAAGGGAACCGATCCTAGTAAGGGGTGCAGTACATCAAAGGGAACCGATCCTTGTATGGGGTGCAACAAGGTTTATAACAGAAAGGGGAACCGATCCTATGGACAAGTGCAACACATATAAGTTAGATACCATATATATATGAGGAACCGATCCTAGTACCTAGTCAACCGAATTTTTGGGAAGCTAGTGTAACTATGCACAATACTCACATGGAGGTAGAACCGAAACTTATTTTGGTAGAACGGTAAACCCATGATTGTGATTGAATGTTGGTTTGATCAATCACATAGTTCTTGAAAGTCAGATGAACCAATTCTAAACTTGTTTGGAAGTGTGGAAAATCGGTTTCAAGGTTGTAAGTGTGAAAGAGAACTTACAAAGTTAAGATGTCGACAAACTTTGAACACGTCCTTGTGAATGTTTATTTCTATAATTGTTCAAAGATATTCCTTAACGGCTAAGGGAATAGAATCCCAGGATCGAAACATAATTAAGTTAAGAATCTTTTAATTAAGGTTATTAATTTCATTTTGTAGGGAAATTACAGAATTAGTAATGTGCATTTACTAATTAGATTTTCCGAGAGATTTCGATCGTTATTTTTGGATAGAGCATTTCCGGAATTATGAAAACCGAATCATGCTTTTTTATGTATATCTTGAGAATATTTTCGGTTTTGGAAATTCCTTGGTGTCCGAACTTCCTTGTCTATAAATACACGAAGTTTGCCAATCTAGCAAACTAATCCTTCGTAGCAACAGATTTACTCTTTTGTTGTTGTTACTGGTGTAGCCACCTATTCGGAGAGGAGAGTAACCTAATTAGGCGAAATCTCTTACGGCCGCTTAGTTTAAAGTCTTCTTTGGGATTGAGAAGCTCTAGCGCGACCCGTTGGTGGGAAACTAGATAATTGCGGTTTATCTTTGTTTTCGATTGATTTGATTGACTAACGGTGGTTGAAATATGATTGAACCTAGTTTGTTTATTCTTGAGAATCTTCTCTTCTGATATAAGATTCACTCAAACTAGTTCAGAGTTTCGACAGGGATTTTTAGACTGTTGTTAGTTCTAAAGACGATCTTGTGATAATCCATTGTTAACAGACTCCGTTATGTGCGTGATTGATCACAAGAGATTCAAGCGATTGTGTGCAGGTTTTTATTGAAGATTTGAAGACAAAGAAGATATTAAAGATCGACTTGGGTTTTATAATCTTTGGTGTGCACAATACTTGTTTGGTAAAAGAGGATCCAATTAATAATCGGTTTTCCTTGTGGTAGATTGGATTGATTAATTGAATAGATCGGCATCAATACATTTCCTTGTGATTAAAGGTATTGATTGGCTTAATCTTAAACGATTACCTTTGGGTGATTGAACATAAGATAGATCTAAGGACCCGACGAAGGAGTTTATGTTAAGATAAGCAGAAGAGCCTTTGTCCGACTCATATCACTTGGTTGAATAGAGTTGATACCAAACAGATTTGTTGTTCCTTTACTGTTTGGAATACAAACCAAAGGAATTGTTCCAAGTACGTGACTTATTCACAAGTCGGAGGCGTGGGAATACAGACGGAACTAAGTGAACTATAGGGTTAGTTACTTGGTCTGAACTATACGAAGTTAGGTGTAATTTTGTGTAACGGCTTAATCATGAGAGTATTCAATTCTGGACAAGGTCCCGGGGTTTTTATGCAGTTGCGGTTTCCTCGTTAAAAAAATCTTGTTGTGTCATTTACTTTTATTTTCCGCATTATAATTGTTTTATTATAATTAAAGTAAATCACACAAACGTTAATTCCTATTTACTTGATGAGCAATCCTATTGTGTTTGGTTAAGTCTGAACCTTTGTATCAAGTAAACATACTTCATTGTTGTATTGTCTCGATCTCGTATCCATAGACAATCACACGAAGTGTGAACCGATTAGTTGTATTGTCCCGACTCAGTCCATAGACAATTACTTTCGGAGAAAGGACTTATAGGTAGGAAAAGTTTTAGCTTGAGGAATATTTGGGTACCCTCGCCTTTTCTGTTAGCTAGTGTCTGTAGCGGCTTAATACAATATGGTGTTCAAAGCTGGACTAGGTCCCTGGGTTTTTCTGTATTTGCGGTTTCCTCGTTAACAAAATTCTGGTGTCAATGTTATCTCTTTTCCGCATTATATTTTTTATATAATTGAAATATCGCAGGTTGTGCGTAAGTTCAATCAGTTATTGAATCCGGCCTTTGGGTTGTTGATTGAATTGATTGACACTTGGATATTGGTTTTTGATACCGTCCAAGTTGTTTCTTCTATTAATCAGGCTCACGGATTTCTATCTGTTTGATTTGCTGATTACGTTAAGAAACAAAGATATAACTCTTTGATATACTTTTCTAAAGATTGAGTCTGACTGTCTAGTTGATTCTCTTGAAAGTATATTGGAGTTAGTCCATATAGATTGCTAAACGAAATACTGGGCGAGGTTGTTAGACCCCCACTTTTTTAATTGGTATCAGAGCAGGCAAACACGTTTAAGACATCATAAGTCTGTGTTTGTAGCAATCTGACTCTATGGACAGTAGTGTTATCTCTGATAAACGCATCACCAGGAACAAAAGTTTTGTTTCTATAAAATCTATTAAAGAGAAAGATTTGTCAATCTCGAATATAGATGAACCTTGTGTTCCAACGAAACAGACTTGCATTGACAAGTGTTACCCTGATTACCTTACCGACGAGTCTGACTCTGAAATAGAAATGGAAGCAGCCAAAGAGAGTGCAGTGATTCTAGAACTTGTTAGAATCCAGGCTGATGAAATCAATCGGTTGAAACACAAAGTCAATGTTCTTATTGGTATGGTAAATGATCGTGACTCTCAATTAAAGGATCTTCAAGAGGAAATCACCTCAGTATGTTCTTCACGAACCTTGCTCGAGGTAAAACTCAAAGAGGATGCTTTGGAATTTGAACGTCTTTTGAGTAAACTCTCTATTCAAGGATGTTCTGAAGAGTCCACTATACCAATTGCTTGTGATTTAACTGTAATAAATCCAGTTTTAAGCTAAATCAAAATCCCTTCCTCTTTGGAAAAGATGTGCTTGTTTCTTCCTCTAATCAAGGAATCTCCACATCACATGGAAGGAGGATATCCCCTAACGATGATGTTAAGTCTGTTCACTCTAATTACGCTTGTGATCAGAAAGTGTGTTTATTTTGTGATTCAAAAGGACATGTTGAACAAAAGAGGAAATCAAGGTTGAATGACAATTCTATTGTTCGACTTTAACACACCTTGGATTTAATTCTCAAAGGTGTAACTGACATTCATATGTATAAACCAATTGGTTTTAGTACTCACCCTGTGAATCGTACCAGGAAGGTCAGTTCGATGTGTTCCTCAAATGTTCAAGCGTATAACAATAATCTAAACAAAAATCGTTCAAGAAGAGCTCAAGGATCTTCTTGATTAAAAAGGAGATATTGTTGTTCTTGATGCGAATAAGGTTCCAGGAGAAGGAAGCGAAAATGGAGGTGTGAAAGACAACCTAAATTTGATAATTGAAGGATACAAGGAACTCATCAACAGGCTATCAAATTCCTCTGGTCAAAATCCTTCAGGTAAGAATCCATACTATGCGTCGTATTTTGATGATAATAAGTTTTATGATAACTTTTCGCATCAAAAAGGTTTTCCTCCAAAGATTAGGAAAAAGAGGTTTAACCAAGAACAACATTCATTTGATGAGCTCAAAGATCATACTTGTGCTAATTAATCACAAGGTTGAAATCTCACTCACGAAAAATCCTGGTTAAGTGAGATATAATCAGGTATACTTGATGGCAAAATTGTCTCTGATTGTCTAGCTATTTTCTTATCGTTCTTAGATGGATCATCATTCACAGACATTTTTGCATAAGTATTTGTATTTGATTTATCGTTGATTTTTTATTTATTTTTAATGTGTCAAAAATGCTACTCTTATGCTCTAAGTTTTTCTCCTGTGAGAATATAAAATATATTGAGATAAGATTTGTGAATGTATTCACTTAGCAAAATTTTGCTTTGCAAACAGTTTTCTTGGTTTTGCATTTTATGTTGCTTAGTGTTTTTCGTTTACGAGTCAAGCTTGTGTTAAATACGGATACCCGTGTTACATGTCACGAACCAACTATGGGAACCCTAAAATATGTTTCCCTGAGAAACCATTTAAATACCAAACCTTTTTAAGTGAGTATGCATACTCCAAGTTTTTTTATCAAGAATGGCATCACCTTCTGGCACTTGTAATTTTACAAAGGTTTTCTTGATAAGGGTTTTGTTTCGAGTTCAAAGGAAGAAGAAAAGAACCCTTGTAGAAGTTGAAGTTTCTTCTTCTCAATCACTAATAACTCTTCGGACATTGAGGATTATGAAGAAATTTTACGTAGCTTATTGATACTATGAAGGACCTTGATGTGTTACGAACTGAGTTGAAAGAGGTTAACTCTGACCTTGTTCTCATGAAGACACATGTTAAGGATCTTCTCAATGAGGATATCTTCTCCGAAGAAGCAGTTGATGTTGTTAGTCACAAGCTCAAAGGTCTTGAAACCCGTGAAGCTTCCGAACGTGAACTCTGATTTTAACTTGTGATCGTTCTTGATTTTAGGATTTGTTTTTTAATTATTGTCTAGGAAACTTCTTATGAGAATTTATTCTTGTGTTTTTAAGAAGGATAACTAGGGTTTGGAATAGCAATTATTGTGATTACACATAGCTATTGCCAACGGTTTTCATCTTACAATGTTTTAGATTTATTTATTTAAATTCTAAGTTATTTGGAAGATGATTTTTGTAGTATTAATCTTTATGGTTTTATGTATTACAAAACTTGTTATGGGATATATGTGTTTACGTCCGTAAACTATGATTGTCCCATATATGCTCAAAAGTTAAGTCTATCATATGTCTTTATGCAAATATTGATGGAAGATATAATGAACTTTTGACAACAAAGATTAAGTCTATTATATGTCATTATGCAAATATTGATGAAAAAAATAGAATGAATCTTTGTATATTCCGCAATATTGGTCTTTCCCTGATCCACATCTTTGTGAAAGTACTGTGCGGCTCCGTAAGGTTTCTTATGTTGAGCACTTCCGATTAAATTAATCATTTCCTTTGTGGTTAATTTAATTGAGATTTTTGGATACAAATTCATGTCTCATGTGATTTGTGAATATCCAAAGAAACCCTTCTTTTCTTGTAAAAGTAAGGTCGCTCTTGTTGTTCTCTCGGGAATGACATTTTATGGGGGAGAGTTCTTAATTGAACTTGTGTTTAATTGCCAAATTTTTGTGGGGTGTGCGGCTATGGAATATTGTAGGAGTTATCTTGTATCTTTATAAACTCCTTGATGAACACACTAAGTTTCGACTATGTGAAATCATCGAAACAAAGTTGATATGTTCTCTTTTGGTCATGAAGTATCTCTATGGAAATTTTATTATGATCCCGCTAGTTTTCGTACCTTTGCCAATTTATATATTGACAAAAGGGGGAGAATTATTTTGTAGTTCACACTACATATACATATAGTTTACGGATCATTATGTAAGGGGGAGTGGTTTTCATTGTGAGATGAAGTATTGACTAAGGGGGAGTGATACATATCACCATAGTATTGTTGTCAAAGTTGTGATACAATTGAACTTTGATGTTGTGTAATAATATTATGACACTGTATAACAATGATTGAGAGCTTCTATTTTCTCATTGTTATGGCTACGGATCTTCAACAACTATGATGCCGAGTTGAACACGTTCAGAATCACTGGAGTACTTGGAAGTTATGAAGATTTCGAGTAATCTTGAAGAACCAAGGAGATCAAGCATTTGGATGAGAAGCTACAAAGTTTAATTATTTTGTAATCCATATGTATTAATAGTTTTGTCACTAAAATTGACAAAGGTGGAGATTGTTAGAGCACTGCTCGTCAAACTCTTAGCGTTGCTATCTCAAGCTTGTTTGTCAAGTTTAGTGATCAAAACTATAATTCTCGATTTCTAGTCTATTTATAGCTATGTCTCAGACTAGGATAAAATGTGTAGTTGAGCTTTAGACTTCACAGCGTTCATCAATTGAAGACGAAGAACTACTAAGAGGAGCTTGTGAAACTTCATCAACAAAAGGTATGTGGAGATTGAAACTCATCTATCACCCAGAATTCTTTTCTACTCTTGTAGGATCCAAATATCGCAACAACGACACACCAGCGAAAATCTCATCAACAAAGATTGCGAGGACGTCGTAAAATAATTACATGAATGACATAACAGATGACAACAGTGTAAACATGAGTAAAGTGTGGTAATTTAGCGAAATTAAAGATATTTGCGAAATTAACATTTACAAGCTCGCGAGGTTACTGCAAGCTAGATCCGAAAATAAGGGCCCTATTAGCTGTCATCCACTATATAAACACCTATATAAAAAGAAAAGCAGGAGAGAGAAAGGGGACACACATTTTTGGAGAGAATACACATTTTTGTAAGAGAGAGAGAGATATTTTCTTTATCATCTTCTTCCCCAAATAATTAGATCTAGAGCTCTACAAAATATCCATTAATGGAGATTGTAAATGTAATACTAATGTAACCTCAACAATCATAGTGAAAAATCCTACCCCGTGGATGTAGATCACATTGATCGAACCACGTAAATTCTTGTGTCTCCATTTATAATTTTAAGATTTTTATCTCTATTTTCATATAAAATAAGTTTAGATCTAGAAATTATTATCAAGATATGATGAGGGGTGTGTTGTGGGATTTCCTGCAACTACAACTCTATCTCCTATTTGAGACAAAAGTCGTATAACTATATAGACTCCGTTTATACACATTTGATATTTCGAGCTGAGTTTAACTCGCTTACATATTTCTCGAAATATGAGTTGGTAAGATTTCGCTTTAACCAAGTTCATCTTATATTCTTGACGAAAGTCAAAAGATGATCATGTGAAAATCGCCTGGTAACATCTTACATGATTTGTGTGAGACAGTCATTTGATGTAGACTCGGAATGTTTCGTATTGATCATTCGATCACTTGAAAATTGCTCTGAAGCTAATGGTTTGTGTGAGACAGCTATTGTCGTCTTCTAAGATTGTTTCAATGATTGAAATGGGAGTTTAGAAGTATTAACCATGATTTGATTATAAGCACAATATGTCTACTTGCATATGTGTGATCCAAGACCGGAACTTAGTATGCATACCTGTATGCGTACTGGTTGGTCAGGTGAAGTGCGGGAGCTAGAGTATGCATACCTGTACGCGTACTGGTGAAGTCAGTTGAAATCCGGGTATTATAGTATGCGTACATGTACGTGTACTGGGTTCAACAGAAGTTTGGAAGTGTACGACAGTGCGTACACGTTTGCATACTGGCGAACACAGTTCAAGTCCGGCTACTTAGGTATGCGTACACGTTTGCATACTTGAGTGGGTTATGTTCTAGAATCGGTTATGTCATGAACTAATACATTTATATAATAAGGAATGCAATCTTTTGCAAACCGTGGCTATGATGTTCATGAATTGATTCGAGTGAATCATACCGATTTTGCTTCAATTGTGTCTTGTATACTTCTATGAGAATATAAACAATTGAACAACTCTATAACTAGCTTCGTTTCAGTCATTTGAACTAGTATTGGTTAAGATGAATAAGGTTGATATGAAAGTGTTCATATGGCTAACTTCGGTTAACTATTATTGAGCCAACCAAGTGTACACGTTTAGGTACGGTTACCCATATCTAAATGAAGGTACATTTTATTTGTGTGTAACAAGCTAAGTTCGATCTAACGGTTGAAAGAAATTAGATTGAATCTAATCAGGAGTTCATCTAACGATAAATATTGATTGATTTGTTCCAAAGCTATCAAACCCCGATTTGAAGACTATATAAGAGAGAACTCTAGCAACTGGGAAATCTAATCCTCACACCTCATGTGTGATACTAGTTGCGACTAGAGTTGATTCTCCTTTAACCTATGTTTTCCCTAAAACCATTATAGGTTAACGACTTGAAGACTTCATTGGGATTGTGAATTTGAGACCCAACTATTTTCTCTGTAGTTGCGTGTTCTGATCTTACTTTATACTATCGTGATTGAGTACTATCTTCTCTAAGATTTGCTCGAGATTTATCTCCGATAGGTAAAATAAAAAGAAGTCACAAACATCTTCGTCTCATCGTTTGTGATTCCACAATATCTCGTTTTGCTTCCATACGATTAAGATTATTGTGAGGTGATTGATATTTATAGGTTGTTCTTCGGGAATATAAGTCCGGTATATCAATTGGTTCTTGTGCACCTTGATTTATCAAAATATGGAACAAAACTCGTAGGTATTTCTGTGGGAGACAAATTTATCTATTTCAATAGACTTTTCTGTGTGAGACATATTTGTTTATCAAGTCTTCGACTTTGGGTCGTAGCAACTTTTAGTTGTGGGTGTGATCAACTAAGGGAATCAAGTGCGTAGAGTCCTGCTGGTATTCAGAGACGTAAGGAGCGCAACTGTACCTTGATTAGTGTGAGATTGGTTAGGTCTCAACTACATTCCAGTCCGAAGTTAACTTGTAGTAGGCTAGTGTCTGTAGCGGCTTAATACAATGTGGTGTTCAAAGCTGGAATAGGTCCCGGGGTTTTTCTGCATTTGCGGTTTCCTCATTAACAAAATTCTGGTGTCTATGTTATTTCTTTTTCGCATTATATTTTTTATATAATTGAAATATCACATGTTATGCGTAAGTTCAATCAGTTCTTGAATCCAGACTTTGGGTTGTTGATTGAATTGATTGACACTTGGATATTGGTTTTTGATACCGTCCGAGTTGTTTCTTATATTAATCTTGCTCACGGATTTCTATCTGTTTGATTTGCTGATTACATTAAGGAACAAAGATATAACTCTTTGATATACTTTTCTAAAGATTGAGTCTGACTGTCTAGTTGATTCTCTTGAAAGTATATTGGAGTCAGTCCATATAGATTGCTAAACAAAATATTGGGTGAGGTTGTTAGAGCCCCGCTTTTTCAAAAAATAATGGAAACAATAATATGTTTTCTCATGATACAATCATATTGTATTAGCAATTCAAGTTTTGAAAGAAAAAAGCAATTCAAGTTTAGTAGATGATCATACCGTTGTATGAGAAGATTGAATTTCATCCTCCAGCGGATCCTTTAAGCCGCCACCAGTCTAAGACAAAAAGGAAAAAATTGACACAAATAAAAAGAAGTTTCTTGTCCACATGAATCCAAGATTTTCGACCTTAACAGTCATTTGAAATTTTGATTTTCAACAAAATCTCGACAGCAGTACTAAAATCTCAAGCATCAACTGGTTTTCGGTGAAATGATATTTGTAGTTATTCATTGGGAGTTTACAGATAGATGTTATTTACTCTCATAAGATGAAATAACAATGACTATGAAAAATGTCGTAAATCTAACTTTAATAAAAATGAAAACCTTAATTTTTAAAGTAGACTTACTAGTAAAGAAGATCGAAAATAAATTATGGGTGGAAGAGGGATTCAAAATAATCTTTGGATTTATTGTAGCCCTAATTTCCTATTGAGGAACACAAGACGAAAGAAGATTGAGGGCGATTTCTTGACTTTAGTCTTGCGATTTTGACTTTTCTAAGGTTTCAAACTTCTTCATTGTTATGCTTGATTCTCTGGTTTGTAGCTTATTCGCCCTGGGATTCTAGCTTTACTGGTTTGGTTTTGTCTTCGATTCGTGAGATTGTTTATTCTTTTCCGATCCTCCCTCTTTCTCCGTAGTTTTGCAGGTAATCCCTTTTCTTCTTTTTTTCTTTTTTCTGTTTCATTTATTCTTAATCTCTATGTTTGATTGATTGCGAGAGTTGGTTTTCCTTTTTGTTGCATCTTTAAAGATTTAATTGAGATTTCCTGCTACTCTTTTAGATTTTTGTTTTTTTAGGTTTTCAGCTGTGATTTCCTCGTTGAGAATTCCTGCTTATCTTTTAGATTTTAGTTTTTTTTTTAGGTTTTCAGTTGTGATTTCCTCTCTGTTCTTTGTTTTTTCTCTTAATGATTTACGTGTCTTTTATCTTGTTGTTAGTCTTCTTTAGGTAATTTTTATTGCTTCTAGAGCTATAGAATGTCATTTTTTATCTTGTAACAAGTCTCCTTGGGAGGTTCTTTTTGTTTAGGACAAATCTCTTTCTAAGAGAGTTGTTTCTGCATTTACTCACGAATGCTCTACCCTCTCCTTTTCTTAAAGGAGAACTTCCAGCCATTAAGCTAACAAATTGTATGTACAAAAATGGTTTGAACCAGTGGAAATTCAGCCTCATAGGGAGGCTAGGTTTAAGTAAGATTAAGCTAGAAACATCAAAAGTTCAGTTGTGCTCACAATGGAACCTTGAAGGTGAAGTGAAGCTAATCCCAATTGGGAAGGGTTTCTTTGTTATTAAGATTTCTAATGAGAATGGTAAGATTAGGATTGGTTCAGGAGGATCTTGGAAGGTGACTGACCAATATCTGCAAGTTAGAGAATGAGAGCCGAATTTCAACCCGGATAACCAGAGAACTTCTTTAGCTAAGGTGTGGATTAAATTCCCAGGCTTAAGCTTAGAATTCTGGACGGAAGATAATCTTTTGGCTATGGCTAAAGCTTTCGGTAAACCTATTCAGGTAGACCACAACACCCTCACTATGGACTTCGGTTTTTATGCTAGTGTTTTGGTTGAAGTTGATTTTGCTTTGAAGATCCCTGACCGTGTTTGGATGGGTGTTTGGGAAGATGATCATGAGGAAGGTTTCTGGCAGTTAGTTGAAATCCCCAAGGTCCCAAAATTTTGCTCTCATTGCAAAATAATGAGACATTTAGTTTCGGAATGTCGATCAAAAAAAGTTGATTCTCTGATTTGAGTGATGAGTTGGCTGCTTTTAAAGAGGTTATAACTAAGAAGAAAAGGAAATCTAATAAGAACAAAGAATTTTCTTTTGCTGCTGAGATACGGCAATGTGCTGAATTGGTTTGTTGAGGTCGAGAAAAAATCCCATTCTAAACAGGAAGATGTAAACTCAGCCGTGTCGTTACCCGTATTTCCTCCCCGTATAGAGACTCATAACAGATTTTTGGGTCTTGAAGAAGAGGAGGAGGTTGCTTCTTCTCAACTAGTAGCTTGTGATTCTGAGGTAAGCAGTACTAATCCTACTTTGTCTGAACTAATTTTTAGTTCCATTAGAAGAGTGAGTTCGAAGTCAAAAGCCACAGGTCTGTTTCCGATCGGCTATTTGAATACAAATTCTAAAGGTACGTTGAAACCTCTAACTGATCCTAATATGATTTCTTCGGTAAAGCTTATGGAGTTAGGCTCAATTATAGTCATGGGGTTTCCGTCTTCGAAGAAAGATTAGAAAGGTATGTTTGATATTCTTGCGGACGATCATAAAGATCTTAACATAGTAGAAGATTAGTGTCGAGTCTTTCGTTGCATTACCTTGTGCTAGTTGGTGGATCACAAATAGTTTTTGTCTGAAAGCAGTGGTTACATGAGTTGTTTCTCTGTTGTTGATGTTTGTTATATAACCTTGTCTTGCTCTCTTTCTTTGAGTTTTCAATTTGCAAGTGTGTTTTGCTTGGGGCTTTAAGATCTCCTTTGGTTGTAACTGCCTGCACACAGCTTGTGTGCTTTCAATATTATTAAGTTTGCCGATCAAAAAAAAAAACAGAAGAAGATGAAGTGAAAGGATGTGTCTTTTTCCAAGAAAAAGAGAATGATTTAGTGGGGCTGTTATGTCCGATTCAAGTAGAAAGTGGGGTACTGGCTAGTTGTTCGGAAGGTTCTCACCACCCATGAAGGGTGTAAGGATGATGTAAACATATTTTTATGGGGAAAAATATGTGCAGCCCATTTGTCAGATTTTTTGTTTCAAAAACCCATAATTAAGATTCTATATATATGGAGCCCATAACCATATCAGATTACATTAATAACCTTCAAGAGATGTTAATTCTAGATTTTTTATTTTTAAATAAAGACATGTTAAAAGGTTAAAATATCCGGGAGTTAATGTCAATCAATAATACCAACCATTAAATTAACTCAGACTTAAAATCACTCATCCTAATATTTGACCGTAATTGAAGTTAAAATAAAAAATCATTATACAACGAACTCTTTGAAAATCCAAATTTTCTCGATTAAGTGATAATATCAATTCTCACGAAGAAGATTTTGAAAAAAATATGAAATTATCACGGAAGTTCAGTTTTTCACGGTTTGCGCTTTGAAAAATTTCAGTTATCACCGAAAATTCCAATTTTCACACAAATTGATAATTACAAATTTCACATTTTTTAATCATTATATTATGTGAAAATCCGACTTCCCACTGGTTCCTTTGGCAAAATTCCGATAAATGAGATAATAACCGTAATGAACACAAGAGGAGAGGAGATAAATTACTTTAATGGAACATGAACATACTAGTACAACCGTTACACGGTGGGAGGGCCGAATAGAAGAAGAATCGAAAATAGGGTTTTGTCTGCAACTACTTTCGCCCCATTTCGGGAAAAGTGATACTTGGCTCCATTTCAGAAAAAGTGATACTTTCGATCACTTTTTCTGAAATGGAATGTGAAAGTATCACTTTTCAAAACGGAAATTTAGTCGATCCATAAACCAAAATATGGTTGCATGATGTGTTATGCATCCTTTGTGGTGGTTTGCATAATGGCTATGCATTCAATTTTCGAAAATTGTGCATAAAGTGAAAGTATCACTTTTCTTGAAACAGAGGGAGTACATACGTTGTTTTTTAAGCATGTACATACGCTTTATTAGTTGCAACGGAAAATTAGTTGATACATAAACCAAAATATGGCTACATAAAGTATTATGTATCCTTTGTGGTGGTCTGCATAATGGATATACATTTAATTTTCTAAAATTGTGCCTAAAATGATAAACGCCTCGAATTTTCGTAAAAACTCTGAATTTGATATTACTAATTGATGTGATTTTGAAGTTGTTTGTAAAGTGGTAAGAAAAGTGATTCGATTCTCTCGAACTTGTGAAGGATTTTTTAGACTTAAATTCAAAACAAAAATAGAAAACTCACTAAAAATTATGGCAAACTCTGACAAAGATGTTATCAATATTAAAAGAACATTGAGGCTAAGATTCCACTATTTTCCAATTTCAAAGTGATTTAATCCAATATTTATATTCATGCAATTTTCTCATCCAAGTTGATTATAAACTATTGCAACAAGTAGATTCTCAAAATAACAAGTGTAAATCCGAAGCATAGAACATCAAAAACCTAGGTCCAAGTATGCTCTATCAAAAGAAATCACAATTGTTTAACAAAAATCATTCAAACAATTATCGATCAAGCAAAATAATCATAAAAATAATTGCAATAAATAGATAAATAAGAATATACCACTTCTTGTTGGAAAAATAGCTTCCTCTATCGCCTCAGCAATGGGGTTTAGCTCCTCATATTAACCACTTGCTCAAAATACATGTTTGTTGCTCCAAAGTTGATTAAAAAGAAGAGAAGGTATAAAACAGCGTGTTTGTATGATTATAATTGTTCTGGAACCAGCATTAGAAAGAACCCTAACACTGAATCATTAAATTGGAATTAATCTATTTACGAAGTTGTGACAAATTGATTAAATTTGAAAGAAAAGACCACGGAATCTGCGACTGTCTCTTCCTGCTGTTCTCTGGTTCTTCTTCTTCCTCTACCTGTTGATGATGAACTTCTCTGCAACTTTGAATTCTCGGCTCTGTGTGCTTCCAAACTTTACCCTAGGTCTCGACTCCCCTTCCGGTACTCTCCCAAAGGCTTTTATAAACCTACAGGCTGATTATAACTTGCGCAAATCCTTCCTTTTTTTATCTTCCAAGTTACGGGAAATATTTATTTCTCTTTTTACTTCACGCGTCTCAGCTTGCTTCTGATTCTCCTAAATTCTTCCAAAGTTGCTAGGCCGAACATCCTCCCCTGTTGTTCACGTGACTCCCATAATTAATCCACGAGAAAACCCGACAACTTTTTCTCTTTCCCCGTTTATCGAGATATATGTGGAAATCTCCATTTTCTTGAAACAAAACAATCAAAAACATAACCGTATCAATCCAGTGAATGAGAAAGTCCGAGTAATCTCGCTCCAATCCGCTCAACAAAATCCGAGTACTCACTGGCCCTGTTTTCACGAGAAAACTTGTTGTTGTTCGATTATGTAGCATATACCTTCCATGTTATGTCGTGACAGGGTGTTTCCAACCAATTTCCACGTGAAAATCGTACAAAATCTCTTTTAAATCCGATCTGAGGAATGTGCAGTCGATACTTTCCTTTTCCCGCCAAATTTCCATTTTAAACCGTGAAGAAGGTGGTTTCCCCCTAACCACTAGTGGGGTGCCGATAGTAGCTATCTTGGGGCACCCTGGGGTGCAAATAGTAGTGAGGTGCCCCTTAGTAATTGAACTGCCCCGTATCCAAACTCAGAGTCCGAATAGTAATTTTCTCCCACGAGCGCAAATACCACTTTTCGAGCCAATTTTCCCGCAAAAGCTTATTTCTCCAAAAACACCTACAAAGACATAAAATACCAAAATAAGCGCAAAATCGAGTACTAACATTACATAGAATTGAGACTAATATAGACACATAAATGCGTCTATCAAATACCCCCAAACTTATTATTTGCTAGTCCTCGAGCAAATCAAATCTACAAAATAAAATCCTAACTCACTGTCGCATGCATTGTCGATTGCATTTAGCGTATGCAATAAGCCTTTAAACCCCTAGGTGGCCCTAGTGGCCGAGTTATAGTCTCGGGAGGGTTTACAAGAGGTGTACCCACAAAACCTTTACACTCCAGACTCTAGCTATCTACGCAGAACCTTGGAAGGCAATAAAGAATCTCCTTGGTTGGCATACTTATTGACTATAAGAGGAAGTACCCTGATGCGAAATTCCAATTCTTTGTACACGAGTTTGCACTCAAGCATACTAAAATTCATAATAAGTGACAGAGCTCTACTCGGATAGTTTCGGACATCATAATGGAGTCAACCAATCACATGGAAAGATTAAGAAGATGGATATAGAAAAACATAGATGGTTTTGATGTTTACTAAGGTGAACGGTGTTTCTCATATCCATCGAAGGCCACTGCAAAATAAACCTATCATAATGGATTGAGATACTAGTCGACTAATATCAACATGCGGCATATACAAGGGAACTAGTGGTCGATAATCCTAACTCTAGGTCAACACAACTGGCATATACAAGGGTTCCAGTGGTCGACTTTATTAAATTTATTCCGATTGGTCTGATGGTCTGGTCTCAATTTCTTTTTTTTTTTTTTTTTTTTGTATCTCAATCACTCTATTTCACCCTAGCAGTGGTAACAACTTGAATCGTGAGCCCCACCTAATCACTTAGAGAAATATATTTTAAAGAAAACAAAATAAAAATAGAAGTGAAAAGGATTCAACGAGATATGGCGAAACTACCATGTTTTTTCTTTAATTCTAACACCTGAGCTCTGTGCTTTTATGAATAGACTCTTTATATGTTTCCATCTAATCAGATTGGTTCCTCAACTCCTACAACCAAAATGCTTCCATCCACTTAGATTGGTTAGTGCCATCCTTAATAAGCATAAATTTCTAGGCTCTGGAGTTTAATAATGCAACTAAAAGTTTCTCCCATACCCCCAAACTTAAATCTAACATTTTCCTCAATGTTCTAAAAATAAAATTAAAAGCATGAACAAGGAGAAACCGTTACCATTTGAAGTAAAAGAGTTAAGGAAAGATATTACCGTGTCGCATGAATGTTGGGTTACCTCCCAAGAAGTGCTAAGTTTAAAGTCTTCAGCCAGACTAAGAAAGGATTGGCTACCTCATAAAATCATAAATTAATAGCCGGAATTTTTATGGTCATCAAAACCAAATAGAGCTATCACAAGTAAAAGGAATTTGCAACATGCCAAGAAAATTAACAAATAAAGCACACCCTTGTCTAGTTTCCTGTTTAAGATAACTACATCTAGCTGTGATTCGAGTTGGGCTCTATAACCGGGTCGAGATAAAATATTTTCATGTCTGGAATTCCTCAAAGCTAAGATCCGATTCAGTTGTAAAAGTCTGAAAAACTCAAATAAAAACTTATAATTACATATAATAACTGAATAATTGTGGATCCTTAAAGTCAATCAGTTTTGACTCACACAATTGACCACGATGAAACTGGCGGTCAATCATAAGAAAATGTGTCGATACTAATCTCCTAAAGTACTTAGGCTCAGTCTCAAAATTTAATAATTGACACATTTGAAACTCAGACATTCCCACAATTTGGAAGAAAAATATTTGGTGGGAAAACAAAGTCAATCCGGGTATCATATCCTGGATAAACCATATCAACCAGAGGATGAGTTTCTAACAACCGAAATGCTCTATAAAGATACTCTTGTGAAATGGTAGAGGCATATATTCCAAGTCCACCCCCAAACTTAGAATTTTGGGTGTCTATAAATAGACTAGTCACAATATTCCTAATTTCTAGATCATCAGGTTCTTGAAAAAGGTCAATTGCTTTATCTAAGTTATAATCGGGTGGTTCATCCTCTAAATGCATCGATGCATACACAAAGTAGGACTTATGTCCTTAATATCCTCTATGGTCCACCCTAAAGCTTCCTTATTGTCTTGAAGCACGGTCACTGGCCTACTCTCCTGATCACTATCCAAATCGGAAGTTATAATAATAGGGAAAGTCTCAGATGGGCCTAAAAATGCATAGTTAGGGTCCAACTTAGGAGGCTCTTCTAAACAAGGGATTAATGTAGACTCGAAAGCTAATAATGGTTCAAACCTAGCTTTCCATGTATCGATATCTAACATAGGAATAGAATCCAACAGAGCATTTACTTGTTCAATGTTGCTATCATCGTCGAAATCCATGCTAAAATGGGCTAGACAACTCTCTAATGGATATTCCGATATGATTTTGGTAATAACTCATGAACTAAGGTTCCTATCCTGTTCACCTCTTCAATGCACGTGTCATCAAGCTCAGAATGCAACTTATTGAGATTAAAACTATTCAACTCAATAGTCATATTACCAAAATATAGATTCATAATACCATTTCGGAAGTTTATGATCGCATTAGACGTAGCTAAAAATGGGCGACCTAAAATCACGGTATCCGGTTTCTCGGGTCGGGACACGTATCTAAGACCACGAAATCCACAGGATAAATAAACTTGTCGACCTCAATAAGAACATCTTCTATCACACCACGAGGAATTTTAACGGACCAATCAGCTAATTTGCGGTGTTATCTTAGTAGGTTTCAATTCACCAAGTCCTAATTTGTAAGTACACATGGTACGACAAGTAAGTTCCACACTAGCTCCTAAGTCAAGTAAAGCTTTATCTACCCGATGTTTTCCTATCGTGCAAGCAATGGTAGGGCACTGGTTCTTTATATTTAGGAGTTGTGTTGTTCGAATGATCGAACTTACATGACTAGCTAAAAGGCTTTTTAGGGACACTAAGCTTGCGCTTTCGCATACACATATCCTTAAGTAATTTGGCATAAGCCGGAAGTTGCCTAATTGCTTCTAGTAACGGAAGGTTTATGGTAACGTTCTTAAAAACCTCCATTATGTCATTAAAGTTGGATTCATTCTTTGTTGGTACTAATAGCTGTGGAAATGGGGCTCTAGGCACAAAATAGGGCCTCTCAGAGCCGAATTGGCATCATCGGAGATTTTATCGGTCCTCGGCGATGGATGGTCCCGAGGGGTGAACTACGATATGCTCACTATTGGGCATGGTTACCCGATTGTCTACTACTCTGCCACTCCTAAGGGTTCTAAATCGAATTCAACCGATGTGATGGTTTTTCGCCTACTTCATGAACTCCTCTAGGGTTTGTTTGTGTTTGACTAGGGAACCTACCTTTTTCTCTCAAGGACTCATTTATCAGACTAACCTGCGTTTTTAACTCGGCAATAACTTGACTATTTTCTTGCCCTATCATGTTACTAGCTTCTACGCTTTGTGAAAGTGATTGGTGCATCTTTTCAGTGTTTCGAATAAATGAGGAAAGAGTTTCTTCTAGACTTAAAATTTTCTTATCGGACTGATTTTGAAACTGAGCTACTCCTGAAGGATTCTTAGTATAACCAAAACCTGGGGGAGCATTCGAATTACTAAATTGACCTTGATTCTGGTCCTTAGATCATGAGAGGTTCGGATGGTTTCTCCAACCAGGATTATAGGTTTCTGAATATGGGTCAAACTTTTGACGGTTATCAAATCTAGTGTTATTATTATAAAGAGCATTGGCTTGCTCTTCAATAGTCCGGCCTTCCCAAAAGGCTCCACTCTACCACTAGTGTGACCCAATTCTAAAGCTTCTAACCTTTTAGATATTCTTTGCAATTTTGGCATCTGATTCAAAGCCTCCTTCTAGCCTATTAACGTTTCCTCTTCCTAGAAGAATTGTTTTCTTGGGTTCCCTACTATTTTCCCATTGCTGGGTCTTTTAGGCGATTTCATGCAAATATGTCATCGCCTCATCAACTGTTTGTTTTTCAAACCCACATGTATACATAGATTCTACTGTGGTCGTAGTGGAATAATCTAAACCCTCATAAAGGATCTGAACTAACCTAACCTTTTCTAGACCATGATGAGGACATTGGGCTAATAAATCATTGAACCTTTCCAAATACCTATACAAATATTCTCCCTCCTGTTGAGAAAACGTGTAGATTTGCGTCCTAATAAACGATGTTTTGTGCCTAGGGAAAAACTTGTTCAAAAAGGCAGATGTAAGTTGTTCATATGTTTCGATTGAACCAGAATCCAAACTATATAGCTACGATTTAGCTTTATCTTTCAAGGAAAAAGGGAATAACCTGAGTTTCAAAGCATCATCATCAAGGTTTCTAATCTTTAGGGTACTATAAATTTCCTCAAAGTCCCTAACATGGAAATAGGTTTTTTCATTTTCCTTCCCTAAGAAGATTGGGAGCAGTTGTAAGGTTCCAGGTTTAAGTTCATAATTTGCTTCTGTTTCAGCTAACCTGATACACGAGGGACGAGTAGTCCTAGTCGGGTTCAACAAAGCTTTCAAAGTTGCCATTTCTGGCATTATCGGAATATCAGGGATTGTCTCCTTGAATGGACGTTCAAAAAAGGACTCTTCAAAAATCGGACTTTCTAAATTGGGGTAATCGAGACGCTTAGAACTACTAGGTTTCTCTTTAACAAATCTACCTAGGGCGTCTCTCTTACGTTCCGGCATGCAAAAGAATAAGGAATGGGATTCTATGCAATCACAAAACAAGGCTGACTCAACCAAATCAAACCTATTGATTTCTAGCAAACAAAAAGCATGATGGCTCCACTTATATTGTTTCTAGACCAGCTTCTAATCTTTCGAAAGGGAATTCTTTATAATTTAAGCAAACCCCTCCGGAATCAATCCGAGTCAAAGTAAGTTGAATAGAGGCGAGGGAAGCTTAGTGGAGCTTTGATACCCAAGGCCTCACCGTAATTACAAGGCGGCGCAGTCACGCATTCAACTCACAGAAACCTTCATGAACTTCGAAGTGTGCTTAAAAGAGTAACCAATATTTTTCGAATGAATTTCCTATTAAGCTCGTTACCTTATCGGTCTTGTTCTAGTCAAAATTTTAAGGCTTAGGTTCGCGTAGGTTACGTGTTCCTAAGGCGGGCAATAAGAGAACGGTGATGAAATCCGAACCCTTATCTTATATGGCCAGGCCTTGCCCTTTACTAGAAAATTAAAGCATAGTATTCAAGTCCTCAAGCATATATGCAAACGAAGGAATCCAAGTAACTCGCTGACAGGGTATTCACGAGTGTTAGAATCTTACCTCCCGTTCCAGACGGGGGATGAATCGGTTGTAGTCGACTCGGGCCACTGGCTCCTATGTCAGTGTACGAACCCAAGGTGCAGAGACAATATCGTAATTGTCCTCCTTCTCTGCAAACAGTTTATATTTAAAAGTACCCTTCCGTAGGGTAAAAATAAAAATAATGTCCAAAGTCCAAAAGTCCAAAGTCCAAAAAGAAAAGAAAAATTACAAAATAATAAACCTTAATACAATTTTTTTTTTCTTTTTTTTTTTTCTAAAAATATACAAACCCTAAAAACAAAATAACTAAAATAAAATTGTCTTCTTTTCCGTTCTTTTTGCTTTAATCTTTAGCTCCAAGTCTTTACGAAATCACCAAACTCCTTGGCTCAATTTTCTTTATGATCCAGAACCTGTAGACAAAAGATAAATACCCAAAAACGTAAAAAAGAACAAAAATAATAAAAAACTAAAAAATAAATCTAAAACCCTAAAAACAAGTCCATGTCGGCGGCGCCAAAAATTGATGTGGTTGTGATGTTGTTGTAGAAAGTGGTAAAAAGATGATTCGATTCTCTCGAACTTGTGAAGGATTTTTAGATTCAAATAAAACTAGAAAACTCAAAGAAGGTTGTTATCAAGATTTTAAAAGAGCACTGAGACTAAGATTCCACCATTTTCCAATTTCTATGTGATTTAATCTAATATTTATATTCCATGCAACTCTTTAGTTGATTTAAAGTGATTCTAATATTTTCAAAATAACAAGTGTATTTCTAAAGCATATAAAATCAAAAACCTAGGTCCAAGCATAATCTATCAAGAGAAATCACAATTGTTTAAGGAAAAATCATTCAATCAATTCTAAATCAAGGCAAAATAATCATAAAAATAATTGCAATAAATAGATAAATAAGAAATTACCACACAAATCTTGGAAAATTGGCTTCATCTATCGCCTTAGCAAAGGGGTTTAGCTCCTCATATTAATCACTTGCTCAAAATACATGTTTGTTGCTCAAAGTTGTGAAAAACAAGAGAAGGTATAAAACAACGTGTTTGTAATGATTATAATTGTTCTGATAAATAAGACCGCCTTTAAAAGAACCCTAAGAAATAAGACTGTTACAAAAGAAATAAGACTGAAGTTGTGACAAATTGATACTAAATTTGAAAGAAAAGACACACGGTCTCTGCAGCGGACTTTGGCTCACATTGTTCGTTCTCTTCTTCTTCTTCTTCCTCTACTTTATTGATGATGAACTTCTCTCGCAACTTCATTCTACGGCTTTTCTTTCTCCTCCAAGCTTTACCCCCAACTCTCGATCCTCTTTCCGGTACTCTCCCAAAGGCTTTTATAAACCTATAGGCCGATTATAACTTGCGCAAATCCTTCCTTTTTTTCTCTTCCAAGTTACGGGCAATATTTATTTCTCTTTTTACTTCACGCGTCTCAGCTTGCTTTTGATTCTCCTAAATTCTTCCAAAGTTGCTAGGCCGAACATCCTCCCCTGTTGTTCACGTGACTCCCATAATTAATCCACAGAAAACCCAACAACTTTTCTCTTTCCCTGTTTATCGAGATATGTGGAAATCTCATTTTTCTTCGAAACAAAACACCTATCAATCCGGCCCTGTTTTCACGAGAAAACTTGTTGTTGTTCGATTATGTAGCAAATACCTTCCCTGTTATGTCGTCACAGGGTGTTTCCAACCAATTTCCACGTGAAAATCGTACAAAATCTCTTCTAAATCCGATCTGAGGAATGTGCAGTCGATACTTTCCTTTTCCCGCCAAATTTCCATTTTAAACCGTGAAGAAGGTGGTTTCCCCCTAACCACTGGTGGGGTGCCGATAGTAGCTGTATTGGGGCGCCCTGGGGTGCAAATAGCAGTGAGGTGCCCCTTAGTAATTGAGCTGCCCCGTATCCAAACTCAGAGTCCGAATAGTAATTTTCTCCCACGAGCGCAAATACCACTTTTCGAGCGAATTTTCCCGCAAAAGCTTATTTCTCCAAAAACACCTACAAAGACATCAAATACCAAAATAAGCGCAAAATCGAGTACTAACATTATAGAGAATTGAGACTAATATAGACACATAAATGCGTCTATCAACGAGCCAAGGTGAAAACGATGGAGCCCAGCCAGAGGGACTAGATGACATGGAGCCAGGCGAAACCATGCAAAATGAAACAATCCCAGAGGGGCAACCCGATAATCAATATCGGAAAGGATTAACTAATAATTCTAGCTCCGAAGAAGAGGGAAACCCCTTCGAGAGGCAAGATGATGTCCATCTAACTCAACCAAAAGGGTTGAATCGTTTTCCAAGGCAAATAGTGAACAGTGATGCCAAGAAGGAAAATCCTTCTACCCTCGGAGATTTCACTACTAGTATCGCAGCCATTCTGAAGGCACAAGATGCTCAGAATGAGAGAATGAAGAAACTAGAAAGACGTAACAGGAGGCTAGAACGGAGAAACCGCAGGCTGAAACGCAAAGCAAAGAAAAAAGTGCCACTCGCTACCATTGAGGAGATCCCCGAGGAGGAGAATCCTTTTGAAAACTTGCAAGACGACGAGCGAGTCCTTATCCCTGATACCTCGAACAAGGAGACAGCGGATCGCTTTCCCAGGGGAAGCCGAAGCATTCTAGACCAGGAGGACAACCCATCCGAAAGATCTTGAAACGTCGATCCCAAGCATATACGAAAAAAAAATAGAGGAGATGAAATTAAAACCAACTACTAGGCCGAGGACCTCGCATCCACGAACCCCAAACGAGGGGAGACCTCGAAGCCGAATCGTTCCAAGATTGTATGATATGCTGAACAATCGGACTAGGATTCTAGGCGATCAAGATATCGCCGTCATGAAATTTTTTTATCACCCAAGAGAGCCCAGGGAAGAAGGAAGAAGGCTGAAACAAGGCATAACGATGATCAATTACAAGCCCGACTCTGCCATCTCGAAGCAATGTGCAGAGAGGCCACAAGAAGGCAAGAAATCAATAAGTTGGTGGACGTAATACAAGAGGCTGGACAATCTCCCCTGTCGAAGAATCTATTGGCCCTACCATTTCCAAGGAAATGCTTGCTTCCAATATTCACCGTTCCCTTCACCGGTAACGGCGATGCAATAGAGCACCTCCGGTCATACCGAATGACACTAACCCAGTGGAACCAGTACGACATAGTAATGTGTAGGTTCTTTCCCGCTAGTCTAAAAGATGAATCCCTAATGTGGTTCAATAACTTACCAAAGGCATCGGTTAAGTCATTTGACCACCTATCAGAATTGTTCCTAGAAACATACATACATAGCCGCCGAGTTAAGCCAGAGATCGACATGTTGTTCCAATTAGCTCGAGGGCCAAATGAGTTGCTCCGATCGCTAGTAACTCGTTAGAGAAAATTGTGCGCCAAGATCGGAAGAGTCCCTTAGACCTACGCGATCTTGGGCTTCAAAAATAGTCTAAAAAAGATAGATCCCATATTTGTCTGCATGTACGAAACCATGCCACCCAATCTTAGAAAATTGAGAGAGTTACAAGAGGACTACGTGGCCCTTGAATAACTCCAAGATGGTACTTATGACAAACTGGTAAAAGGAACCAGTAGAGGAGAAAATGTTGTGGAGCCACATAACCCTCATGCGCCATCCCAAGGAGCAGGGCGACCCAACAACGGATCCACCCAGTTCGATAAACATCGGAGTGGAGGATGGAAATGGTGAACCAAGCCCATCAGAAGAAAGGAAAATTTGTAGACACCATCTACACGAAGTTAAACGCTCCTATATCCGAGATCCTTAAGAAGATTGACGGAAAATACAAGATTAACTATCCACAGAACAGAGGACATCATCCCGAGAGAGCTAAAAATAGAACAGATTTTTGTGAATTCCATAAATTCCATAGTCAGACGACAAAATCGTGCAGAGACTTGAAGAAAATGGTGCAGGATATGATCGATGAAGGAAAGCTTCAAGAGTACATCGCGCAACCAGCGATTCAACCAGTCGCAGGTGCACCCGTGCATCGGGTAGAAATTCCTCGCGAAGAACAATACTTAGGATGCAATACGATATCCCATTCAGGTATCACAGATCCCGTACCTGAAGGAAATATTACAGGACGAATTCACAAACGCAACTTCAAAGGTGACGAAGTTTTCAGCGTAGGAATTGAACCTCCCATGCATGAGTGGATGAAAATACCTATTAGTTTCTCAGCCTCTGAGGCACCTGATGGAGGACGAAACCACAACGATCCACTAGTGGTTACGATGGCTATCGCACTTCCTGAACGCAGGGGAGAGGAAGATAAGCCTAATTTATTGCCTTGGGACATGCCAAAAATACTCATAGACAGAGGGAGTTCGGTCGAAATCCTATTTTATGACACTAGTGGAAAACAGAAGTTCCGAAACCGTCAGGACAAGTCATATATTCGAGTTATACGACCATTTTCAACCGTCTGTGTTGGGGTCTCTGATAAAGCGTCCCTGTTTGGTACAACCCTTATTCGTGGGTCTCAAAACAACGACTTATTTTAGGAGTAACGGGTTACAGACCCTTAGCCGTGGGTCTCAGATTTAAATTATAATATAAAAAAATTATATAAATTCAGATTTGCTGAAATGCTTGAATGGCTAAATCTGAGATAATCTGACTGCATCAAGGTCAAGTCAAGTCAAATGGAACTCAAGTCAAAGTCAAGGTCAAGGCAATGTCAAGTCAAAGGGAACTCAAAGTCAAGTCAAATGGAACTCAAACAAAGTCAAGTCAAGTCAAAGTCAAATGGAACTCAAATGAAACCCAATCTGAAATTCAAATTCAAACTCAAACTTGAGAATTCCACATTCATACATTCATTTTATCCATTAGGTTTAAAATTACACAAAAAAGATGAAATTCTAGTTCAAGACAATACATGTCCAAGCTAGCTAGCTTGTAGTTCTAACAACAAGATGCTAAACTAATAGACAATAAGCTAAAAACAACATGTTAAACAACAAAACGATAAGCTCGCTCCTCCGATGACGATGAACATAGCCCATACTTCATAAATGATATCAAGTAGAGCATCAATGTGCTGTCTCCCTGTTTCATATACGACAAAGAATGTTGTTCCTGCAAAGCAAATCAACAACAACACAATGACTTCGTTCAGTTCATAACACATGGTAGAAAAAAATAAGTTACTAGCTTCATATTCTTTCTTTAACATAAGGTCTACTATGGTGGCAGCGTTGATGTGGTGTTATTATAGTGATCATAATAAACAATACAATGAATCGCCAGAATTAAAGAATGAAT
The DNA here is from genome assembly GCA_023531295.1 of Papaver armeniacum. Lineage (NCBI taxonomy): Eukaryota > Viridiplantae > Streptophyta > Magnoliopsida > Ranunculales > Papaveraceae > Papaver > Papaver armeniacum. The sequence goes on from JAJJWW010005211.1 coordinate 283,635, forward strand.
GAATGTGGAACTTAAAGGTGCACTGTTGTTCACAATCTGAAGGTAAATAACTCATCCATCTTCTAATGACTCATCTAAAATATCCATTTTATCAACGAGTTCATGGGATCCAAAGTACCGAATCTTGCGAGTCTGCCACCACCTTCATAATTACGCCTGAATAAACTATTGGTGGTCAATTAGTCTAAACAAGAAAGGTTAGGTAATATGCATCTTCCTATGGTATCAACTCTTGTTTAGAGTATCACTGAAACTGGACAGGTCTACTATGTTCATAATCATAGATATCAACAAAAGAAGACATGTTTAAAAGCCATCTAAACGTTAATATGGTATTTTCCAGTGTGCAAGCAGCAAAACGAAATGAAATTAATCAAGTGTAGGAGCAAATTACCTTTGAAACCTAACAGTGTCTGAATCCAGTTGATGCAGTTCTAGAAACTAAAACCATAAATTAGGGCAAGTAGAACAAAGATCATTGAATTGAACATATGATTGATAACAATAAGAATGTAGATAATTGAGTCTATGTTAAAAACCCATTACTCTTCTATAATCCGCAGATTAAAGCTTAAGAAAATATATAATCAGAGTCTACCTTCTAAGAAGGGCCTAATAACCTATTTATACTGGAAACATAAATCTAAACAAAGAAACCCTAAACTAAATACGTAAATAACTAAAATCGTCCCTAAAATCATAAGACATTCCTATAAGACAATATCCCTAAAGAAGGACAATATGCCCCTGCATCAACCGCCCCTGGTTGAAAGATTTCTTGACTCCGACGAGAACGTCTTAATAACTTCTAGCACATGTAGTCAGAACAGTTGTCTCGAGCTCATTCAGCTGAATTCCCACGGTCAAAATCAAAAGTTTTAGCCCTAGAGATTTTAATAGGCAATAAGCAAAAAAATGTTGTTCAACTTCATTGTAACATAAACCATCCTCGCTACTTTTCCACGATCAAACACAAAGCTCCAACCATGATTGCTGATTCCCACAGCAGGTTCTAACTCCATCACCCCATCTTGATATTCAAAGAGAGTTCTCTGGTCCGCAATATCATCATACCACGACAAGCAAACAGTGAATTTCTCCCTAGTTTTCCTTGTAATACTTCATGCCATCTATTAGCATATGCTGCCATTGTATACATCCCACTGATGTTACTAGTGGTTTCTTCCAGAATAGTTACGTGACCTAGCTTGATATCTTTGCTGGTCAGTAGCACTTCCTCCACATAACAAGCTCTTTGAATGACTTCTAGAGATCCACTACTAATTAGGATAGCAACATACTCCTCAAGGTTGGATTGATCCTCCTTTGTTGATGTGACACTAGTGAACATTATCTTATGTTTTGTTGGCACTTTTGTTTCATGGTCTTTGCAATCAAATATAGTCACGCAATTATTGAGCAACGCTTCGACTTGATCCTTATCTCCGGATTCTGAAAATAGTAACCCCTGCTCCAAGCTGGCCATTAAACCATGCTAAGCAACCAACCAAATTTTCCTTTCTTTTCCTTTTCCTTGTAATTTCTGACCCAACTATTTAGCATTCGTTGTCCATATGAATTGTGATATACTCATGCCAACAATTGCATTAAGAACAACCACCTGAATCTTCTTATCATCATATGGTGTCTATTTTGATTTGCCACGATCAAAAACAAAATCCATAATTTGAACTCCTCCTTGTAGTTCCTTACACCTATGAATAGTATAAGGTGTATCTAAGTACTTCCCACTGTTCATGTTGAATGTATCATATAAAAGAGATAAATGACTTAGCTTGGTAATCACTAGTCGCTCTTTCGTATTTGATTCTTCCCGAACAACATCCAAAGTTAAGGCTGCAAATGATAACCACAAGACAAAAGGTGACAACACCTTCTAGGATAATAAATAGTAATCTAGACCATTGTTTGGCACACAATGAGGTTGTTAAAGTATATTCTTGTCTTTGATCGCATCAGTCAGTACTTTCCTTCGATCTTGCCCGACAAATCTATAACCATAGCATACGTACCCAAGCTTGTCGAGCGACTGACCATCCTCTTCATCTTTCGTTCGGATAATATATTCTTTACATGGTCATCATTTTGTGCTCTTGTGCGACAAACAAACTATGAGCAAGCATCTTCATATAGAATTTATCAAGAATGCCTCGTATCGCTTTCTAGCGAGAAATAGCTTTGCCTTATTTAGTGTTTCTCTAATGACTTCACCACTCAGTTTCTCACATGATTGATAAACTGAAGTGACACATAGATTCCCTCCATAACTTTCCTCATAAGTACTCACCCCCTCTGTTTACTTCTGAACATCCTTGTAGATTTCTTTGTTATTGGCTATTGGTGTTCTAGATTCAAGTTATAGCATAACTTCCCTGGTACCCAACTATTTTGAAGCACACACAAAACGAAGCAAACTCTCGAGATTTTTTGATCCATAAGTGTTTTGAATTTGATCGACGAAGCTTTCAATGAGTCTGACACCTAAGTCCTTGCACCCTGTAAGAAGCTTACTCGTCAAGAATTTATGTTGTCCAGTGTAAACATAAAGCCCAACTTCGTAACATCTTTGTTACATTCAAGTTCCAACGGAATCGATTAACTTTTCTCGCAAATTGTCCTTCCTATACCAGCTATTGGTGTAGGCCATTCCACAAAAACTTCTTCGACCTGAATATCGTTATTGGTATAAGATTTGCTAGAATAGTACATGACACTTCCCAATTTTCATGATAGATTTTCAGCTATAGCTTCTCTCCCCGAATTTGAGAGGATTCTCCCACGAATTATATGAGATAATGTTCTCCACAAGTTTTTTTGTGACAATACTCTTCCTATGGCTTATAAAAACGTGATCTCATATTAAGGTCATCAATAGTACATAGAGGTTGTACTGTGTACAAATCTTGAGAACTCAAACGAAAATCGTCGACTGTATGTATAACTTGTATGTACATAGAGGTTGTACTGTGTACAAAGCTTCCATTACAAGTTGCAAGTCCAAGCAATAAATGAATAAAGAGAAGATGAGACTTCGAGAAGCATGTATACCATGAGAACTCCTCCTTGGAAGAGGACAAGACCTTGGATGAGCGCCTCCACAGCATCCAAATCCTTCCAACATGGAAACACAATAATGAGACAAGAAAAACAGCCCTTTTCAATGAATTTCCAGTGATATTTGACAAAAACTATCCCTGGTGATTTTAAGCAGAAGCGCAACTTTCACGCATGGGAACAGACTTACAAGATGATTGGATGGCTCTTCCAGCAGAATAATGTGTGGTATCTTGAATGTTATCTTTGCAAAAGCAACCCTGCTCTTCTGACCACCTGGATATCATTTAACTCCACGTTCAACAATCCAGTCGACAGTCATTGAAAAATACTGGGTTGTTATAATTTATATGCTTATATATCAGCTCATTCTTGTTTTAAGCATTTGAGTTTGACAATGAAATCGATTTTATATAAATATCACGTCAACTAAGCTGCTCACAACTACAAGGTACAAGCAGACCGACTAAATTTTCATGGCTACATCACATATCTTGTTTTCTAATGATAGTTCCATCTAGAATTCGCCAGTTCTCAAATTACTTGAGAACTAGGTGATAGGTCCAAAAAAGCTCTTTAAACTTACCCAAAGATGGGAATTGAAGGAGAGATATACCAGACAAAGTGTACATAGGTTGAAGTGCAAGATTTCCAATAACACCCAAAGAACCCAAGTGAGATCTAAGTTTCTGTTCAGGGACTCCCTGGAAAGAGAAAATGACAGAAGTCAGTGATTCTGATATGTGTGTGTCTGTGTCTGGGTATTTGTACTATTCAATATATCCAGTAGAATATGAAAGAATTCATCAGTATAAAGCAAGTAAGCAACAGATCAGCAACTTACAGGATAGCAACGCATCATGTACAGAAGGGGATTTGAAATTAAATCGATCCCATCAACGTGGTGATGACTAAAGATAGCAATATGCGAACCTGAAGAATATACATAAATTAGCAATAATGGAACATTTCGGATGGAAGAACGGATCAGAACTTGAATCAGAAGTTATGCATTCAGATAAGTAAGGCAACATGCATAGCAAGAAAAGCGTTAACTAAATCATATAGTAAACAAAGAGCCAAAACTTTTTAATCACACAAGGAACACATATAATCAGGTTAATAAATTCAAATAGTTCAAGTAAGCCTAAAGGTCCACCAGGGTAACCAAATGATACGTCGCTGTGATAGAAGGTGAAACATAATAAGAACTTAAGAAGGCAACAAAGTTGTGTGAGTGCTCGATAAAAAGAATAGATGATTAACTGAATGCAATCAAACCATCATCATAGAAACTAAACGGTACTTAATATCAAAACCACATGTATTTTTTTGGCAAACATATTTATAGCTTATGAACTAGAACTTACTGATGTCTATTTATCCACCTCCCTTGACAAACATTTCTAATATAAAAAAGTTCAGTCACTAATCAAGCAATAGGATCTTAGAATGACTAACATTACCTAATATTTCTAAGTGTTTAGAAAGAACAAAAATGTCAGGCCCTTGAGTAAAAGATTCATACATGGCCAAATATGACGGTAACGACCGATAAATACATAGCACCCAATTCATAGCTAGAGAAACTTAATTACCCAAAATACTAATCATAATATGCAATAAATAAACCCAATGGATACATATAACTTCCGGTTCTTCATATGAATATCTCGACAAGTGGTAAGCATTTAGTTTACAGTACCAGCCATCTACTCGCCGTATCGGACCATGCACAACAATTATTGTCACCACTAAACTTAAGATTTCAATTACAACCTAACCATAAAAATAAGTCGGATAATAGCTTATATATATATATATATATATACTTATCATATATTCCGTTGACCCATGTGCCATAACCTCCATAAAAATTCTACAGAGAATTTCAAACTTGTGTAAGCAAACATTAGCTAACCCCCATCTGAAATTATTATATTCATAATATATGAATGAATGACTTACCATAATTAACTGAGATGTCTATTTACATTGAACTAGAATACCATAATATACTTGATATCCCCCTAATTCATTCAATATTCTTTATCACTGCAATCTTATAAACAAAAATAAGTAAGTCAAGTAGTCTCTTTAACAGCTCTAGCCTGCCTTAGTTGCTGAGCTATAAAATCTAAAGTAATGAACCAAATCAGACACTTGTTCCCATTCTATAAAGATCTTACAATCATCCACAACTTCCTAGTTCAGGTCAAAGGATAACCCATATTCCATTTTGTTCAGATACATAGAGAGAGATTGCAGAAAATCCCCCAACGGAACTCCCTTCCCAGGATTCCCAGCACTGACGTGCTATGATTGAGAAGCCATAATCTCTAAATTAGAGAACCAAATCAAACATATTATATAATTTTGGAATGGATAAACAACACTTTACTGATTTATGAGTTTAAAGGGTCTAAAATTAAACGACAAAACCGGCACATGAGCTGAATTCAGAAAATTTCATCCTTGACTGCCTCAATTATTTTAGCTACAAGCCGAAACTATTAATTATTTTTCAACATGCTATAAGAATACTATATCAATTATTAGCTCATCAACTAAGGCACCAAAATTACATCAATTATTTTTCGAGAGGAAACTATTAGCTAAAATCCCGTTTATATGCACCAAAATTAGCCTCCAGAAAGGCTTTCTGTGCAGTCATATAAATGTTTTTTGTGACATTCTATCAAACATGATGTCTCCATGAAAAGTCTAGAAGTTTCAATTGAGAGTATATTCAATTCTAAACAATTTTCATATACATAAGAGCAAGGCATATATTTAAAACACAAATCAACATACGCAACCCTGGAATTGACATAACCCACAATTCATTTGAAACTAATTAGTTTCAAATGATTCAAATTGACAACCCTGGAATTGACATAACCCCCAACATACCCATTTTCCGTAAACCCTGTAAAAACACTCGAATTTCATCTAAAATAAAAAATGTAAGAACAGAAAAATAGTACCCGATTTAGACTCCTTTCCTTGGCACTTGAGTAAAATAGCTATGTACTTATAAGCACTCAAGTTTTGCACTGCAGGGGAAAAGATCAGAAGAGTAGAATATGAATTAGGGATCATAACCAAAAATACAAAACTTATTGTCTTGAAGAAACCAATGCATTGATAGTCACATTACTGATGCCTTCCCTGTCCTGGACCAAGTTCTTCCTTGCCTCTTTGCTGCATTGCCAAAATCAAAACCACTACAAACCTTAATTCACATATAACAACATCTAAGACGAAACTCACAAGTTCGAAAAACAAAATTTTATTTGAATAGAATGAATGAGGAAGCAGGCCTATTTATCTTGTTAAAGTTTACTGCACTGGTTTCACCCTTCAACTTATTTTTTTTCTGTTGGTTTTCTTTCGTTTTCTGCAATTACACACTGCATTAGACTCCAATTCCACAACAATTCACAAATTTCAATAAGTGAATGGATGAACAAACAAACCTTGATTATGTTTTTAGTTTTCTCTTTGAACTGCAGGTACTGTTCAAGCAATTCCATTGCAGTTTTCTTCTTCTGATCCTCTTCGAGTAGCTTCAACGCATTGTTCTCTTCCATTTGAATCCTAATTTTTTTGAAACTTCTTTGAATTCTGCATCTGGGTTCTCTTTTTTAACCTCAGCCCATTGATCTTTGCACCTTAAAACATAAGCTGATGATGGTTTTTTCATCTCCGGGTTCTTCTTTTTCTTGTTCTTTTCATTCTTTTCTACTTCTTTCTCTCTCAGAGATTGAACCAGTGGAAGACTCTGCACATACGAAAAAAAAATCCCAAAATCAAAATCAAATCCCAGATTCAGAACTCTAAGATAAGAAATTGAAACCCTTAATTCAGAATTTAATATCAATTAGTTAAAACCTAAATCTAGAAGAAATCAAATATCAAGATCAAAACTTAAAACCCTAAATCAAAACACCTATTTCAACAATTCATGATCAATAAATGAAAATCCTTTCTCTAAAAATCAAAACCCCTAATCAGAAAATCTGATTCAACAAATCAAGATCAAGATATGGAAACCCGTTATCAAAAATTTATGAACCCTAAATTAAAAACCAGAGATGAAGAAGATCTCTTTAGTTTTCAACATCTCATCACGATCTTTCAAGATCTCTTCAGTTTTCTCCTTAACCGCAAATATGAAAAGAAGAAGATGGTTCACGAACAACTGACGGATTTCTTCCTCTTTGCTTAAGTCTTGGTTAGATGTTTTACTGGAATATTCGATGATTTTTGTGGAGGAAAGGGGATGGGTTTAAGAGAAACGATTTAATTGATTTCTTCCAAGGTTTTTTTCAGTTTCGCTTTGGTGGTGAGGGTGAAGATGGATAAGAAAGGTGAGGAGGAGACCGAGAGAGCAGAAGAAGAAAGAGAAATGGGAGAGAGAAAAAGGTATATTTATATGCTCTATCAAATAATAAAAAATTATCACATCTAAATCGGTTTTCATGGGTCACGGGATCGGTAGCAGTTTTAGGGCAAAATAATAATTATTCAGAGACGGCTATTAATCATCTCGGAATTTTTCCGTGTTTTTATCATATCAGAGACGGCTATTTTTGTTCAACGGTCCAACTACTGTTACTGAGGGTCTCGGATGTGGGTCGGTAAACACCCATTTTCCACTAGTGTGAAACATTCAAACAGATGGGTCGTAGAGACGAGTGCCTAATACCATCAACCTACAATATATTTGGCTTAAATGGCTCATGAACTCGCCTAAGGGTCGAGGTCACCCTAGAAATTCGGGTAGTTAAAATCCTCACCCTATCTACTTTCTGTGTAGTATATGTACTTTCGCCCTACATGGCTATTGTCGGGCGATACTGGGTTCACGGGATCAAGGGAGTTGCTTCGACCTACCATCAGAGGTTAAGATTCCCAACACCTGACGGGATCGCAGAGATCGTTGGAGACTCTGGCAAGGCCAAATATTGTTACACCATGGACGTACAAAACGGTGAGAACATAGTAAACTCCCAAAAGGCACAGAAAAGAAGGGCTAAGGACGCTAACGGCCAAGATGAGACCCACGATTACATAACAATAGCAAGCGAAGCCAGGCGCTCGAACGTTGCTCCAGCCTCGCAAACTATCCGAATCTCGGACTTGTCTACGGAATACTTGTAGAAATCACACAACCTCTCCGATATTGGAGAGCATGAGTCCAACTTACACTCAGAAGTTGACACCCCCTTGATAAAAACAAGGAGAAGAAACTGGTACGAGTGCTTACAAAACACTCTAATGCCTTCACACGCCATGCGGGAGGTATGATTAAAAGAAATTCAGAAGTTTATTGTGATTGCTTGAGAATAGATTTTGAGCACAGGCGTACGAAGCAAAAGGTGCGAATATCTCCCCCTAATATTGATCAACTCATAGAAGCATCAGCCAGATATTAACTATCATCCCCAATGGACTTATACTCGGGTTATAACATCCTAGGACAAGGGAAGAAATCCTTAACTTACAAAGCCAGGTTCCAAGGACTCTCCCGGCCACGTACGAACAGAGATTCGAAGCAGACGACGAAACTATGCTTAAAGCATCATGAACCTAGGCATATCACCTCAGTAGGTTTGGAATCTGTCTTAATACCTTGGCCATTCTCCAAGTGGGGAATCGACATCATTGGACCCCTACGAGCTGGAACATGACAAAGAAGATACTCAATCCTTAACAAGGATTACCACACGAGATGGGCAGAGGCCTCAGCCCTCGGACGTGTCAAAAACGATAAGGACCTCAAAGTTTTCTCTGAACATATCATGTCTCGTTTCAATACCCCACCTCTCATCGCATCAATTGATGAGACCCATCCCCGAGGGGAACATATTCATCTCCTCTCGAACTCCTCCAAAGGCATGGAAAGGAAGTATACACCCATCTACCTCGAAAGCTATGGTCAGAAAAAGTTTACCAACAAGACCACCACTGACATAATCAAAAACAAAATAAATGGAGATAAGTCTAACTGGTGTACCCGATTATACAATATTCTATGGAGCCATCGAACCACCCAAACAGAAGAAGCAGGGACGACCCCCTCTCACTCTTTCCCAAGAAGCAGAAAAGATGATCTTAGTAACTCAAACCAAAATTCGAGACAAGAACTCAACCTCGAGCATCATGCTCGCCAAGATAAACGATCTTGAGGAGAACCAAGGAAAATCTACCCAGAGATCATGGCATTACCATTAGAAGAAAATCCAAAAACGTAATCGGCATGACCATAAGAGACAATTTAGCCCAGGCGATAATGTCTGGCTCGAAATCCCGCCATACCAGCGCGAGTCGGAAAAATTTTCTCCCATATGGGAAGGACCACTTACAGTCATCGCTAAGGAAGGTGACGGGGCATACTGATTGCTCAAACCCAATGAGGTAGAACTAGAGCGCCCCTGGAACATCAAATACCTCAAGCAATATAACACTTAAACAGCTTATCGCTTATGAAGATAACTTATGAAAATGGGACTCGAATCCCTACTTGTAAAAGGTCATGATACCTTACCTGAATGTACTAAGGGCTTATAAACCCTCTTTTGAGAATAATAAAACTACTCCTTTTGTGTGTTCACTTCATTTACTTTGATTTTTTAGTTTATTTTTTCCTCGCAATTATTTGCTTTCATTTTTTTTTTTTTTGCTTTTCTTGCACTTGTATATACCATAATCATACCATACATGCGTTATAATGAAAGCCCATCAAGATCATGGAACGGTGCTAGCCACAACTTCCATTCTACAACGAATGATGCGGGTAAAATACCTAAGCTTTCCGAGATGGACACAGACCTAAGGCAATGCCATCTAGCCCACTGAAGCAAGATGAAGCGGGGGACACCCTAAGCTATCTAAGATAGACATAGACCTAAGGTAATACCATCACGATCACGAATCATATGATGTCCTGCCATAACAAGAGATATCCAGAATCAAGGTACTTACCTTTGGCTAAGGAAAGAATCACTTGACCGAGATATTGCCCTCCAAAATATTGACTAAATAAGAAAGTGACTCACACAATTGATCACTTAAATCATGGGTCAAGTGTAACCTAAAACGTGGCACTATTAAAAAAACCGAGTCCATGAAGGCATCTGCACACAGGCGAGAAGGAAAATGTGCCATACTCAAAATCCAACACCATAAGAGATGACCTATACAATTAAGGAATTGATCACTCCTTGGCTCTGTCACCCATGGTTAGATTAACGGCATGCACAAACTCTTCCCGGAGCCACCAAAGATCAACATATCACATGACATAATTTAACAAAGGAAATTGTCATCCATATGAACAACCACTTCAAAACAAAGTATCATTGCCTCCCAAAGATGAGGACTTACCAAAGTACGAGTAGCAAAATAATGCCTCCAGCACAAAAGAGGACTTGGTTAGCACACTAACTAATCCAAACAATTAAAATATTGTCTCGCAACGAGAACGAGGACTTACCAAACAATGTCTTTTTACACATCACACTACGAAATTTAAAAACCAAAATGAGACACAAAAAGATTCTTAAAAGGCAAAGCTTATGCGAGTAAGAGAACAAACGAACTTAAGCCTGGTCACCATCAGTAGTGTCCAAATCGGTTTCCATACGATCTTCGCTCTCAACAACATCTGGAGCAACTTGCTCGAACGCGGGCTCAATAAGCAAAGGTTGTGAATTGCAACATTAATTAGTAGTAGCAGCTGCAGCGACTCGTTGACGCTCACGAAGGATGGCGGCTTTGCACGACTTGGTCATCATAGCTTTATACTCCACATGGAGATTTCTCAACTTCTCATCCTTGTCAGCACGTTCAGCCTCCAGCTCGTACTCATGGTGATTCACCAATTCATTGATCTTCTCATCAAGGATCCGCACTGCTGCTCTATCTTCCTCTAACTTCCTCTCCAACTCCGCATTGCGCTTACGAGCCTCTGCAAGATAAACAAACGGAGACAGTCAGTTTGAAGACAAATACCACAAGAAAGGAATATGCAAAATCAACATTAAGCAACCTTCATGTTCAATTAAAACAACAGCTAAGTCCTGCTCTAATTGAATCTTTTGAGTATCTAGAGCACTAATTTGTGCTTCAGCAGGATTTATGCCTGCATCACCAGCCGAGCATATATGATAGCATATGTCTATCACGTTCCCTTTCAAGCGCGATAAACTCTCACTTGAGTTGTCAAAGCTCCGCCCTATTATCCTCTGCCTTCGTCAACAAGGGAAAGTGATTGGACTGCCACTAAATAAGCCCATCCTTTTGAGATCGGAGTAGGTTGATCTCATCCGAGGGGTCCACGGCCACCTTAGCTTTATCTAACATCGTACGAAGCTCAATGATACGATCTTGGTATACATCCACATCCTTTCGAAGTTGTACATTTTTATTTTCTAAGGAGTAAATCTTGCACTGGCAAGAACTCACATCGAGCTTAAGGATGCTATGTTCCCTAACATGCCTATGACTAGTATTATCTATCTCCTCCTCCAAATGTTCGACCATGGGTACCAATAGAGGGGCTAATTCAGAAGTCTAAAACCTATTATGGGGAAGAAAAATTCAGACGAAGATGCAAATAAATACCTTCCAACTCTTTCTTAGATGAAAGGATAAAGCTTCCTGCTTGGCCATTTCCACAACAGAACGAAGGTTCCAGATATCCTACTCAACAGCCTTGGCTCTCCTCCTAGCGACTTGAGTCTCGGACAGCATACCGGTCCTCAAATTATTGCTCTAGTAAATCATCCAACATCACCAGTTAAAATGGGGCATCCACAGACACTAATAATTAAAACAAAGTTAAAGTATTGAATACATACTGCATGCACAAGCTGCTGCTGAGCGGACTTAGGCAAAAAAGTTAAAATACGAGCTTGCTCGTCCTCATTCAACCGAGCATACTGACCCGAGCATAGTATTTTTATCGCCTCAGATCCTCCACCAAAGATAGTGGAAGATACACTATAAGGAGGCGCTGGAGCAGAAGGAAACCCACAAGCAAAAGTGCTTGGTACGCCAGGATCACCACCACTACCACTTGCAATCATAGTGACAATATCACCAGCACCGCTACCAAAGCGAGTACCCGAATCGGGAAGAGCACCCTTGTTAGCGAGATTACTCGCCTTGGGCAGACTCACATCCGACGCGATAACAGCATCATCCAACAAGCCTTGGTCAAGATCATCAAAGAATGCATCGCCAAGGTCCACCATCTCGTTCTCACCAAATAAATCACCAATGTCAACTTGCATGGCATGTTCCGCAACCTCCACAGGAGAAGTGGATGGTCCGGAACCATCATCAACTCTCCTCCTCTAAAAAAAAAAAGCATCATCAGACGCCAAAGAATAAAACATGGGCAAGGTATATACATATACGTTAAAATTACTAGGACATTATTTTATACCTTGGCATCCTCAATAGCTCGAGGAATCTGAGAGGCAGAAGCCACTTAAGCTCCCATGGCTTATAAGATGGCATATGCCTATGCATCTCAGGGATCCCAGGAAGGACGTTGCCAAGCTCGTACCAACCAAAAATATAAGGCCCCACGATGCGGAGAGGAACCAAAAACTATTTGGGGTCAAGAGTCTTGCAAAGTGTGGCATTGCTAGCAAAAGGAGGATCCAAATCGGTCATGAGCCGAGGACCCCTGTGAGCTTTCCGAAACCTAGAAATCCCAACTCCAAAGCCCTCGAACGCATCAGATAACTGCTGACACCAATAGTTCTCCACAAAATCATCGGATGAGTATAAATCCATCAGATAAGGAATAAACTCGTTCTTCTGAATAAACTCTAGATCCGTTCCGCCGAGCACATTCTCGCATGATCTTATAGAAGTTACCATTGGGTTGAAAAATACCTCGTTAGGGACTAAGCTTGCAGAGCACCTCGTACTAGAACGGATCTAGCGGACAATATAAAGGAAGGCAAAGCCCCGCATCTAGCTGGCCCACTTTTACAACGATCTCGTTGGGACCACAAGGATTATCCATCAAGATATTCTTGGTAAAGATGCCGGACTGACCCGCCAGACTAGCGAAAGAAACATGAAATCTCCTTAGATGATGAATAACTTTCACCATCTTCAGATAAGCTTCATCAGATAGATCGGAAACACGTCTGGTACTAGGAGGCTCCATATATATCTTATCGATCTTGAAAGATGTAAACAAAATAAAAATCAAAACACATGCCGATTAAAAAAACGGCAAAAACGGTAAAAAGACGGAAACTACAATGACGCTCCCCAAAGAAAAGCTTCGCAGTCGAAGAACAATGGAAAGAATCATTGATCAAAACAACTATGATAATCACAAACAGTTCAAAATAACGGCGTAAAACCTCCGGAAAAAATATAAATAAAATGAAACATACCGTCTTGGAGGTCGAGATGGAGAGTTTCTCCCAGACATAATGAACTTCTTTATAGGAGACAAGAAGTTAAGAAGGAACAACAAAAGACAGAAAAAATAAAGAATGAAAAGTTCTGAACTTTGAAAATAGACAATAAAGACATCATTCTCTTCTCCCAAAAGATCTTATAAGAAACCAATGGACAACCAACCGGCGCCTCAAGTCTAACAGGTAAAAGCGCACTAAAAGTGTAGACGTGGCGAAAATCTCGGACGTGGCGATAAAGACGGGACGGTTACAAAGTTTTCTTCCCATCATGCCCTCGGCAAGTTGCAAAGAAAAGTAGAAAAATGTGAGGGTAATTACCCGATGGCCATGTGTTAACATCTTAGGAGATGGATTCATGAGGAGATGATGAGATAACAACATCAAATCATGCTCTGAAAAGGTGAGTTCGTCTGAATCGAGACGACCTACTACAACGTCACATGAATGACGCGTGTAAGGAGTAGTCTAATCTTCTCAGACAGTCAAGTCTAAAAAGAATGACTGCATTTAATGAAGGATAAGAAGAGATGTGGACGAATCTACATCGTGACAAAAGGCTCGGGCGATCTATACTACGACCCAGAGGTGATACATCACGAGTTTATCCAAGGAAGAGCTACACGATGACGAGCAGAGCGAGACAACTCGAGAGTAGAACCAAGCAATCCATCACGAGGGATAGTAGAGAACCCGTCCGAAGAAACAAAGACGATGTACGATAGATTCACCAGCTCGGCGAGCCTATAAATACCAGTCCATGTAGAAGAAGATGGACAACTTATGTATTATTAGATGGTCTTTCTACAGAGAATTTTGAGAGAGATCTAGATAGTGAGAGAGTGAGAAGTCTAAGTGATATTTGTAGCTCTTTCAAGGGTAAGATCTTATATAATCAATAAAGAAAACATCTTCTTTCCCGTGGATGTAGGTCTTCATGGCCGAACCATGTTATATGCTTGTGTTAATCTTTACTTTCCATGCTCTTTTCATCTTGTTGATCTTGAATCTTGAATGTTTTAGTAGTTTATAGCCTTTAGATTTACTTGGGTGTAGCCATCAGAAAAGATGCAACTACACTAGTGTTTATTGTGGTGAACTTATTGCTCAACAGCAACAACATTTTCTTTGAAGGAGTTGGGGTCATATTCACTACTTCTTAGGTCTTGAGGTCAAGAGAAATGCTAATAGTCTTTTTCTCTCTCAAACCAAGTATGCCTTGGACTTATTGGAAAAATTTGATATGGCTGGTGCAAAGCCTTGTTCTTCTCCAGTTCCTGTAAACTTTAAACTTGTAGCAAACTCAGGTACTGCCCTCAAAGATCCTTCTTCTTACAGATCACTAGTTGGAGCGTTGCAGTATCTCACTTGGACAAGACCTGAGATTAACTTTGCAGTTAATCAGGTTTTCCAACATATGCAGTCCCCAATCTCAGATCATCAAGTAGCTGCTAAGAGGATTTTAAGGTGCATCAAACACACTATTGACTATGGCATACTGTTTATTAAAGGCCTCTCTATTGTTCATGGGTTCAGTGATGCTGACTGGGTTGGTGATCCTGATACCAGGAGAAGCACTGGAGATAATTGTATATTTTTTGGTTCTAATCCTATCTCCTGGTCCAGCAAGAAACAACCTATTGTAGCTAGATCTTCTATTTAGGTTGAGTTTCACAGTTTAGCTAACTCTGCTGCAGAGGTAATTTGGGTGTGTAAACTTCTCACTGATCTTCATGTACTTCTCCCTGTGGTTCCATCATTGCTGTGTGACAACAAAAGTGCTATCTCATTTTCTTCTAATCCAGGTTTTCATACTAGAATGAAACATCTGGCCATAGACTATAATTTTGTCAGGGAGTTAGTTCAGTCACAGGATTTGAAGATTTCTTATATCTCAACAATTGACTAAGCTGCTGACATTTTCACCAAAGGCTTAGCAGGACCTCGTTTTGAACTACTCAGAGACAAGGTGAGAGTGTTTCCAAAGTCTGCGCACATCAGCTTGAGGGGGGATAATAACACAGAGCTCATTGACACTCTTTTTACACTCTTGTGAGCTGTCATGTGAGTTGTATTTCTTATGTGTTGTCAGTCTCTTATTGGTTATCATTTTCTCTTTATTCATTGGTCCTGTATAAATATATGTGTCGATTCTTTTATTGTGTAAGAATTGTTCTTCTCTTTTCAAGATAACTGTAATAACTTTTCCACGATTAATGGGATTCCTCTGGTTCTACTAATAGGCACTGTGGTAATGAACTAAGAATGCACATGTTACGTAGGAGACGAAATTCACATTTGCTTCTCACCAATTTACCTATATTGCATGTGAATGAGACGTGGAAGAATTGAGACTTTGCAGATCTTTGGTTTAATGAAATGGAAGCGTATAAGAAGGAAAAAAATCAAGTTTAAATAGAATGGAAAATAGTGAAAAACTAGAGCTAGCAGTCGGTGGTGCATTAGAATTATTATTTCAACCGTTCTAAATCAAAGGTACTATTTTTTCAGTCTTCAAATGTTGTATTTGAAATCACTGTGGTTCGGTGCTAATGCCTACTACTGGGGGGTATTAGGTCTGCTACAAACTTCACTGGAATGGGCTTAGTATAGATATGACTCCCAATCTGTTATTCATGTATCTTTCTGGAAATGTTCCTTGGTTTGTTTTGGCTAGGTAGAGAAGAATGTGTGGAAAGTTTGAAGTTTGTCCATTGTTATCGGGAAATCAATTTATACAGTGATCAGAGAGGATTACTTTTAGTTTTATTCCTTTTCTTGATAGATTGGAGTGGCTCGATCAGGATAACTTTAGATTTATATAGTGATTCTTTGGTTGTTATAGCTGTGTTTTTTTAGCTAAATTCATCTTTTGTAACCAACTTGTAAGTGATTTGGTTAATTTTGGTAATAAAATTGATGATTTAGCTAGGATTTGTTATTCAACGCTTTTTTGGGCACCACTCCTTTTGGGAAGCGACCATGATTTTATTTTGGGTAAGACATTAGTTTTAAACTGAAGTTGCCTATCATCCAAATGTTTATGTTAATACCAAAATTAGTTTTTTTTAATTAAGTATAATGATTATTTACTGTAATAATTAGTTAGTGTAATGATTAGTTAAATAATTAAATTGAGTAATTAGCTATTTGTGAGGTTAAATTAATAAGTTGGTTTTTTTAGAAGAATAATTTTTGAGGGAAAAAGAAGAAGATGTTTTTGAATTTTTTTTTTTTTTTTTTGAGATGGATGATTTCGAAATGAGGGTTTTAGGTACTTAGGTAAACTTCAAATTTAGATAATGTTGCTTGATTTGGCTAACACACTTCGGAAAAAATGAAATTTCTGTTATGTCAACAAAGTTCGGCTACAATATCTGAAGACTTGATCTTTCATAGAGTTTTTGCTTTGTTCGGCTGTCGATTTTCCAGGATAGGTAACTGAACTTTTAGGCTGGGTTTTACAGAGTAATGTTCGGTTACAAAAAAATTACAATTCAACCGAACTCTTTTGTTGGTAATACAGAGAAAAGTTCGGCTTTGAAATTTTTTTTGCGATTCAACCGAACTCTAGAGTTGGCTATTCAAAGAAGACTTCGGTTACATTTTTTATTTTTTTTTTGCGATTTAACCGAACTCTTTAGTTCGGTTAGTAACAAATTTATTTTCCTAACCGAACCGTTCTTGGTGTAATTCGTTCCTAAAAAGTTCGGTTAGGAAACTAGGGTAGTTTCAAAAATCTGCTAACCGAACATGCTATTGTAACTACCATTTTCACCATTTTTTGATGATTATTACGCGATTTCTTCAATCAAAAAGGAATTAAAAGAGATAGGTGGCGGGAAAGGAATAAAAGAGGAAGAAAAAGTGTTAACATAGCCGGCGGTACTTTAGATTTTTTGGGTGAGTTTTGTTTGTGTTTTTACTAATGATTTTGATTAGGGTTAAATTAATATATTTAATTAGAGTTTAGGGTAGCTATTAATTAGGTATAAATAAAATTGGGCAAAGGATATGTTAGTCATTTCATTACTTTAGGACATCCATTACAAGCGTGGGGTTGACATCCAAAATAAATCATGGTTCCCTCAAAAAGGAGTGGTGCGCAAAAAACGGTTCTTGTTATTTTTATTTTGGGTTTAGTTGCAAAAAACATTTTCCAACCGAACAATAGTTCGGTTACGTCGCAAAAAATATTTCTCAACCGAACCTAAGTTCGGTTAAATGCATAAAAAAATATTTTCTAACCGAACACATTAGTCCCAAAAAAACCATGGTCCCCCAAAAAAACCATGGTCCCCAAAAAACGATTCTTTATTTTTATCTCCGCTTGGTATTTCGCCCACCTGTATTCACATTTCACACGCCTAACTGTTTACCAAGCCCAAAATTCGTCTTCTAAGTTTCCTGCTATTTATTATACGAGCTTGCAATTCTTTTCTGTTAGGACGGAGTATGCCATTGCCGATACTTCCGAGTTCCGAAGCAATTTGGCATTGCCGAAACATACTGTATGTAAAGTTCTCTTCCCCTTTATTTTTTATCCGGCTTCTTTTTGTCATCTACAATCTACATTGTTGTTGAACCGCGTCCACGACACAACATGCATTGGGCTTAACAAAGATGCATGTTGGGCCGAGTAAGAGACGGACGAAATTCAACAATCAGAGCAAAGTAAACCGAACCCCATGAGAGTTGTCATTTGGGTACGTAGCTCCGTTGTGATGCATTGTAGCGGCAGTGTGAAGACCATTCACTATCTTATAATCCTCATATGCGGGATTAATACTTCCATCCTGGCATGCGAGAAAGTCAGGGTGATGAACTAGGTGCTTCACGAGAATGTTGCTCAGAACATACGAAAACTAAAGTTGGAGGCCTGGCTTGGGCACATTCAAGTTGAGCAGCAGTAACTTGCTTATCCTGGTAAACAGAAATTTGTTGGGTTCTAGAGTGCATGATACCACCACTTTGGAATAAGCTTTTTTTTCTGGATGGGACGTTAGGTAATCCCCTTTTACAATGATTAATTCAGCATATCCATAACATATTTTCCATATCTTTTTTCTGGATTAGACCAATCACATATACTTGCTTTATCTTATATTACGTCCTCATAATGTTATGCTATATAAGTTTCCTCACCAAAATGGCATAAAATTGGTCGACAACATATTTCCACAGATGATTCTCTTCCCGTGATATGATTCTCTTGATAATATCCATTGATAAAAACAATCCAGAAGATCTTGTGCCAAGCCTCTGAACAATTTAGATGGTGTCCTATGGACCGACCATATCTTGCCGCATCAACTTATTTTTTATTCCCCATCAAGCTCAACATGTATCCATCCACCCACTCGCAAACATCCCCACCAAAATTCTTCGTTTTGCTTCTTCTTTGGGGTCAAAGCTGCAAAAGTACATACAATAAATAAATTGAGCGAACAATCTTTTTCTTTTGCCGAAAATAAATTATCTTTTTCTGTTGGAGTACAGCAAGAGAGACCCTAGTGTGACAAGTGTGGCACAGCAAATTGACCACGTTACATGTACACTTTACACATGCATACAAACCCCTGCAATGAACTGAGCAGAAAAGCGACACTTACCGACACTATCTCCGGCAAAAATATCCCGATAGAAAATCAGCGGAAGAGATAAAACTTCTCAACATCGGGATATATGTAAAGGGCATATGTGGGTCCTATTTGTTATTAGCTGCGGGATAAAAATCGAAAGGTTTATTCGGTAAATATATCCTTCTAATGGTTAGGGTTTCCAAAGGTAGGGCAAATCTCTTGGATAATTACATGGGAAAAATATCGTTTGGTCCTTTTTTAGGTGGGCCCATGTCTGTTTAGTCCTTTGGTCAAACGCCTTTACTGTTTGGTCCATAATTATTTAAAAATATTTAAATAGACAAAAATACCCTTCCTTGTTAATTTTTTTTTTTAAGAGTTCTTCCGTGCTAAAAAAACAGACTTCATTCCCAGGAATGAAGTCCATACAAAAAGCTAAAAAAACAGACTTCATTCCAGTGAATGAAGTCCATACAAAAACTAAAAATGACTTCATTCGAGAATGAAGTCCATACATAAAGCTAAAATGCGACTTCATTCCCAGCAGAATGAAGTCCATACAAAAAGCTAAAAATGGATTTTCATTCCGGGAATGAAGTCCATACAAAAACTAAAAAAGCAGACTTCATTCCCGTGAATGAAGTCCATACAAAAGCTAAAAATGAGACTTCATTCAGTGAATGAAGTCCATACAAAAAGTTAAAAATGAGACTTCATTCCAGGAATGAAGTCCATACAAAAGCTAAAAATGTACTTCATTCCAGTGAATGAAGTCCATACATAAACTAAAAAAACAGACTTCATTCCCGTGAATGAAGTCCATACAAAAAGCTAAAAAATGTAGACTTCATTCCCGTAAATGAACTCCATATAAAACAGACTTCATTTATGGAATGAATCGGCAAAGAACATCACCTTCTTCTTCATCATTCTTCAACACCACAGAAAACTTGACAAAATTCAAGATCTCAACACGAGCATCAAACATCAAGAAATCAATATCATCATCAAAATCAAGATATTCAACATAAAAAATCAAGATCTTCACAATGAACACGAGCAACAAACATCAAAAAAATCAAGATCTTCATCTTCTTCAACGAACAGCAGCAGGAGTTCATTTGTTCTTCGGTCAGTCTTCATCTTCAAAACAAGAAAGCGAAAAAAAAAAACCATAAAAATTGTGGATGAACTCATCTTCACGAACAACAACAACAAAAATCAACTCGCCTTCATTTTCATCTTCAAATCTTCTCCGAAGTCTTCATCAGCGGAGGAAAAAGAAAAACCAAAAAGTCGTAGGCAACAGGAGAAAGAGAAGAAACCGAGAGGAGAGATAATGTGGATCGAGAAAAGAAGTGAGAGAATGTGAATATGCAAAATAAGATATTTTGCATTGATTCTTCTATATATATGTGGTCCCCTAGGACCAAACCATTATTTTCTAGGACCAAACAATAATATGAGGGTATTTCGGTCATCACAAGGTGACATTTACATCACCCATGACATCATCCTAGGACCAAACTATAATTTTTAGGACCAAACTATAATTTATATTACCAAATAGGACCAAACAGACACATGACTGGGTCAACAGGACTAGACTCTCTCTAATATATTATTCCTAGGACCTAATGGTATTTCCTACTAATTACATAGTATTTCTTTCTTTCTTTTGAACTGTTCATTCATGCATCTCAATTATGATCATCATATCACTCATCAAGTGACCAAAATTCTTGATACAGATTTTTTTATAATATCTTAGACTGATCTACAACTCTATCTTCATCTCATCTAAATAAAGTTGCACAGATCGTGTAGCCAGTGGAATGGAAAGAAAATGGTATTCTTCAAAACCAAAAAAAGAAAAAAGAAAATGTTGATGATAAATATGGAAAATCCCTTTCATTTTTAATCTAGTTTTTATATATTAGAAGAGAGACCCAGTGCAAATTTATATCCACGAAGTAAGCCCTCGTTTCCATTCAAATTCAACTATTAATTACTTGTATTGAGCCTCTCATTAATATTCAACTTGAACTCGTATTGAGAACGCAACCTCCACTCGCATGGAGAAATTTTGTTGGTTGAAACCGTGCTTATGTATTGACAACCCCCATTGAAATAGCATCTTCCAGAACTCTCAAATTCTTTGTTTACTTCTTTGCCTTCATCAAGCCCAACTGCGCTTAACATTGACCATCATCATTATATCAGCGGACTGTGCATGCTTACTGCATGAATCTCTGATAAATAGTGGCGTGCCTTATTAACATTCGTTATGCTGCTCAACCTACAACCATACACTGTATCCTAATTAATAAGGTGATTACTACTTAGTACTGAATAAGCCCCCACCTATCCTTGCTATAGACTTTTCAAAAAAATAATATCCTGGCTATAGAGTAGTTTGACCATCCCAATATTTCCTTGGATTGGCTATATCTTAAATACTAGCTAATTTGTTGGCTCCTCATTCCAGATGATGTAAAGCATTCTCAAAATGCAGTGGTTCGTCAAACTTAAACTAGGTAATTTATTGTAAATCACTCTATCTTTGGTAATTTGTCAGATCTCCCTAACTGTTTTCAAGTCATGTGCCACTGACCTGCATTGAGAAAGGAGCCTTGCACCTATGCAGGCTAGCTAGGTAGGGGACCCCTGTTGCGCATTCTATGATATATTCGTTGGGCAAATTGGTGTGGAGAACCAAATTCTCTTTTCAAGTTTTTAAAATTTGAATTTGCCTGGGGGAAGCAGGCCAGTGATCAGTAAGGATTTTGAGATTAACTTTGTTCAGCCAACAATTGGAACAGAAACAAAAGTAAGTTCACTCGTGTTAGAGCAACTGCAGTGGTGGGAGTATAACCAAAGACCAAAAATAAAAAAAAAAAAACGATCAAATTTGAGTTTAGTCTGGTGTGTGACGCTACGGGTAAAAGACTAAATTTGGTCGAGCGTACACTATACGTTCGCCTGGTGTGGGGCGTGGACTATACGTTCCGCCCTATGGGGGGAGATTCCAAAAAATGAAGGGAAAAAAAGTGGGGCGGAGGTAAAAGCCCGCCCCACTAAAAAGATGATAAAAAAAAAAGAAGAATGGGGCGAAGGTATAAACCACGCCCCACACAAAAGAAAAAAAAATAAAATAAAAAGTATGGGGCGGAGGTATAAAGCCCGCCTGGTGTGAGGCGTTAACTTTATGCACGCCTATTGTGGGGCGCACACTATACGTTCACCTGGTGTGGGGCGTTAATTATACGTCGCTCGACTATATATTTGGGTTTGGTCTTGGTCCCCATCAAATATAGTCCGAGATTTAATCGATAGTCGGGGTTTAATCGAGCATACGTCCCACTACGTCTCGTTCTTTTACCAAATATTTGAGTTTAGTCGCCCGTTGTGGTTGCTCTTAGTCACTATAATCAACCTAAAGTGATTTTTAAGTCGATGCACTTTGTGGACGTCTCAGGCAACGAATCAAGACTTAGGCTAACGGCTATGTCCCTAAATTCAAGATACAACTTGTCAAAACCATGAAAAATTCCTTGGTTCAAAGTAATGTTCAACGGATTGTTTGAGCATGATCTTGAATATGGGTTGCACAGACGCAGATGCGTAGACGCGGACACGACACGACGCGGATGTGGACGCTAGAATATTCTCAAAAAACTAGGACGCGGACACGTTTATACACATTTTATTTATATATTATTTATATATACAATCATATATTTATACAGCAAAGTCGAGTGTTTCGATCCTAAAAATTAGAAAATGATGCTACATGTGTATAAATTTCAAAAGAAAAGAAGACATTGTTTGTTTATACACGCCGAAGGTCAAGCAATCACTATTAAATGTTGGAAAATTGGGTTAAAAAACAAGAGGATGAAAAAACAGAAACAAAACAATGGTGTACCCCTGACTTCAAGGCTCTTTCGATTCTTTTAGACAATAATTCGACCTTTCCCAATTAACTTGGCGAGTACAACAGTCTCTCGAATTATGCCTTCGTGGATTCAATGAAGCCCTAACACCGTAATCGAATTCAAGGATTGTACTTCCTTGACCCGACCAAGAATCACACTGTATAAGGTTCTGATGATGCTATTAGAGAAGAAGAAAACAGATTGTTTTTGATATGATGATAAACGAGCAAAAAAAAAAAGGAGATGCTATTTATAGATGTTTTTGCATCTGTTGGGAATGGCGTCTCTTCATCATCAGACATGAATGGCATCTCGTTGGAATCAAGATTCTGGATATGATTTCAACCGGTCAAAACAGATTCGTAACACCAAAAATTCTTCCGACCACAGCGTAGCCCCCCAGGACCCCCCCTTGGATAGCACAGTTGAAAATATTCCAACATTCTCCCCCTATTTTCAAAAAACATAAAACAAAGTTAAAAAACTTTTAAATCGGAGAGCGATTGCATCAGAAGTGAGCGCCCACGTGCGAGTGGGATCAAGCCATCGTAGTTCAAGCTTAGTTGAGAATAAGCATCATCGTTGAAACCAATACATAAGTGATAGGTATCTTTTGGATTTGAACCTTCACTTAGTATAAGAAATTCAAAGCCTTATCGAGGTTCAATGGTGAAACTAGTCTTGAACCAAGTACCCCTAATGACAAAACCGGAATCTCCACACATATTGATTTCAGAAGATAGTGTGTTCTGTAGCTAGCACGTTAATGGCCATGTGCTTAAATCCGGATTCATGAGTCTTCTTTATAGAACGGTCTTTTCTCTTAGGAAACGGCCCGATTTCCATACTCATATAGGTAAGTCTCGAAGGTGTTTTGCGAGACACCTTGTGATAAAAGTTAGACTTATTAAGGATTTTCATCCATCCCGATTTCTTATGTGAAACCCTGCACTAATAAGAAAATGGGAAGTTTTAATTTTAGTGCACCATAATCACTTCCATAACTTGTTGGTACCACATTGAACCTTGTTTATCCTTTCCAAAACATAGGTTGGGTTTTTCTCTATGGGTGATCAAACTTCATTCCATGGACCTTAGTCCCATTTCCTTACACTTTATTGAAACCATAGCCTTTGGAAGACTTTTCGTAAATGGGTCTGCCAAGTTCTTACTTGTTTCAATATAGTTCACATCAACTACTCCTCTCTTGAGTAATTTTCTTACTATTTGATGTCTAAGACTTGTATGTCTAGACCCCCACCAGGGGCGGTCTCCCCTGGACCCCCACGACCTGACCCAGTCGACCTATTGCCCTGGGGCTACGCCCCCAAGACCCCCTTGGATAGCACAGTTGAAAATATTCCAACATTAAACACATGACACAATCAAATTGCATTCT
Source organism: Papaver armeniacum (assembly GCA_023531295.1). NCBI lineage: Eukaryota > Viridiplantae > Streptophyta > Magnoliopsida > Ranunculales > Papaveraceae > Papaver > Papaver armeniacum. The sequence continues at coordinate 308,083 of JAJJWW010005211.1, forward strand.
TAGAACAACACATGCCCAACTAAGGGTATACGTGATGTCATTTCCCATTACAAAACCCTAATAAAGACATAAATGTTTGTATTTCTTCATTTGATTAATAATAATAAAAATAAAGGAAGAAGTTTAAATGAAAATAAAAAAAAACATCAAACTCGAGTCATCGGTGCGTCCAAACCAGACACGCACAGGATGCGCAAATTAGTGCGTCGGACACGCATCGTGTCAGCGTCAACGCGTGTCCGTGTCCGAGCGCGGACACGGCTCGAAAAATGGAGCGTCCGTGCAACCGAGTCTTGAATCAAGTTTGTTACACATAATTCTTTTTTTTTTTTTGTGCTCAACCGTTGAAAGCATCAAATAGAGATTTTATTTTATGGGATCTTTTTAACTTGTATACCCGTATACATGTTAAGGTTCACTAAAACAACAAATTCTTGCATTGGAAACAAGATTTGTTTGCTTTATTGCATTGAAAACAACCATTTTTTGCATTGGGAACAAAATTTGTTGTTTTTAGTACTAGAAAAACAAATTTCTAGTAAAATAAGACAAAAAAACACAATTTCCAAAGGAATAAATTCTTTATTAAACCTTAACATTATACGGGTATACAAGTTAACAAAAGCCAATATTTCATGAGCTCATCTATTTGCGCCCAACTATCGAGTATCAAACCTAAATCAACAGATCCTTGAGCGCATCAAACTTGTATTACCATGGGGCTAGCTAGGACCTAATATTAGCTGATGTGTTGAATTTAGAGAAGCATATAGAGGTCAGTTTTATACACCTTGTTTGTTGCATTTGACTCGGAATCTGAATGTATATGGTTCATGTTTGACTCAGCCCGAATTAAAAGTCGGACCGTTTATATTTCAGTTTTTTGAGGTGTAACTCTAAATCTCACTCCGCTCATGCATCTAACTTGAAAATATTCGTTAAGCACGCATCTGATTAATCCTCGTACTAAATAATTTTTGAATTGAATGTTATGAGCTAGATATTCATATGAATCAAAGTTAGACGAGTTAATTGAGTTAGAAAATATAGAGTCCAAATTTGGGATCGATTCTTATCTATAGATGGCTGCACTATATATTGGGCAAGGAGGAAATATTGTATAATCGCTACTCTGAACTGTAAAGGAAAGAAGTAGTAGATGAGGCCATGAGGGACATAGTAAAGAGAGAATGATTCGTTTCTTCTGGACTAAAAATAGAGTTACCATTAAAAATTCTTAAAGTTAAAAGAAAAACAAAAAATAAAAAACCGGAATGGTTTACAGAAGATTTGTTAACCAATGAAGGAAGCCGGAATGTGCACCCCGGTATTAGAGGGGTGCACAAATTTGGACTCGATAAGAGTCCAAATTTGTGCACCCCTTTAAAACCGGGGTGCACATTCCTCCCTTTCCTATTGGAGGAATTTGTTGGCTGAAAACCAGTTGTTTAGATTTACTTTTTTTGTTTCTTTTTTTTTTTTAATGATAATAACCAATTTTTATTCCAAAATTTTAGGCAAACTTCTCCCTCATCTTCCCTCTCCATTCTTTTCCTATAATCAAATATTCAAATCCCTTGAAAAAACAACCATTACGTAACAATGGCTGGGACTGGGTGCTGCTTAAAAAAAAAAATCAGGTCCCTTGAACTTCGAAAATTTTAATCTAACCAACTAACTGTGATGAGTTTTTTAGTCTCCGATGGTAAATTCAAACTAACCCACAGTCATGGATTATACCATCAAGTCTGTTTAACAGTCTCTGGTTGTAATTTCCTAATTGAAAAATCACCCAATACCAAATTCAGTAAACCTTGATATGAAATTTTATTGTCTTCTCAGTTCAATTTTCCCCAAAAATTCAACCCTAGTATTTCTTTGTCAATCCAAAAGGAAAAATAAAACCAAAGAACTCAGATTTTCTAAATTTTATTGTTGAACTAAAATCCAAATTCTGATTTTTTTCACTTGTTCATTTTCAATTTAACCTTGCTGAGTAATCTTATAAATTGGATCTATCCATTACTTTAATGGTGATTTCCTCATACATTATTTTGCTCTCTAAAAAGCTCTTCTAGGTTATAATCATGATCATGGACTTGATCTTATTTAATAGATGGCTATATTGTTGCTAACAATACTAAAGTTAGCAAACAATACTAAAGTTAGCAAAAAATCCGAAAATGTTTTGATCATGATCATTGGGATCGATTCTTATCTATAGATGGCTGCACTATATATTGGGCAAGGAGGAAATATTGTATAATCGCTACTCTGAACTGTAAAGGAAAGAAGTAGTAGATGAGGCCATGAGGGACATAGTAAAGAGAGAATGATTCGTTTCTTCTGGACTAAAAATAGAGTTACCATTAAAAATTCTTAAAGTTAAAGAAAAACAAAAATTAAATAAAGAACCGGAATGGTTTACAGAAGATTTGTTAACCAATGAAGGAAGCCGGAATGTGCACCCCGGTATTAGAGGGGTGCACAAATTTGGACTCGAAAATATAAACAACTTGTTATTATATTCTTATAATAAGATGAGAAAATTTTTGATGGGGGCAAAATCCGAAGGGGGCATGGGGGACAAATGATATGTTGACACGTGTCTTTGATTACCATAATTCTTTTAAAAATACTAACTTGACAATTAAGAAAACAAATTTTCTCTCCAAAAATACATTTCTTTCATATTTTTGGAAAGCAGAATTCATAGGAATCAAAGACATGTGTCATTGTGTCAACATATATCGTTTGTCCCCCATGCCCCCTTCGGATTTTGCCCCAATCAAAAATTTTCTCGGCGGCGTCGAGGGAAAGAATCCTCTGCCAGAGCCCTGCTGTCTGATGGCCAATTAACTCTGCATAGGTTTATTAAGAATTTTCCGTTAAGTATGAGCATTTTTAATATCTTGATAATAAACCCAAAGTAAATGTACTTTGGTTCCCTACACTACTTAAATTTAATTAATTAAGAAGATTAAAAAGAGATTGAATTGTCCCTGACGTATTGGCATATATAATTATCACGCTTTCGTGCCCTCATTGGTATAAATTAACATTTTTCTTTGTACTCTTTTTCATATCTTTCATTCTCTGGATTACCCAGTACGCGTGATTTGTTTAAACGTTGATCAATGATTCTCTTAATTTGATTTGCTCAAGTTTATATAATTAGTAAATCAAATATGCTTCTTTACTTTACTTTACGCCGTAATATATATTTTGTTTGTCGAAAGTACAATGCTGTCGATGACTACGTTTCGATTTGTGGTTGGCTGTTGGAAGTTACAAAAGACTCGTACATATAATTATGCAACCAGTTCGTACGTTTTTCATTCTTTTTTTTTTTTTTTGAAAAAGCCAAGATTAAGATAAAAAAGAAAGAGTGCCAAGATAGCATCTCTAAAGGAATACAAATAGAGGCAAATAGGATGTTTACAAAGACCTACTCCTTAAACAAACTCACCCAATCGAAAACAAAATCATCAAACTTGATGTTCTTAAAAGAATCAACATTGACAGCCCAACTAAGTAACAACAACTTGATATCCAAAATTAGAGAATTCAAAGTTTTTCTTCTTTGTTTCTTCTCTATTATAATGTCATTTCTTTCCAACCAAATTGACCACCATATCGCAAAGGGTAGACAAAATCTCAAGAAGATGAGAGGCTTGGTAGAGATCTCAAGAAAATGAGAGGCTTTGTTTCTTCATTCTTTCATTTTCTGTACAACTTTTTTCTATTTGTTTATCTAGCTATTGGTGATTCAATATGTACTCCTCTATTTAGCGTGTGTGTGGATAAAGAATATACCGTTGCCGATGAAAGCACGGATATCAATAGAATTATGCTGCTTCTTTTGATGATCATATTCGTAGAAGCGAAATCTTGTACTAATTCGGTTGTGTTTTCTCGTGGCATGCGTATGGAATACTATGGATGGATAAGGTACGGAATACTATGGATAGCACAAGGTACCCACAGCTCTTTTACGTCAGCTTAGATTAGATTAAACTGGGATTGTTGAATCTCTGCATTGAAACCAATTATACTCGCCAATAATTTTTTTTGTATGAATCGGCCGGTGATATAACTATCCTTTGAGAGCAACTGCAGTGGTGCGACCATAACCAAAGAGCAAGAGCAAAAAAAACTCAAAAAATTTGGTTTACTCCGTCCTGTGACACTACGGTTGAGACTAAAATCCATCGGGCGTAGTTTCAAACTACGCCCCATTTTTTTTTTTTTTTTTTTTTTTTTTTTGTTATGGGGCGTAACTCAAAGTTACGCCCCATCATCATCAGGCGCAATCAACTCCTCTCGCTCCATCAAGCGTAGTTTCAAACTACGCCCAAATTTTTTTTTTTGTTATGGGGCGTAACTCAAAGTTACGCCCCAATCAGGCGTAAACGCAGACATTGCCATGGACTATAACTAAACCAAAGACCAAATTTGGTTTGGTTTTAGTTTTAGTCTAGGATTTACTCGATACTCCACTCGATAGTGTCTCTGTTTTCGACCAAAATTTTAGTTTTGGTCGATGACTGTGGATGCTCTGAGATGAGCAAAATAAACAGATCTAACTTTAAAAATAAATTTAGTAGTAGGACCAGATCACGCCTACGTAAAGGCTGACGTTTACGGAGGATATTTTGCATTTTTTAATTAAGTCGTACATGTACTACGGATCCCAAAAGGGTCCCTAAGCATTTAGGGCCTCAATCTTGTAGCATTGTATATTCTTAATCGTCTACGTATGGCTTCTATACTTTCTTGTTAGTTGCCAGTGCATATATACTATTATAACCAAATTTGTTTTTCCTTCTTGATCGATGTCAAAAGCGATTTTGTAAGCAGTTTTAACGCGCAATCAGGACCATTAGGACCATATAATGAAGGTTTAGTGGTCCAACTATATTAGCATATACTAATGTGTAACCTTTAACATGCGACTTAAACTAATGCATAACTTTAATTAACATGCGACTTAAAGTAATGATATTGTTATTAACAGTCTAAGTGAAAAGCCTGATTATTATCTTATCCTTGACCTTTTTTTTTTTTCTTCCAAGTTCCGAACATGCTATCTATCTTATTGTTTGTTCTCTGCTATCATCTTGGAAATGTGTATGTCTTGTTGAATGTTTTGAACCATCAAACTTGGAAGACTTGTCGGTTTAGGGAGACAGAGAAACAGCATGGGATAGAGAGATAAGATTGGGAAAGAAAGCCGAGTTGCTTGTTGTTACTGGTAATAATAAGGGGTTTTGTTTTTGAGTTGTGGCTGGTTAATTGGGTTTAGTGGTAGATCCCCTGGTTTTCTTTTGTTTAAGCTTTGGGTTTTTCTTTTGTTGTTTTTTCCCTTTTCAACTTCCTTGTTTGGTGGGCCCTAGTGCTATTATAATTTGCCTCTCTTTTTATATCTTCCCAATCAAGGGCTGTGATGAACCCTCTGGGAGGTGGTGGAACTCACCTAAATACCACGGGATCCATCCAAAAATTTGGCATGTGAGGGTGTTGTTTTGGTATTGTTCAAAACGGCGGTTTTTCAAGCATTTTTGCTTCAATTTACCGAGCAAAAAAAACAAATTGGGTTTAGTGGGGACTGAACTCATCATAAAACAGAGAAAAAGAAACGGAGGCCAACTTTTTCCATTTGAAAGGAGATTTAGAATTAGAAGACACCTTGATATGAGGAATTGAATTAGTGGGACAGGTTGGCCGGGATATGTACAGGCATGAGGGAGAGATAGTGAGTGAGGGGGCACCGCAGTACCGTAGTGGTGTGAATGTTTAATCTAGATAGATTATAGATAGAGATATGCATCTGTTTTTCTTGGTCAACGCTTCTAAAGCGAAATAAAGTTAGGGGATAGGAAGAATAAACCAATGGGAGAATTGGAACCGGAAAAAGTGAGACCACAAGAGAGAGAGGTGCTTGTGATCCCTTCTTATATAAACGATCAACAGGCCTTCACTTCTTCTTCACTCAGAAAATCTCAGCAACAATCTTCTAATATAACAGTTAAGGTTTTATACTCCTGTGAGAGTGATGATGATCAAAAAAAAAAAAAAAAAAAAAAAAGGGGTCTAGCTAGCCATATAGCAAGTAAGGGTCTAAGGAAGATCTTATCTTCAGTTCAAGTAGTACTATGACGTACTAAGCACGGTAGTAGTACAGGTATGATTTTATTTGCATAGGTTTATATGGTGACAGAAGAGAGTGAGCACACATGGTTTTCCTGTATGAATGTTCCCATACTTGAAGCACTGCGTGCTTACTCTCTATCTGTCACCCCGACCACCTAATTTGAACTATCTCTTGCAGGATCTGTTTCTTTCTTACTTCAATGGCTTCTTCATCATAGTACACCTCACAAGGGTTTCTTTAGATTATTTTCATTGTGAAGGATAACCGTATCGACAGTCCTGATAACTCTAAACTGGGTCAGTCAAGAGACCTGGTAAATAGCTCAAAGTCAGTAGCATAATATTCGTTCTAGGCTAAGTTGTTAGTTTGTTTTTGAAAGAGTTTAACTTTGTAACAACTTCTGAAACAGCCTGAAGAAATATTCACATATAAATAAATCTATCTCTCCCACTGTTTAAGTGTGGAAGACATTCGCCAAAAATCTTTTTTAAGTTTCATTTTAGGAAATATACTACCTATGGTACATCTTCACCTTCTTCATATACCATTAAGAGGAGGTGTTGATGTCATTAATGGTTTTGTTGGGTTCCACTTTTAGTTTTACCTTCATGGTTTTCTCTGATCTAGTATGTGTTTATGATCTTCTGTGGTACTTCACTGGTTGGCAGTGATTAAGATCCATGTCCTCTCTCTTTTTCTAGAATCTCCACAAATCTTTTGTTTGTACGTATGTGTATGTTAATTCTCAGAGAACTTTTTCGGTAGAACCCTAGTTGAATTTTGAGATGCAAAATCTCTTTCAAGAATGAAGGGAGAAAAAATGTACATATTTAAGTAATTTGGTTTTTAACATTGTTTCTTCTTATGACGTTTATTATGGGGGTCAATGCGTATTGCAGGGGAGGGAAAGTTGGAAACTGAGATTTGGTATAAATTACTAGAGAAATGATTTCCGAAGTACAACTACCTCAAATACTTTAATTAATGGTTTATGCAAATCAAGAAAATGAAAGAGGAAGTTTCCGTTCGATACTGTCACATACAACACAATCATCGATGGATGTTGCAAAGATGGGAAAGTGGACTCATGAAGCATTTAAGCTTTGTACGAGACGGTTAAGCGGGGAGTCACCTCAGATATATTAAGATATGGTGTAATGTTACATGGGTTGAGATGGATTCGCAGTTTCGCACTTGTATAATAATCCAAACATGGCTTTGGTTTTACAGTGTTGAAGCTACTCGTGATTTTTTTTTATTTTTTTGAAGAAAGCTACTCGTGATGGTTTGCCGTCTATCTCCAAATGTGCAAAAGCGAGAGAGAAAACGAGCCAAAATAGCTTTAAAGTCACAAAACATCCAAGACGAAGAAGGTGAGCTCAAACTAATGATAGTTGTTATGACTTATGAGGTGAATCAGACACGCGCGATTGCAATGCTTCATCTTGTCAACCTGCAAAAACCTAAAGACGGGAAGATTCAACATATTGTGAAACAGAAAATCATTCTACGATATCTCATTTAGATAGGATAATGTTCTCAAAATAAGAAACTTATTAATCTTCTAGTAGATAGAGAACTAACTTACAAATGTCTACTTATACGATAGACACAATATCTTGTAAAATGTTTATATAGTTGCTGGGAAATTCAAATTTGTTGGGCCGTAGAGTGTGTATAATACGAAATCCACCCCTTTGGTTTGGAATAAGGCTGCGTTTCGCATGGAAGGAGTTTGAATTCTACGGGTTCCAACTACCTAGAATTCAAACTACCTAGAAATGACATTCTTTCCTTCTAAATTTATGTGTTTGGCATAATTATTGATGAAATTGGTAATTATGTTTATTCTCCTTTTTTCAAATATTTATTTCTTCAAAATATTTATTTATTAATATATTATTTTTGGTAAATTTATTCCTAAATCACTAAAAAAAATTTAAAAAAATTTAAAATAATTATTTTTAATAATTTTTAATTTAATTGTCATTAATAATGTATATCTTAATAAATAACTACATAAAATACTAGTAAATTAACAAATGTGATATTAGTAATTAAATAAATATAATATTTTTCATATAAATATACTATTATTTAAATATAATATTAATTAAATATGAGATAAATATTAATATAATTATAGTATAATATAATATTAATATAATAAAATATTAATTAAAAATATTAATATATGACTATATTAACAAAAGTTTTGTAAGAGTCTTTAATAGATGAATAAAGATATTTTAAAAAAAAGTAATATAATATCAATATTGCAGGAATTAACATGGAAGGTAGTGTTAGCTTGTCTACCTTGTGACACAATCTCAGCCCCCTCCCGCCGTTTCAGCTCCCTTGGCTAGGTTACCCATGAGGCTCGCTGGTAGGTTAGCACAGCAACCTGTTCAATTAATGTAGTAGTATGTCCTTGGATCTTAGCTTGTTAGGCTTCCAACTAGTTTCATGTAATAATCCTTATCCAATAATATATTAATATTAATTACTTAAATATAATATAATATTAATTTTAAACATAATATTAATAATATTATTTTATTTTGTTTTCAATATCATATTATTATATTGCTTCAAAAAAAATCATATTATTATATACAATATAAATGTGATTTTTGAAGTGAAAAAGTTATTTAAATTATTATTTTAAGTAAATATAATATAATAATAGTCAGTCTTGGAATTGTTTAAATAAAACTACTACTTTTTAATGAAAAAAATAATTTATGAACAATAATAATTAATTATTTGTTAAAAAATTTATTTTAAGTGACGAGTTAGCGGCTTCGATTACTGGGGTTGTCAACCTTTGGTTGGCAGGTAAGTGCCCTAAGGTTCTAGGGGAACTTGTCGCTAGTGCACCCCTTACACCTCTACTCAAGCCAGGAGGTAGGCTCAGGACAATCGCGGTTGGTACTATTTGGCGCCGGTTGGTCTCCAAGGTGGCTGCCTTTTCAGTTGGTAAAGACATGCTATCTTACTAGGGGGATTATCAATTTGGTGTTGGAGTCCCAGTGGGTGGGGAAGGTATACTTCACGCTGTCAATGGTTTGATGGAGTTGAAAGGTCACTCGGATAGTATGTCAATGTTGCTTATTGATTTTTCGAATGCGTTCAACATGGTGAGCAGGTCTTGTCTTATTCAAGAGGTCCGGCTTCGCTGCCCAGGTATTTCTCGTTGGGTTGAATTTTGTTATGCTAGGCCTGCTAAACTTTACTATGACCAATACATCTTGTCTTTTGCGCTCGGTGTTCAACAAGGTGATCCTCTCGGTCCTCTTTTGTTTGCTTTGACACTTCACCCTCTTGTGAAGTCTATTGCGTCTCGTTGTATGCTTGATTTGCATGCTTGATATCTAGATGACGGCACTATCATCGGAGACACAATGGAAGTTGCCAAGGCTTTGAGTATTATCGAATCCGAAGGCCCGAGTAGAGGTCTTCATCTTAACATCAAGAAGACTGAGGTTTTTAGGCCCACACCTGATCCACGCAGCATGGAGTTAGGTGTTTTCCCCCCGGATATTGGTAGGCCTAGCAAGGGAGTTAAGCTCTTGGGTGGACCCGTGAGTTTATATTTGGACTTCATGAGTGACATGGCGCTTCATAGGGTGAATAAGACTATTCATCTAATGTCTGCTATCAAAAAAGCTCAGGGACCCTCAGAGTGAGATGTTGTTACTTCGTAACTGTGTTGGGGTATCTAGATTATACTTTGCTATGCGTACCACTAATCCGGCATCTTTGCATCAGGCTTCTGACCTCTTTGACGACCACTTGTTTCAATATATGAGGTTATTAATCACGGGCGATGGAGCTGGTTTTGGCCCTTTGCAACAGAGACTAGCTACACTTCCTATCAAAGATGGCGGTCTTGGCATATATACCATGGCGGACACCAGCACCCTCTTCGTTATCTTGCCTCTCAAAGTCGACTACCTCGGTGCGGAAGGCGATACTTGGTAGTTCTTTCTCTGATAATGGGGCTGCCTATCAGCTGGCTCTTTAGAATTTCATTCAGGTATGTGGTTTGCCTCCCTCTTATTGCGTCGATGACACTGCCCCCCCTTCTATGCACTCCCTGGCAGCTGTTTATTTTGATGCAGTCAAGAAGCAAATCCTAAACCAATTTACTTTATCTCGCAAGAGATTCCATTCTTTGGAAATGTAACCAGATCAAACATGCCCAAGATTACCTTTTAGTTGTTCCGATCAGTGGTTTAGATCGGTGCCTTGGCCCGCATAAGTTCGGAGCGGTAGTTTGTTATCGTCTCGGTATCCCCTTATTTGTTGAGGATGGGTTGTGCTCTTGTTGCAATAGGCCTATGGATATTTTTGGTGATCACGCGCTTCATTGTGCCAAGGATGTGGGACTAAAGTTTCGTCATGGCTTGGTTCGTGATGTAATTGCGAATATTTGTTACAAAGCTAGTGTTCCTGCACACAAAGAAGTTAATTTAGGTCTTTTATCGAGATAATAACAAGGATTTACGTCCAAATGGATATCCTCGTTCTCAACTGGGGAAAACGGCCAAGATGTGTGTATGGATGTCACTGGTGTGTGTCACCCCTTCTTGGCGATGGAGTTCGTGCTTTTGTCCCAGGCCGGGCTATTTCTAAAGCAATTTCGCGTAAACGCACTAAATATTTGAGTGAATGTGCTTCGCATGGTTATGGTTTGGGTGTTTTAGCTTTTACTACCTTAGGGGAACTTGGTGAAGATACTATATGTTTTTTCAAGCGTCTGAAAAAATTTTTAATTAGTCGTGACGTTGGTAGTGGTCTAGGTAGTTTTATTTTTCACAGATTAGGTGTCGTTATTCAAAAAGGGGTTGGTGCCCAGCTTGTTGCTAGGCTACCAACTAAAAACTCTGTAATTGCTATTTAAGAAATAATATTCATATTTACTGTAAAAAAAATAGATATTTATTTAAATATAATTATAGTGGAAATAATTTTTATCTTTGAATTGAAATTTATTTAAATTATTAATTTAAATAAATATAATATTAGTAATTTAAATAAACCTATTATTTTAAATTTCAAATTTAATAATTTATCAATAGTACTAATGTATTTAAATAATAAGAAAATATTTTTTTTTTCCATTTTTGAATATTCGACAAAACAAAATATTATTAAAGTATTAAATATTATTAATTACAAAATATTATAAATTATAAAATAAAAATATAATATCATTACATTTTAATTATCGTAGTAAATTTATAAGTATAGGAAATTAATTATTGTTGGAAGAAAAAAAGAAAGTAAAATGTCAAAATGGTCAATGGGAGGAGTTGGAAGGATGGAGTTCCGAATTCCATGGGGGAGGTGTCATTTGATTTTCCACTGAATGAAGGAGTTTGAACTCCCTGGAGTTCCAATTCCACGCATGCCAAACACCCTTGGAATTCAACTCCATCCTTGACTCCTCCCGTTGACTGAACTCCACCCTCAACCACCTCCATGCCAAACGCACCCTAAGTTCTTTTCTTGATGGGACATCAGGGAACCCCCTTTTTGATTAATTGAGCATATCCATAACATCTTTGCCATATCTTTTTACGGGACATTTTATAAAGTACCCTGTTTTGAAATGTACACTTCAAAAGTACCCCGGTTTTTTCCAAATTTTTTAAAGTACCCAGTTTTATTCAAAAGGAAAATTCCATCTAGTTAAGTGCTAGGTGGCAATTATCTTTCCAATTAAAAGTCCTATTTACCCCTGAACTACATCACCTTGGTAGAGCGGAAAAATGGTTCGACGATCCTGAAAGAGGGTGTAACGATCCTGAACTAGGCTCGACGAACCTGAAAGTGGTGCAACGACCCTGAATCGGGCTCGGCTAACCGGAAAAATATTGTAGAAGATTGATTCTTCACCAACCAAAAACCCCAAAACACTTGAATGATGAACCCTTTTAGGGAATGATGAAAAGAACCTGAAAATGATGACGCGGTCCTGAACCGAGCTCGACAAATTGGAAAAATGATGTAGAAGGTAAACGTACTAACAAGTAAAGGGTAAAGAAGTGAACTTTAAAGAAAGTAAACTCGTTTTGACTAACTAGGATGGAAAACTAAACAGTTGGGGCACTTTATAAACTTTGTAAAACACGGGTAATAAAAAAATGAGGTCAATAAAACGGGGGTACTTTATAAATTCTCCCTCTTTTTATTTGGTTTGGATATGATACTGTTTGAAATCAGCCATCATATACTTTGCTTTATGTGATATTTTTTTTTCGAAGGGGAAGGTTAAAAAAAGGATTAAACCAAGGTCAATACAAAGAGATTACATACACATTAGAGTTTCCCAATTGCTCCAAATTAAACTAGGATCGACATACTTGAAAGTATCGTTATCACAAGATCATAAAACTACCAATTGCTTCACCAAATCTATATTTTCTTGCACGCACTTATGTCGACCTCCAAAGACCCTTCCATTCCTTTCCTTCCACAAAACCCAACAAATAAAAAAGTGTAAAATTTTCCAAACATCTCTACCTTTGCCTCGCAAAACATTGTTGTCCCATGCTTCAAATAATTGGAGTAAAGTGCTTGGAATAGGCCAAGCGATTCTGAAGGCAGCAATAAAGTATTTCCAAACTTCAAAAGAATAAGAGCAATGAATGAACATATGATTCGCTGATTCCCTAGCGTCATTACATAAGACGCATTGATCACTGTCTATGTTAACTCCACAATGACTTAGCATATCCCTAATTGGAAGAGAATCGTGAAAAGTTTCCCATAAAATAAAGCTTACCTTGCTTTATGTGATACTAGATCTTAACCCGTGTCGTAACGGCACGGGATGTTTTGTCTCTAATACGATATTGTTCACATTCCTCTTGCTTCATTTTATTCGTGAGTAATTATTTTGATATTCAAATAGGTTTTGGAAACAAAATGGTTACTTGATCTTTTTATTTTAAACTTAAGCATGTTATTCCAATTTATTATCTGGACGGAGTAATAATATTGTGCCAACATGAAAATAAAATAAAAAATACAGTAAATAAATTTTTTCCCCATTTATTGTTCCATCATACCATAATTTCAAACTTCAAAAAGAATATTTCATATAACAGTACATATACCTAAACTGCCAATCCAACTACATGATGTTTATGAATACATTTGTTCCGAAATTATTGATAATTAAGGCTCTAAGGAGGAAGCAAAAACCCATAATATTTTCCCTACTATAGATAAACCCTATTTATTTATTTTTTGCAAATGTGAGAGTTATAAAAATGAAGAACCCTTGGCTATTGGAAGGCTGAGATATACACATGTGAGTTGAAAAAATAAACTTATAATAGTAAATCAAAACATGTGTAAGATTCTTTCTCAATCATATTGATAACATAAAATTGAAGAAATTCGTGGATAAAAATATTTCACACCAATTATGTTGAGTAGTGCATGAATGACGTTCTCACATCTAGTGTTACTCAAGTAATTTGGAGTTTTAAAGAGTATAGTGATATTGATATTTGTATCTACATAAATTCAACTAACCTTCCGAAGAAAAATTATTAGTTTCAAGGTAGAGCCGACACAAACTTCCGTCGCCTTCAATGTATACAACACACATTGGTTTTAATCGCCCTGAGATTAAACAAATACCCCAACATTAGTCAAATAATGACTACAAATAAGGGATCGAAACAAAGTGCTAACGGGAAAAATGAGAGACTAACATCAGTTCTACAAAGAAAATACCCTATATGTATCAAAGTTTGTTAACCAAACATGTATTCAAATTAAAAAGTCATCAACTTAACACAAAAATGTAAAAGAACCCAAGTTAAATCAATACTTGCATAAACAAAACTTATAATAGAATTTTGTAATTATTAAATACCTTTAAAAACACTATTAGAGATTTAATTGCATGCCTCGTTAAAAACTACGGTAGGACGAAATCACCAGATTAATCTGTAGATATTTCACTGGATATGTAGCAATTCAGAGAAGTTTACACTGGTGGTGATGCGTTCCATCTAAGTGTTGTTCGATTGATTATTTTTTTAGAAGGTTTCGGTTTTCATTGGAGAAACCGAGAGGAAGCGTTTCATTATATTCATTATCATTCGAAATCCAAGACCAACTCGCCCTCTCGCTTTACGGGATCTCAATACAACCTTAGATTTATCTATAGGATGGAGAAACCTTGATACTAAATATGTAGTTTTTAGTGTTATTTATTATATAACGTGACATCCAAATGTTTTTTTCTTCTTCTTAATTTTCTTGTATTTTAACCGAGTTTATATTAGCATTAATACGATCAACCACATTTCTAATTTATAGTGTTATCCTTTTGTAGCAGTACATAATTAACATAGTCAATTACTACTCATCAAAATCGGCCAGTACCACAAACCACCAGATATCACTTCTTTCTCCACCACCACCATTTTCCATCCCTCGTAGAATATTGGGCACACTTATAACTTTTGATCCCACACGTCATGTATAAAGTTTAGATTTAACAAACTTAGGTCATCAATTAATTTATTCAACTATATATTTTTTGTTAATACTGAAAATCATCCGTACGAACGGTTACCAAAGATAGCAGTGGTACCAAAAACAACCATTTTGTCTTATATGATTTGGTATCATCCCAAAAGTATTTGTTATTCGCCTTTTTTGATCGTGTCAAAAACAACCAACTATACTTTTCACAATACAATGTTACCCGTCATGTAAAAAAAATATTATTTTTGATTCAAAAAGGAAAAACCAATACCACCGCCATTAAAACCATCTAGCGCCACTATTTCTTCCACCAAAACTAATGTTACCGCTTCCACCACTTAGTAACACCTTCCACCGCTTCCACCACTTACTTCTTCCTCTACTACCACCACCACCACTAATATCTATTGAAATAATTTTTGTCAAAATTATTATTTATTGATGGAGATATGTATTAATATTAATTAAGGGATATGTATGATGTAAAATTAATAAATCATTTATCATGAGAAATTAATGAGTCATCAATTAATAAAACACTTATACTAATTAATATTTAAGTTGAACAAACCATAACCATAGATTTATTTTCTCTCTAGACAAATCACTTATACTAATTAATAAAACACTTATACTAATTAATATTTAAGTTGAACAAACAACCACTGTTGATTTATCTTTTCTATCAATTCCAACCAAGGTGGAACAATGGTTAGAGGCCACTCTTATGACACAATAGGTCATGAGTTCGAACCTCCCCGTTATAATTTTTGAAATTCCATATCTTGACTTGAGTATTCATTTTTAATTCAAAATATTGGAATGAACACCACATGTGCGACTTGTAGGGTGTGGCACGGAGAACCAAAGCCTTTGATTTATCTTTGCCAAGGATAAATCCTGACCACCACTCAGATAGGCAAAGTTAGCCAAACTATGCTTTATACTATTGATTATTATTATTCTCGTGCTAAATAAGTATCCCTTCAACATTGCTCTACGGGTTTTGTCAACTATCACTAGGTATTTTCCTTTTCAAGTTTTGTCGCTTCCATTTATATCTATATATATGAGAACCATTTCATTTTCATAAAGAAAATTTGGTCGACATTTTCCACTGATAATTTTCTTGTCGTAATTATGTATAATAATTTAGTAGGTTACAATTGTTTATTCTATCACTTTCACATTAGATTTGCAACTAGGGATGTCCATTTGCCCCACCCAAACCCATCCCCTTGAGTACCCTCCCCGTTTGGGTAGGGTTTTACCCGCACAAATGGGGATGGGGTCGGGTATGGGTAATACCCGAAACCTAAGCTGCGGGGATGGGGTGGGATGGGATTCAAGGTCCCCGCCCCGTAGCTTTCATATTATAAGGGTTTAGACTTTTATGTAAGAATTCGTATCGAATTATTATACTTTTACCAATTTGTCGAGCTTTCTTAATTTCATTTATTTTTATACTTCTGCCACTTCTTTCATTTATTATATTCTTGATCGTTCTTGTATATTCATAACTTTCGCTTCTTTGTTGTGATCAGACACATTCTCTAAAAGTTAAAATAGTGAAAGCGATACAGATAATGCAATGGTTAACATGGACGAATATAGAATGAGAAAGGAAAAAGTAGAAAAACTAATAAGTCATTTATAGATTTTTTTGTTCACTTTAAGATGAATTTCTTAATTTTAAATTTTAGATTGCATTATTCTTATGTTATTATTTCTGTTTAAGTTTTGATTATAAATACATATATGTATTAACACCGTTTTACGGATAACCCATGGGAAACCCGCCCCATACGGGTATTCCCCATACCCTCCCCGCCCCAATTCATGTGGGTAATGGGCGGGTATGGGTAATTTTTTTACGAACGGGGCAGTGACTGGGATTGGCATACCCGCCCCATACCCTCCCCATGACCATCCCTATTTGCAACTGAGTGTAAATATGATTTATTTTAAAGGGCCACAACATGCATTATCGGGCTGCAGAATATTAGGGGGGTAAGTCAAGAAATCTAGGAGTCTTTATGAAAATACAGAGTGACAAGGAACCACTTGGTAGTTATTACGTGGTATTAAGTCACGTATATATTTCCAATCACTGTTATATATGGCAAGGAAGATAACATCAATCACTACCATTACTCAATGATCTAAACATGGAAAGCAGATTACTACATGCAGTATAAACATGGAAAGAAGATTAGTATCTGCAAGAATAATATGTGATGTGATTGATGTCATGCAAAGAAGATTATGGAAAGAAGATCAATTCATGCAGAGAATAATATGTGATTGAGAAATTGTTGTAATTAGTTTTAATTCCTTTGATATATTTATAGTATTAGGATCTTCAATCATGCAATGTAATTACAATCAGCATATATACAAACTGGTAATATCAATCTCTTCACAGTTGTGAGAAAAAACAAAATCAAAACTCTTTATGGTATAATAGCTAGGTGAGAATTTTTTTTTCTTATGCTTCTTTATCATCATGACTAGAGAAGGAGATCCTTCCCCTTCCATGACTGCTGAGAAAGATACTGGACTTTCTCCAACTAGTCCATATTACGTCCATCCATCGGATAATCCTACATCCGTCATCTACACTCCTCTACTCACCAGTGATAACTACTGCACATGGGGGAGAGGCATGTTCAAGGCACTCAGTGCGAAAGGCAAGACTGGATATATCGATGGCACGGTCAAAAAGCCGACTAATGCATCAGATCTCGCTCACTGGACGAGATGTGATGACTTAGTAGGTAGTTGGATATCCAATTCCGTTGATCCAGAAATTCGCTCAAGCACTCAGAACTTCCCATCGGCTCATGAACAATGGTTAGAAATCAAATCTCGATTTTCTCATCATAATGCTTCCAAATTATATGCTTTGAAACAGTCTATTGCTCTGCTGAAACAAGACAATCTTAGTGTTGCTATGTATTATACCCGGCTCAAATCACTCTGGGATCAGTTAGATGCCTTTAGACCAATTGAACCTTGCATATGCGGCGCAGGTAAGAACTATCTGAGTCATCACAGTCAGGATCGTTCCATGGAATTTTTGCAGGGTTTACATGAAATATTTTCTGCCCTGCGTAGTCAAATCCTAATCATGGAACCCATGCCATCCCCTGCCAAGATTTATAATCATGTGAGGCAAGAAGAAGAACAACATGGCATACAATCTTCTTCCATCCCGTCTGTTGATTCTGCAGCTTTGAGTGTTGCACGTAATGACCTACGTCATTCTAGGGTTCCTTCAAACAACGTCACCAACAAAAGAGCTCGCCCTTTCTGTGACCATTACAATAGACACGGGCATACCAGGCAGACTTGATGGAAGCTAAATGGGTACCCGAAAGACTTGCCACAGTCCAGAAATTTGGAATCCAACACCGTTGCTGCTGTTCACCAACCTGCTACTGCCGCTCCTGCTATTACTGCTGCTCAGTATGCACGGCTTCTAACCTTGCTCGAACCTGATCATGACAACAACGACATAGCACCCTATGCGAACTTTACAGGTATTACTCTTTCATATTCTACAAATGTTTGGATAGTTGATAGTGGAGCAACTCATCATATATGCTCATCTTTATCTTATTTTTCTTCTCATCTTTTGTGGTCACCAAACCACTCACTTTGTTCAACTACCAGATGGTTCACATACATCTGTAACTCATGTTGGCACAGTCGATTTATCACCATCTATTAAACTGCTTGATGTATTTCACATTCCAATTTTCAAATTCAACTTAATATCTGTTAGTAAGTTGACAAGCACATCTTCAAATTGCTGCATCAAATTCTCACACGAGTCTTGTATATTTCAGGACAGTCGAACAACCAAGGAGATTGGATGGAGTAGGCAGATTGCCGGACTTTACCACTTTTGTTTTCAACCTTTTGCTTTATCTTCAGTTGCAAATAAGCCAGTTGATACTTGGCACTGCCGTATCGGCCATCCCGGTGTGGATTGTTTTAAACTCGCAATTTCCCTTTTATTTGTTCAAATGCTAGTCACGTCTGTGATGTATTCCCCAGGGCTAAAAAAACTCGTTTAAAGTTTAATAATAGTACTTCTTTATCTCAACATCCATGTCAATTGATTCATGCTGATATATGGGGACTTTTTTCAACCCCATTTATTTCTGGTGCTAAGTATTTTCTTACACTTGTGGATGACTATTCTAGATGTACTTGGGTATTTTTAATGCAAGTAAAATCAAAAACTTTAAAATTTCTCAAATACTTCTTTCATTTTGTTATTAAGCGGTTTGGTCGCAAAATATCTAGCATTTTCCGGTGTTCAATCCACCATCATTCCTCAATTATAGACTTTCCTATTCGATAATGGATCCGAGTTCATATAAAATGAACTTGATCTTGGTTTCACCAACACGGTGTTCTCCATCAAACTAGTTGTGTATACACTCCACAACAGAACGGCGTTGTTGAACGCAAGCATCGGCATTTATTAAACGTGGCTAGAGATTTACGATTTCATTCGAATCTTCCTCTCCGTTTCTGGGGTGAATGCATACTAGCTGCTACATATATCATCAATAAATTGCCAACACCTGTTTTATCTCATAAAACTCCACATGAGATGCTACTTCTTAAACCGCCATATTACTCATCCTTGCGAGTATTTGGTTGTCTACATTTTGCGAGAAATACTAGGATTTCTCACAAATTTGATCAACGTGCCAAGCCAGGCATTTTTATTAGTTATCATTATGGTCAGAAAGGATACTTAATTTACGATATTGAATCAAAATCTATTTATACTTCCAGAGATATTATCTTCCATGAAAATATTTTTCCTTTTCATGATTCTAACCATACTCCAGTTCTATCGAAATCTGTCCCTGTCAATGAATACACAGACTTTGATTCCATATTTTCTACGCCATCGGTTTCGTATGAAACTTCTCAGTCTCGTTATGCTGATTCCCAACATATCTCTTCATCTGTTCCTGACAAGGCTACTGCCCCAGATGCTGATACACAACATATATCATCATCCTCGCTGGACATAAATCAACCATAGTGTGCTGATTCACACCATATCTCAGAATCTTCTCCTCCCTTGGTTCCGCCAGCTCACTGTGGTCCACCGGGTTTTGTATTACCTACAGAATCTCCACAAACCACTGTTATTCCTGTGGTTCAATCTCCTGTACCTCCTCCCGTGCATCCTGATACTTCTGCCATTCCGGAAACGTCAGAAATATCGCCAATTCCGATTGATATTCCATCTTCTGACTCTCGTCCATCTCGTACAAGAAATCCACCACTCTACTTGCAGGATTATTATTGTTCAGCTACAACCTCGCAAAACAGCCTTCCGCTTATCCTCTTGCGATTATCTCTCATTCGATAAATTCACGCCTTCCCATGGGCGTTCTTGGCTTCGTAGTTCTCACAGAAGAACCCAAAACCTTTTCTCAAGCAAATAAATGCCCTAAATGGCGAGCAGCTATGGCAAAAGAAATTCTGGCTTTAGAAGCTAACAACACTTGGATCATGGTTGACCTACCACTTAGGGTAAAACGACAATTGGATGCAAATGGGTTTTCAAAATCAAATTTAACTCGATGGTTCTATTGAACGTTACAAAGCTCGTCTCGTCACTAAGGGTTATACTCAACTGGATGGTATTGACTATTCTGACACTTTTGCACCTGTAGCTAAACTTGTCACTGTTCGCGTTTTGTTGTCTATTGCAGCCATTAAGGGTTGGTCTTTACATCAGATGGACGTCAATAATGCGTTTCTTCAAGGCGATCTGGATGAAGATATCTACATGAGAATTCCCCCTGGTTTAGCTCGTAAAGGTGAGTCTCAAGTTCTTAAGCTAAATAAATATTTATACGGCCTTAAACAGGCTTCTCGTCAATGGTTTGCAAAACTATCCTCAGTTTTATTAACTGAAGGTTTCAAGAAATCCCTATGTGACAATTCTCTTTTCACATATCATCGAGGTTCAAACTCTATTTTTGTCCTTGTTTATGTCGATGACATAATTATCACTGGTACAGACAACTCTTTTATTCACTCATTCAAATTGCTTCTTGCCTCTCATTTCTCTATTAAGGACCTAGGTCGCTTGCAATATTTCTTAGGGATTGAGGTCTCTCGTTCTCCTAAAGGTATTTTTCTATGTCAAAGAAAATATGTCTTAGACATACTGAAAGACTCTGGTCTCATAGGGGCTTGTATCTCATCTTTCCGATGGATACTAATCTTAAGCTACTTCCTACTGACGGTAAGGACTTAGCTGATCCAAGTTCTTTTCGGCGTTTAATTGGACGTTTATTATATCTCACAGTCACACGTCCAGATATAACATATGCAATGAATTATTTAAGTCATCATGCAACATCCTTGCAGTGCTCATCTGGACGCTGCTTATCGTGTCTTACGATATCTCAAGGGAACTATTGGCCATGGAATTTTTCTGGCTTCTACTAGTTATCTTTGTTTACAAGGCTACACCGACTCGGATTGGGAATGATGCCCTATGACTCGTCGTTCCACTACTGGCTATTTAGTTACAATTGGTAATAGTCCTGTTTCATGGAAATCTAAGAAATAACACACCGTAGCACGCTCATCCGCTGAGGCTGAATATCGTGCCTTAGCTAATCTCACGGTAGAAATTCAATGGCTACGGTATCTTCTCAAGGATATGAATGTTTTCTGTCCTTTGCCTATTCCTGTTCATTGCGACAATCAGGCATCCATCCATATTGCTCAGAATCCTGTTTTTCATGAGCGTACTAAACATATAGAGATCGACTGCTACTTTGTTCGTGAAAAGTTGCTTAATGGTTTAATTCTTCCGAGACATCTTCCATTTGTTGATCAACTTGCGGACATCTTTACCAAACCACTTGGAGCTATGCAATTTGGACGTCTAGTTAGCAAGTTGGCGTTCGTTCGGTCTCTCCCGCTCCAACTTGAGGGGGGGTATTACGTGGTATTAAGTCACGTATATATTTCCAATCACTGTTATATATGGAAAGTAAGATAACATCAATCACTACCATTACTCAATGATCTAAACATGGAAAGCAGATTACTACATGCAATATAAACATGGAAAGAAGAGTAGTATCTGCAAGAATAATATGTGATTGATGTCATGCAAAGAAGATTATGGAAAGAAGATCAATTCATGCAGATAATAATATGTGATTGAGAAATTGTTGTAATTAGTTTTAATTCCTTTGATATATTTATAGTATTAGGATCTTCACTCATGCAATGTAATTACAATCAGTATATATACAAACTGGTAATATCAATCTCTTCACAGTTGTGAGAGAAAACAAAATCAAAACTCTTTAGTAGTACATATGCATGGGTTGTAAAATTTGGCTTCGCATAATAGGGCCGCACTAAAGTCTCAACTCTCAAGACCGAGAGTAGAGTTACTCCATCTCCCGAATAGTTGAACCAGAACCTTGATTTGTCTTTTCACAAATGTGCTGCTGTATTTCCTACATTCATGGCATTCGGCATTTATTCACTTTCGTTGTTATCTACCCATAAGATTTATACATATCCTACAGTGCCAAGCCTCTAAATAGTTTATCAGGCGTCCTATGTACCGAACATATCTTGGCGCATCTACCTATATATTCCCCATCAACGTCCACATCCATCCACCCACTCACAAACACCCCCACCAAAGTTCTTCATCTTGTTTTTCTTCTTTATGAGAAGACTTGGGTGGAGGTCAAAGCTACAAAAGTTTTTGGGATATCCTCGTCGAAATCCCAACGTTTGGGTTTTTCCTACCAGACCGCCAACTGTTGAGTCAATTATAGTTGACGGACAAAATCGGTTGTCCGTCAAGATTTTCTAAGTTTTGTTTTTTTGTTCCAAGTTTATCCCTCAATCATAGTTAATATGAATAAACTATGGTTACATTTTTCCAATATCGGCGGTACCCACCGATAGTATCAATTCTATGTTCTTGAACCTTCGTCAAGATAGTTAGAGCGATGGAACTTTAGATCGAGAGCTTGAGAGACTGAAAGACAGTGAATCATGAGTTAAAGGTGAGATCACATGACGCTATTTTAATCTTGGTAGAGAAGATCAAAAAACAAGTAAGTAAATGAAACCCTTTTTTATTTTTGTTTAATTTATTTTGATGCGTAAACGTTTGTTGTTGATTATAATTCAATTTAAGTCATTTGACAATGATTGAGTCATTATATTAATGTTTCTGAAGTTAGGGCTTATGAGATTTGGTTTCTGGGTAATATGAAATTGGGAATTTGATAACTAGGGTTCGTTTACTAGGGATGAAATTGTTGAGTAAGACTTTTTTTTTGTGGTTGCTTTCTTAAACAACGACTCTATGTACTATATATGTCACTGAATTGAATTGTGTAAAGAGATTAGAATATGCAATCCTGATGTTGTTTACTGAACAAGGAAATGCCATAACATTTGAGGGTGAATAAAGTATACAACTTCTCTCAACTTTGTAACATCTGGTTTAAATGTGTGATCCAGATATGTCTTTACAAATGTCTCTAGGTGCTCTTATTGGATTTGTTATTGTTGGTTCATGCCTTATTTTCACTTTTGTTCTCTATGTGTTTTGCATTTTGGGTTTTGCTCAAATTATTTGAATATTCTTTATATTGAATTTGTGGTCTGGCTGTTTAAATGCGAAAATTGCTCGAATTGGGTATCCGGGATTTGGTTTCATAACTGGAGCAAAAAAATGAAGTCTCTAAAACCAAACCACTGGATCAAATATGTAAATGACAGGCACCGAAATGACTTGCCCCATAATTGATTTTTACGGTTTACTGAATGACAGCCTCGTTGTGGTGTCATTAGTGGTTGTTCTTGAAATTTGTCGACAATTGTTCTATAGTGTTCTGGTAATTGGTGGGTATAGTGAAATCTTAAGGGAGAATTCCTCTTATGAGAAAGCTTTAGGTGGATTCAGGATTTAAGGTACTATAAAGTAGTTACATTGAAATGAAAATTTAAAGTATGGGTAAATTACGGCACCAAGCATTTTGGTTATGTTTGATTTTGGAATAAGCTATCTACTGGTAGATTACCATGGGCATCTTAGAAGACAATCAATGCCTTTTGGTTTCCTCTTTTCATGCATTGTCTTGGGTCAGAAGGTACCGGAACACCGGTATGTGAGTATATAAATCTTATTGGAAATTAGCAATAGTTAGTCGGTGATGGGTAAGTAAATTTGACCTTCTCCCCTGAATTTTATATTTATTTTTCTCTATATACAAATCTTTATTTTAAGCATCAGGTTTGCGTAAATGGTTGATCTTGGTCAGCTCTGATCATTTTCCATTATACTCTTTGTGCTAACTAGCTATCGTGTGAATGCATAAAAGAATTTTTATGTTGTTATCCTTGCTTCAGATGTGTTACTTATGGGTGTGATTGTAAACTTAATCATATGTATGTCCAGGTTGAATTTATCTTGTTATTGGTGTTAGACAGTTTCATTTAGGAAATGGTACAATAAATTTCTTGATGAATATTAGTGGGAATTGCAAGTTGATGCACCAAAGTGAAGATGTCTGTATTGGTGAATTGGTTAGCTTAACTAATGTCTACAAAGACTGAAGGTTGTTAGAGATACAGGTAGTAGACTTAAAAGATCATTTTTGTTTTAAACGCAGAATAGGGTCACGCGAATATCATTTAGGTTTACAGTCTCAAGGACTTTAGTGAGCATGCAATGCATAAGTATATATTTTAAATTCTCTTGTATAACAAAATGATAAACATGGTTGTGGGATTTGGATCTCTTTAAAGAAGTATACCTAAACTTGTTAGAATCTTCCACTTCATTTGCATCTTTCATCCAGTGGTTTGGTTTTAGTTAGAGACTTCATTTTTTTGTTGATCAGGAGATTGGATTGGTTACTAATTCTTTCTCACTTTCATTTAAATAAAATATGGTTGTGTAACTTAGTAACAATGCAGTGGGTTAACTGTAGCCCCTCTTATTTCGATATAGTATATTAGCATATGAAGGTCTTACCTCCGATCTGTTCCTCTATTAAATTGGATCTAGAGTTTGATAAGCAAACTTTAACATTTCCTTCCACCTGTTTATGGCTTGATGCTCGTTTTGTTGAAGGGTCGAAAGTGTCGGTGCGGTTGCTTCCTCGCTAACCGAAATTGTATTTTGTTTTCAGCCATGTTTGTGTCTCGTTGTCTCATTGATCTGTCTAAACACTAATTTGAGAAAATGCAAATAATTTGAATCAAGCAATGTTATGATTAGAATGTTTTGTACTTCTCGTATGTAGATACTAAAGTCTTGTACCAGTGTCTTTCGTTGTTATTAGCTTGTAAATTTCGACCTTTAGTTCTCTTCTTTTTCCTGCAATTGTCATTGCTGCTGTAATTGCTTTCCTTGTAATTGTCATTGCTGCTGTAATTGCTTTCCCTGTAACTAATACATTTCACTTTCTTTGAAATGCAAATCTACAAAATTTTGAAGTTGAATGTACAAGGATTAAGGAGTAAGGAAGGACTGGAGGAATGTATGCTGTTTACAACTTATAAGTTATGGAAACTCACATTGCTTGACTCTAAGTATGATTGGTTGTGCTATAGATATAGCAGGACATAACAAGGGATTGGTAATATCATAACATTTCTTCATAGCAAATGACACGAAGAATAAACACATATCATTTTGGTTGTATAAAATAAATTGGGTACCAGCTACGACCGTCTTATAAAATAAATTGGTAACGTTGATCTTATTGTCGTATAAGTTTAAGTGGGTAGCTTATTCCGAAAGTCGTATAAATTAAAATGGGTAGATGATTCAGATGGTTAAGTTAACCACCTAAAGGGCGTTTCAGTCATTTCAGCATGGCTCCCTTCCAACTAAGGTTGACCTGTTTGACTCTGTCCGTCAAACGATGTTGACTGAAACCTTGTCCGGGTGTGAGTCTTGACTAATTCCTTTGGATTTCTCTGAGGATTTCTCAAAGTTTTTACAACAGAGCATTCTAATCTTTTTTCTTTTGGAATATAGCAAGAGAGACCCCGGTGTGACAAGTGTGGAACACCCAATCGACCACGTGACATGTACACTTTGCACATGCAATACAAACCCTTCCAATGAAAAAGGTAGCTTAATTAAGTGACGTTCTGTCTGACATTGGCTATATTTTCTCAACTGTTTAGGGTTTCGAAAAGACGGTTCATATAGTGGTAGATTGGTAGGGCAATTTCTTGGATTATTAGATGCTTTTTATTTAGTTTGAGAACTGTTCATTCATGCATCTCCATTATTATCATGAAGATGTAGTGACTAAAATTCTTGTTGCAGATTTTTTTATTATTAATATATCTGAGATTGATCTATATCTCTATCTCATTTCATCTTCGAACAGATAAAGTTGCACAGATTGTGGAGTGCGGAATCGAAAGAAAATGTTGATATGATGACTGATGAGTAACCCTGAAATTATACGGAGAATAACTTCTTTTTTTAATACTAATAATAATAATATCATAAGAGGAGAGAGTAGAGGCCCTTCGCAAATTTTACATCCACAAAGTTAGCCCCTCGTTTTATCACTTATGACTTATAGCACCTCAACGTTCAACTTGAACTCGTATTGAGCACGCCCGGCAATCCAGGCCCCTAACACTTACCAATAAACTTACGCAGACAGGCGAACCGAGCAGAACAAATCTTTACTAGTCAAAGAAAAGTGTATAAAGCATTGTGACATTAAATATCTCTTCATTAAAATGATATCGATAACTAAGCATAACAAATTTTAATATCTTGTAGACGCTATTTAAGAAAATAATAAAATTACTGATAAAAATAATATATCTTGTAGACGTTTTTTAAGAAAATAATAAAATTATTAATTATTAATGTGGAGAGCAGAATGAAACCTTATCCAAATTTAGTTTTTATTTTTATTTTCTATTTTATTTTTTCTGTTTGAGGTATCTTATTTTACCGATCAAAATATGACTGCATGTGAACAAAACTCGGATGGTTTCAAGTATCAAAATTTTTTGACTTCTTTGCCTTCTTCAAGCCTCAAGTCGCGCCTAATATTGACCACCATCATGATATTAGTGTATATTTCTCATATCCTTTTGATTGGCTGATTAGTTAGTTGTTGGACCCATTAACCTCCATGTTTAGAATCATGACCCTCGTTATATAACTCCTTAAAATGTAATCGACGTTGGATATTGAAATGTTACGTGCACACTCGCCAAGGAGTGTGCACAAAATCGGACTCAATATTAGTGGACGGTGCTTACTGCATGCTTAAGACAAAAATAATTTCTTACGAATGATGGTAATGTGCTTTAACATTAGTTGTGATGCCCAACCTACAATCATATGTTGTATCCTAATTAAAAAGACGATTACTACTCCCACCTACACAGGCTACGGAGTAGTTTGACCATCCCACTCGCTCCTTGGATTCGTTCACTAACAGAAAATCTACCTATTGCTACATTATATATTGTCACACCTTCAATATAGGTATTGCAAAAGAAAAAATTTAGTCATAGTACCACAACTGCAGCAACAATATGAAAACAGGGTGGAAAAAAAGAATAATCTCTTAGGTTACTAGTAATAACTCTCATTAGGTTAGAATTTCATAGCTAGGTTTGTTAAGGATTTTTCATTAAATATCAGCCTCTCTTCTTAGGGACTGATTATTATGAGTTTCTATGTTAGCTTGTTCTTTTTTGTATGGGTCCATATGATCTTTGGAGGCTTGTTGTTGTTATTTTTTTTTCTTTTTTGTGACACTCGAAATGGTTAGTTTTCATATTTGAGGCGTACAAAGTTTCACCCTACTATTGTACGGTGATAAGGGATATCCTAGGGATAGTTAAATTACTTACTTTGATATCCTTGATTAGTTTTATTTATTACATTTTTTATTTTTATTTTCTATTAATTTTATTATAGTTTTCTAAAGATTTTTATTTTTGATTATTAATTTTAATTTTAATTTTGTTTTTTGATTCTTTTAGTTATTCTTTTTAATTATTTTTCTTCCCTTCTCTCTTCTTTACAGCCGACTTCCATTTTAACCCGACTTCCATTTTAATCGTCCTGGACTAAAGTTAGAGGTTCAAATCGTTTTTCTAATCTGTAATTAATGAAGAAGAGGAAGAAGAAAAATAAAATGGAGTTAAAGGAGAAATCAAATTGAGTAAAGTTAGAGATCGAGAACCAAATCATCATTGCAAGATAAGTTGAATAAAAAATATTTTTCACAAATCCATATTTTATTTTCTTGTGTTTGATTGATTGATTAGATTAAATCGAAAAAATTGGGTTTTAATGAAGTTACAAAGTGAAGTTTGGCTGATAATTAAAACGAATTATCAGCCGAATTCATTGTTCTTCACTCTGAAAGTGCTAATGAACAGTTCGACTGATAATTCAGTACAAATACGATAACTGAACTTCACTTCAGCCAAAAGTAGGTATGTTTTAACAACAATTTAGGTTCTGCTAATAATTGTGAATTGAACCTAGGCTTAGCTTTTGTAAATAAAAAAATTGAAAAAAATAATAAAAAAAAAAAAAAAAATTAAAAGAATAGTGTCGATTGTTACCTTCATCACGATACTCAGCATCATCACGACCAATACCACGATACTTAGACCCAGATAATACATCTCTATCACCATCTCAATTGTTACCTTCATCTCTAGGGGATAAATTCCATTGCCCATTCAAAAATTATGATGGATGTCAGGATGGCGTTGGTGGTTCAGGCTACGCTAAAAGTGAAATTTACCGGCATATATCAGACATGCACTTCCCAACTGATAGATACAAGGAGATTTTCAGAGAGAGGATACGGAATAATGTCGATTGTTTCGTTGCTTGGGAGAGGGTTTTATCTGACATGCAGATGTGGTTATGCATTAAATGCTTACACATCCATGCATGGAAAAAACCTTGCACTTCCAAATCTCATCATGGTGAGGTCATTGCTGGTCTTCTTAACGGCAATGAAGCAAACTTTCTCATCCATGGCGCAACGAAACCCCAATGTAATGCTGGTACATCTTCCTTTTATGACAACCCTGAACCTGGTACTATTGATGAAGCAGTTACTCTCATGGTGGATATGCTTAATACGATTTTCCAAAGAAAATTCACCACAATTATAAGTGTCCCCCCACCGTGTAGATTACATATTTCTCGATCCCTTAAAACTTCTTTAGATGCTGTGATTGCCAAGCCAATGAATCTGGATATGTGGTTAAAGCTTCTCCTATTACCTGCATGTACCTTGAACCTCTATGTCCTAAAGTGTTCTACTGAAGAACGCTCTGGTAAAAGGAAGAAGCTCCAGATTGTTTCTATTAATCAGGCTCTTGTGAGTTGTAATGAACCGAATGACTGTTTCCACTTGACCCAAAAATTGCTTGGTCTTTCCAAGCCAAAACCCAGACACAAGCCACCTAATAAGAAGAAAAAAAGACACTAATATACTGGCATGTAGACGAAAAATTAGTTATGGGCACTATTATGTGGCTATTCGTATCTTTTCATCTAACAGAGTTGCACCTTCCTCCCCTGAAACTCTGCATGAACTACAACTTAAACACCCACGCGCAAGACCCCCGATGATTCCTACAGACAACATTTCAGTCGATGCACTATCTGTTAATGCTGCATCTGTTTTGTCAGCAATTAAGAGCTTCCCTAAGGGTACCTCACATGGGAGGGACGACCTTCGAGCTCTGCATTTTCTTGATACAATGAGCGGCCCTGCTATTGCTATTGCAGATGATTTATTGCTATTAATTGATGGTGTTATTAATTTGTGGATGGATGGTAAGTGTCCTGCGGTGCTTGGTGAATACGTTGCTAGTGCGCATTTAACCGTGCTTCTTAAACCTGATGGTGGTTTAAGACCTATCACTATTGGAACCATATGGCGTAGGCTGTGTTCGAAACTTGCAGCTACTTCAGTTTGCAGGGATATGACAACATATCTAGGATCATACCAGTTCGGTGTTTGCATAGCCTATGGGGGGAAGGCATTTTACATGCTGCTAACAGGCTCTTGGAGTTGAAAGGTGATGATCCCAACATGTCTATGTTATTGATTGATTTTTCAAACACCTTCAACTTAGTCGACAGGTCTACTCTGATCAAAGAAGTAAGATCCCACTGCCCCACCATCTCAAGGTGGGTGAAATTTTGTTATTCATCACCATCTAAGCTTTATTACAATGACGTTGCACTTTCTTCAGCACAAGGGGTTCAACAGGGTGATCCCCTTGGCCCAATTTTGTTTGCTTTAGCATTACAGCCTATTGCGGAAATGATTGCTTCACAATGCGCTCTAGCCCCTCATGCCTGGTACCTAGATGAAGGGAGTATTGCAGGAGACACCTTGGAGGTAGCTAAAGCTTTGAAAACCCTACAAGCAGAAGGGCCGTGTAGGGGTTTGTACCTAAATATATCTAAAACTGAACTTTACTGGCCATCTTATGATCCTAAGAGAGATGCAGCTGATGTCTTCCCTACACAGAATGGTAAACAAGCTTTGGGAGTAAAACTGCTTGGAGGTCTTGTAAGTCATGATTTGCAGTTTTGCAGAGACATAGTGCAGTGTATGGTCGACTAAATAGTCCATCTCATGACCAAAATTTAAGTTGCAAGACCCGCAGAACGAGCTGTTATTGTTACGCAATTGTAGTGGCATATCCAAACTGTACTTCACTCTGCGTACTACGTGTACCAAAGGTTTACAACCTGAAACTTCGACTTTTGACATGCATCTCATGCAGTACCTTCGACAGATTATTGTTGGTGATGGTTCAGGCTTTGGCCAAGTGCAACAACGTATTGCAACTTTTCCCATCAGAGATGGTGGTTGAGGAATACTTACAATGGCTGACACCGAAGCTTACCGTTATCTAGCATCCCTTGCTCAGACTCAATACTTGCAGGGTACCATATTATCTTTTCCGGTTGTTCGGATTCTTGCACTAACTATCAATATGCTTTGCTGACTTATAAACATGCATGTGGTATATCTTCTTCCAGCTTCAACATCAACGACGCCGCCCCTCAGTTCATGAAAAAACTGGCTGCAAAATACTTTGATGTTGTTAAGGATAACTTACCCACAAGCCTTTCATTAACAGAACACGACTTGTTCTTATGGCAAAGCAACATAATCCCACACGTTATGGACTTTCTGAAAGCAATTCAAATTAACGGGCTGGGTCAATCGGTTGAGCCTAGGCAGTTTCCAGCTGTACTCAAATATCGCCTTGGAATACCTTTCTTTGACAATGACATCTTATGCTCCAGATGCAATAAGCCGATGGACGCTTTTGGTGATCACGCTCTGCATTGCGCTAAGGATGTAGAACTTAAATACCATCATGACCTTGGTAGAGATCTTTTGTCGGATATGTGCTACAAAGTCAGAGTGCTGGCTAGGAAAGAAGTCTCTTTAGGATTTCTGTCCAACTCAGCCAAGGATCCAAAGCCTGCAGATATTGTTGTATACAATTGGGAAGATGGAAAAGATGTTTGTTTAGATGTCACGATTGTTTCTCCCTTCACAAGTGCTAGACCACGTAGCTTCACACTGGGGCACGCTATTTCTTTAGTAATCACCCGCAAGAGTAATAAATACCTTGATATGTGCTCCACACATGGATATGGGTTTGGCGTGCTAGCTTTTTCTACTTTAGGGGAACTAGGTGATGAAACAATTGCATTTCTGAAAAGATTGAGGAACTTCCTCATCAGTTATGATGCTAATCATAAAATAGGTGGTTCTCTTTTTCATAGGATAGGTATTGTTATTCAAAAAAGGGTTGGCGCCCAGTTTGTCGCTCAGCTACCTTCTACCGACGTGTATTGATTGTTCTTTGTCTAATAAAATACCCCTAGTGTCTCCTTTTTAAAAGAATAAAAATAAACAATAGTTACAAAAATATAAATTATAACGGACTGCCATCATTAAAATATGTTGGATAAGAGGTGATGGGTTTTACCAGCGAGGGACCCTATTTAGCAACAATTGTGTATGCCTCAAAATTTTAAGGTGTGCCTCAAAATATATGATTCTTTTATTAATAGAAAAATTAGTAGCAGTAAGCAACTCATCATTGCAGTTAAGTCCACTATATTCAATTGGCTATTTCATACCAAGACTTTGATGGTTACCCTCTGGTTACCCTCTTTCAAATTTAATTAGTGATTGTGATGCTTTTGTAAACTGTCCTCGACCGACTTTTGTTTTGCTCTTCTTTGAGCTGG
The DNA here is from genome assembly GCA_023531295.1 of Papaver armeniacum. Lineage (NCBI taxonomy): Eukaryota > Viridiplantae > Streptophyta > Magnoliopsida > Ranunculales > Papaveraceae > Papaver > Papaver armeniacum. Next base: position 340,104 of record JAJJWW010005211.1, read on the forward strand.
TGTACTTTTGTCACCTTGCGTGACACTTTTTTTAATATATATTTCCCTTTTTAGTTAAAATGAAATTAAAAGAAAAATATATATAAAAAAAAAAGCCTAAAAAACATGGGCCCAGATAAAACATCCAACTAAAGAGATTGGAGCCTCTTACAGCTGGGCATCTTTAATCTGTCTTCAACCTTTGCGAATGGGAAAATAAAAAAAGTAACCAAAAGTAATGTACTTAAATTCCCTAAAGCACTACTCGAGCTTAATTAATTATAAGAAGATGGATTGAAGAGAGAACAATTTATCCCTGATGTATGCGCATATAATTTGTCTCACATTTCCCTTGAACTCTTCATATCTTTCATTTTCTAGATCACTCCGTACGTGATTTGCATAGACATTCCAGTGATTCTCTTAATTCGATTAGTTCAAGTTTATATAATCAGCAAATCAAATACACTTAAATTTACTTTCCGCCGTAATATATCTTTTGTTTGTCGGAAGTACAATGTTGTTGATGACTACGTTTCGATTACTGGTTGGCTGTTGGAAGCTGCAGAAGGCTCATACATATGTTTATGCAACCAAATAGATAACGAATTTGTACGTCCTTTCTTTTGTTTAATTACAATTCTTCTATTGGTTTTTCTAGCTATTTTTTTTCTTTTTTCGAACCAGTTTTTCAAGCTATTAGGCGTTCAGACATATTCTCCCCTATTTATTGTTCTTCTATCTAGCGTGTGCATATAGAATACACCATTGCGGATAAAAGCACGGATAGCATTACGATGAATCTTCCGGAGGTTGCTAATGGGGTACCAATTTGCTTGGTGGTGTACCAACCCCAAGGCAAATGATGTTGTCTTATTAGCATTTGGTACACCCCCAAGCAAAACCAGTCCCCCTATTAGAAATCTTGAATCTTCTTTTGATGGTTTTGAAAAAATTCAAAAACAATGTGCAAACCTATCTGTACTAATTAAGGCTTTTGTAATATTTTGTGTTTTATAAGCACCCCTGATACGAATTTTACTGTTTCGGAAGCAGCACGAATATTTATTTTTGGAGAATAAATCGACCTATATTAAAACCAACTAGATGAATTTTTTCTTTTTTGAAGCATCCAACTAGATGACTTGAAGAAACTAGCCTCTAAGTACGCCCAAATCATAAACCTAAAAAGAAAATATTAAGACTAAATGTTAAGGCCTGGATAATAGAAATTGACTTGCATATATGTTGCCTCGTTAAAAATTTAGAATTGCAACACGTGCATCTATGTAAACCCATCTAGTGCATGTAGGAATTACCAGCCTGAGCTTTTTTAGTTTTTCATAGCCAAATTTTATATATCATAAATTTTCCTCATCGGTTTTTAACACTACAAGAAATCAGGGAATTTGTAACGCCCGAGTTTGTAATAGTTATTTTTTAAGTAACGTTGTATCGACGTTGGTAACTTTGTAACGTTGGATAATCATTGCAATAATTGGTATCTGTTACAGAGTTACGGGAGGGTTGTGGGTAATTACCTTCCTATTCTCAACTTAAATTGCCAAGTTACATTATTACCCTCCATTACTACTATTAGCGCATCTATTACTACTATCAGCTCCCAATTTCATCTCACACTCAAGGGCTACCTTTCCAACATTTTTTTCCCATTATAACTCTTCATTTTAATTACCGAAAATCAGAAAACAAAATTAAAATCCGAAAATAAAATTAAAATCATATGAAATTAGTTTTTCATTTAATATGTCTGAAAATTAGAATAAGAATCAGTTGGGAGGTAGATAAACAACTTAATGTGTTGATAGAAAAACGGTTGAGACATTACTACATAATATCTTGCACCTCCATTTATTTCACATCTCATCGACTTCTTGGTATATCCCTGCAGCCGCCATCGATTTCACCAGAAAATTCATCATATTCAATTTGAGATTCAGTTGCAGGAAACTTCATCAACAAAATTGATTCAACCGATTCTTCTATGACTCGTTGATTTCATTAAAGATTTAAGCTTAATCGAGTTATCACAGAAGGATTGAGTTTGATTAAGATTTCTGAATCTATCGATTCTGCTGGGTTATCTTTAGCTAATTATTAAGGTATTTCTTTTATTGTTTTCTTAATCGACAGTTTTTCAACATCCGGGGTTTATTAGTTTTAGAATTTGATGTTGTTGTGAATTGTATTTTATTGTGGTGTGTTGATAATCTGTGACATTTTTAGGTTTAGTTGATAAACTTAGGTTACTAATGCATAGTACTTTACTTATTTGTAGGATGTCAAATTTTGTGGATAAAATCTTGGATGCATATAACAAACAATTATAGCCCAGAATACAGAGAAGGGGTTAGAAAATTCATTGATTTTTCAATGGCAAATGGTACTTGTGCAAACAAGTGTGCTTGCCCTTGTAGGAAGTGTGAAAATAGACATCGATGTGGATTCTCGATTGTTAGGACCCATCTGTATGAGCATGGTGTCGACAAGACATACACCACCTGGAGCTTATATGGTGAGAGAAAGGATGGTGCTTCAACAAGTCGTTCTAAGGGGAAGGCCGTAGTCGAAGAAACTCCTGATAAGCAATCAGATTGTTTGAATTTGAATGATTTTATTGACTCTTCCTTTGGTATTCATCATGACCATGATGGAACACAAATAGGAGAATCACCCTTAGAAGATCCAGATGTCGAGAAGTGTTATAATAGGTACAAATCGTTAGTTGCAGAGAAGTTATAAGACAATCTCACAATCCTCTCTGCTATGGTAGATTTGCATAATGTGAAGAAAACTTATAAAATTTCGGGTAACTGTGTCAATATTTTGTTGGATTTGTTAAGAGAGTGGCTTCCGAAACCTAACAAGTTGCCCAAAAACTATGATGTTATGAGGTCAATGCTTAAGGATCTGGGGATGTGTTAAGAGAGTGGCTTCATGCTTGTGAGAATCATTGTATTTTGTATTACGAGTAGAATGAGGATTTAATAGAGTGTCTGGTATGCAAAACTCTGAGGTTTAATTTAAAAGCTACTAAAGATGGTCTCGTGGTGACAAATGAATCTTGCAAAGTGCTAAGATACTTTATTGCAGACAAAAAACTAAAGAAAATGTATTCTCTACCTTGGATATCAGATGCAATGTTGTGGCACGATCGAGCTCAAGTTTAATCTGAATATATGTGTCATCTAATCGATTCATCTCTGTGGGCACAAATGAAAATGAAGTTTCCGTTGTTTGTTGCGGAAGGAAGAAATGTTTGGCTTGGAATATCAACAGATGGGTTTAATCCTCATGGTGTACTGGACTTTGAGTTGGAGTTGTTGGCATGTGATCCTTGTGGTTTATAATCTTTCGCCTTCTATGTTTATGAAGTATGAATTCCAAATGATGAATCTGTTGATACCTGGGCGTAAGTCACCAGGTCAAGACATTGATGTTTCTTTGCGGCCACTGGTCAACACGCTAAAAAAACTTTGGCATCAAGGTGTACAAGCTTTTGATTCTTTGAAAAGGGAGTATTTTACTCTGAAAGCAACTCTAATGTTTGGCATTCATGACTTGCCTGCTCAAGGTGTTTTAAGTGGATGTACCACTCATGGATACTGTGCGTGTGTTTGCAGCGCAGACGAAACTCGAAGTACTCATCTAGGTTACCGCAATAAGATTATGTACACTAACTATCATATATTCCTTAAGTCAAGGAACCCATTTAGGGATGGGACTTGTTTGGGATTAGGGACAAAAGATCATAAAAAAAACACCACTGAGACTAACATGAACGCAGTCGGTTGAGAAGTTGGTCGATGTTCATTACGAACCTGGTAAGTTAGTGGTCCGCAAGATAGGTAAACGAAAGAGATATCAGTCTGATGAAGAGGAAGGTGATTCTAAGCTTGTCACAGGTGCTTTCTTCAAGAAGTGTATTCTTTGGGAACTTGAGTCGTATTGTGCTTTGACTATACGGCATTGTGTCGACGTGATGCACACAGAAAAGAACTTCATGGAACACATTATCTACACTATCTTTGATAAGGATAATAAGGCTACTATTGCATGGAATAATCATGATAAATTGAAGGAGAATAAACTAAACTGTGGAGCGTGGAAAAAGAAGAAAACAAAGAAAGGAGTAGAGATGGTTCCGCTGTTTGTTTTGAGCCAAAAAGAGAAAACCGATATTTGTCAGATTCTTAAAGATCTGAAAGTTCCCACAGGATTTTCGTCGAATATAAATAACAATGTAAATATGGAGCAATTGAACTTGAGCAGCTTGAAGTCACATGATTACCATGTCATTATTGGGTACTTATTACCTGTTCTGCTTCAACATGCCTTTCCAGGAGAGAAAGACTTGCGTACTGCGCTTCAACAAGTCAGTTTGTATTTTAAAATTTTGTGCTCAAAGGTGGTTAGCAGAGAGTATCTGAACCAGGCTAAGTGGATGATTGAAGAGTCCATGTGTGTGCTCGAAAAGTATTTCCCGACTGGATTATTTGATATAAGCGTGCACAACATGGTTTATTTGGCCGATGAGGTCTTAGTTTGTGGACCTGTGAGGTATCGATGGATGTACCCATTCGAAAGGTGAATTGCTATTTTACCATTTGTCCTTTATTTATTTTTTTTGTTTTTGTACTGAAATTTACACGTACATACTGAATCAGGGCAATGAAGGAGCACAAAAACATCCCAAATAACAGCAGATACATTGAAGGGTCAATTACGAAGTCGACTGAAATGGATGACTGTGTAAGATTTGCCATGGAGCACATGAAAAATGTTGATCAAGGAGGTCACAAAGCAAATTTAGAGCCCTTCTTCAATGATGAACATGAATTGATGTGGGTCTGCTTGATGAAAAGCCGGTTCAGGTGAGCCCTATTCAGTGGATGCAGATACGTCGGTGGGTAATTTTTCGGAATAATCCACATGGTCTCGATGTTTATTACAAGTATTGGTTGGGCGTGTTTTTTTTTGTATGTGGACAATGGGTTATTCTATTTAGATTTTAATACCATGTATGCTAAATGTATGGATAATTGCGAGAACTGTGAAGCTGATGGGGTTGCAATGGAGGAAGTCGAGATGCAAACCAAGTTCCTTAGTTGGTTGTATGAAAAGGTTTGCATTGGCGCTCATGTTTGTTAGCGTAATAATGATGCAGTATGCTGATGTGTTGATTTTCTTTTCGCTTTCGTAGTTTAGATCGGAAGACAAAATGTATACAGATTTGTGCGTTACGTTAGAGGTCCACTGTGTCATAAAGAGTACAAAAGATACCGTGTGAATGGATTTAGTTTTTGTTCCCTAGCAAACCAGGAAAAGGCTAAGACCCAGGACAGTGGTGTCACTGTGGTTGCATCAACCACTTTTAGGAGCTCGAAAAGGGACAAAAGACCTGTTACTAACCTAACCCGGTGGTATGGGGTGATCAGACAAATCCTAGAGTTGAACTATGGTACATTTAAAGAAACTGTCTTCTACTGTGATTGGGTGAAGGCATAGAATGGAATAAAGATCTGTCAGGATTCAGATTTTCCTCTGGTAAATCTTTCAAGATTGAAAAGCCATACCAATATTTCAGACAATCCCGTGATTCTCGCTGAAGAGGTTGCCCAAGTTTTCTACTCCAGAGACGTGAAACATCCATATTGGTGGGTTGTTATTCATACGTCGAGAGGAATGACTGCAGATGTGGACAAAGCAGAGATACCAGGTCGCGACAATTTTCAAGATAATTTAGCAGAGGAACCACATCTACGCAAATTACTGGAGCAAAAGCGTCTCCCTACAACAAAGAAATGAAAAATCTCCAATATATGTGGGATCAGTAAGTTTCCTTTATAATGTTGTTCTTGAATATATGCAGATTTCAATTGCAAGATACTTTGCATTTGATTAGATTAATGCTGGTGTTGAATAACAATTTGTTGATTTTTTCACCCCCCCCCCCATTTTTACACATATTTGCTTACAGATCCCTGTGTAAGTTACTTTATTGTTTCCGCCCCACTTTTTAGCAGCCCTTAAGTTAGAAGATGTTGTTTCCACCCAACATCTCCTTTTATCACTACCAAACAAACACTCCCTTTCCCAACAAAATCATCTTCTTTGGGAAAGTAGTTTATGTTTTCTACTCAGAGACAAAAAGCCAGCAGTTATTAGTTGGTCTTCAATAGTTCAGAAGCTGAAGTAAGTGGGAGAAAAACAACAAAATCATCTTCAATTTTATTTGCTTCTGAATCTTTGAATAAGCCATACTCTTCAATCTTCATCTACACAGGTATGGGTTTGTATTCTTTTAAGTGCAGTTTTTCTTCATCTTCCTCTGCATGATTGCATAAAAAAGGATTCCCTTTTTAATGATCCTTTTTTGTTTGTTGCAAAGAGAATACAGAGAAGTGTAATAGCACTTAATATATTATTTTAATTTTTTTTGTTACTCTGTTTTATGGTACACTATCTAGTGGGAACACTTTGTTTGTGGTGGTGTGTGGTTGATTTAAGAATTAAGTGTAATCATGAAATAGGTTTTGTTTAAATTATATTATTCTACTATGCATATATGTTTGATTTAAGTTTTGTGGTGGTTGTTAACTTTTTTTTCTTCTAGGGTTTGATCTGTTTTTTGAGTGAAAATACATATTGTTTCTGTTGTCGTTTCTAGGATTTGATCTGTTTTTGGATGAAAATGCAAATTTTTGTCTCTCTTGCAATGTATTTGGTTTTTTTTAACACTAAAGTAATTGTTTTGCAGCAATACTTTTTATACACTGCTGTATGGCGTCAAGGAGGATCCGCAGTCCTGATTCTTCACATGAGAGGGAGATAGAAAGGAAAGGAAATAAGCCTAAGGTCTCTTGTTCGGATGATGAACCGGAGGCAGGCAGCTCCAAGGATCCTCTTGCTGAGTCTTATAAACTAATTGAGCTCATGACCCCTGAAGAGTTGAAACAGCTCCAGAAACGTGTGAACGACTTCATCGCATGTCATGAAATATGTCTCAAAGTTAAAGAGGATGAAGCGGCACGCCGGAGGAAGGCTGCTGAAGAATCTTCTTTGCAAAAGAGTATGAAAAGTTCAGAGACGAACAGTTTCGTCGTGCACATGCATTACTTGCATCAAGTATGCCACGATATCCTAGCAGATTTTCTGGCCTCTGATGTTGAATCTGAGGCTTAACCAGATTGGGAACCTTTTCAGCATGTGCCTGAGCCATACTCACCAGATGAGGAGGTAGAGTAGCTCGCGCAGGCTGATTTGGAGGAAGAAATAGAAGTAGACAATTAGCATGACTTTCTCATGGGGCATGTTGATCCAGAAGAGGAGGAGTATGCTCAAGCACTAGTGGATGCTGAAGATAACGACGATGATGATGAAGACTATGAGGAAGATGAGACAAGTGAAGTCATCAATGAAGATGAAGTGGATGAAGATCAGGAAGAAGAACATGAAGATGAGGAAGAAGAGGAAGATGAAGATGAAGAAGATGAATCTGAGGAATATGATGGATATGACTTGTATGAGGAAGATTCTACAGATGATGATGAATGAGGATGATGGATTATGAGATTGTTCTAACTGTTGATGGATGAACTAACTTTTTGCGGGTATGTTTTGGAATATATATACTTAGTGGTGATACCTAGGGGTATATTTTTTGGTTTACTTTTTGGTATATGGTTAACAAAACAGAACAATTGCTATGTGGATGTGATCTTTGTTTTTCTGTAGCACACCCTTTGAATATATTTTTTGTGTGCCATGTAAAACAAATATATATATATATATATATATATATTATATACATGTGTGTGTACGTGTGATTGTGATTGTTAAAAATGGAATGGACTTGTTCCGGCAGGATATTTTCGGATTTTTTGAAATCAAGAAAAATTTTATGCGCTTATTCTGGAAGGGGTATTTTCGTAATTTTTTAAATCATCGAATATTTTGATGCTCCTATTCCGTCAGGGGTATTTTTTTAAATTTTAAATCAAGGAAAATTTTATGCGCCTGTTCCGGCAGGTGTATTTTTGTATTTTTTAAAAACACCGAAAAATGTACATGTTTCGTTATGGGTATTTTCATTATTTTTGAAATCACCGAAAAATGCACTTGTTTCAGTATAGGTATTTTCGTAATTTTTGGTATTGCAAGATAAGTTCCGTATTAGGTTGCAGAATCCACTCATGAACCATCAAATCTGATATTTGACAACTCAAACCTTACCGGGACGAGAACATTGGGTTTGTATATGGTAATCTTGCAACCTGAGTTCAATAATAGGTTGCAGTTTCATCTAATATGATATATTTGACATTTCAAACCTCACCTGGACGAGAACATTGGGTCTTTATATGGTAATCGTTCAACCTGAGTTTAATAATAGGTTGCAGAATCCACTCAAGATCCATTGAATCCGATATTTGACTTCTCAAACCTCACCTAGCCGAGAACACTGGGTCTGTGTATGGTAATTTTGAAACCTGAGTTAAATAATAGGTTGCAGTTTCATCGAATCTGATATTTGACTTCTCAAACCTCACCTGGACGAGAACATTGGGTTTGTATATGGTAATCTTTCAACCTGAGTTCAATAATAGGTTGCAGAATCCACTAAGGATCCATTGAATCTGATATTTGACTTCTCAAACCTCACATGGACGAGAACACTAGGTCTGTGTATGGTAATCTTGCAACCAAAGTTCAATAATAGGTTTCAGTTTCATCGAATATGATATTTGACTTCTCAAACCTCACCTGGACGAGAACATTGGATTTGTATATGGTAATCGTGCAACCTGACTTCAATAATAGGTTGCAGAATCCACTCAGGATCCATTGAATCTTAGATTTGACTTCTCAAACCTCACCTGGACGAGAAAACTGGGTCTGTGTATGGTGATCTTGCAACCTGAGTTCAATAAAAAGGTTGCAGTTTAATCGAATCTGATATTTAACTTCTCAAACCTCACCTGGACGAGAACATTGGTTTTGTATATGATAATCGTGCAACCTGAGTTCAATAATAGGTTGCAGAAACCACTCAGGATCCATTGAATATGATATTTGACTTCTCAAAACTCACATGGACGAGAACACTAGGTTTGTATATGGTAATCTTGCAACCTGAGTTCAATAATAGGTTGCATATTCATCGAATCTGATATTTGACTTCTTAAACCTCACCTGGACGAGAAAATTGGGTCTGTATATGGTAATATTTCACCCTGAGTTCAATAATAGGTTGCAGAATCCACTCAGGATCCGACTTCTCAAACCTCACCTGGACGAGAACACTGGGTCTTTGTATGGTAATCTTTCAACCTGAGTCCAATAATAGGTTGCAGTTTCATCGAATATGATATTTGACTTCTCAAACATCACCTGGACGAGAAAATTGGGTATGTATATGGTAATCTTGCAAACTTAGTATGCCTTGTTTTGTTTCTGATTATGTGTTTGACCATAATTTTGACCAACTTGACCACAAAATTGACCAACTTGACCACAAATTTGATCAACTTGAACACAATTTTGACCAACTTTACCTCGATCCGGACACCTTTGACCTACTTATTTTAAGAGAAAAGCAAATCTCTCCTCTATTATTGTACTCTTGTCCGAAAAAGTAAGGTTTTAATTTTGGGTCTCAAATTTTGTTCCCTCTCAAATCCTCACTATGATCATCTTTTAGATTTCAATTCTCTCTCAAATTTGAGAAACCTTTTCCAATTCCCTCTCAAATTTGAGAAAACTTTTCTTATTTCCTCTCAAATTTCATTTCCCCCCTTCTCAAATTTTCAGAATGATTTCAAATCTAATCCTTCTCTATAAACAAAAGGAGATGAAGATCTTATTTTCTTTCCCTTCATTCTCACCATCCTCCTTAGCGATTCTCACTTATACCCATTTCTTCTTCTTCCGTACCTCTTACCTCGCATACATCTCTGTACCTCATTCATTCTCCAGAGGTAATCTATATAGCTTTTACTTTTGAATATTTATTTCAAATTTGGGTTTCTTTTTTGTTGGTTGGTATCTCCTTCATAGATTTACTTGTATGTTGTTATTTACTGCTTTGCAATTCTTGGTATTTGGTTGTTATCTCTTTCCTTAGATTACAACCAAACTCAGGGTTTCTACATGGTTATGAAATTTTTCTCAATAGGTTGTTCTTATTATATTAAAATTATACCTTTGTTAGTTGTAATCTCCTTTCATAGATTTCAACCAGAATTTGGGGTTTTGTATTTTCGTTCACTGCTAGGTTTGCTCTCATTTTAGTTCAAATGCCTAATATGTTGTTTGTTGTTTGGTTTGTTTGGTATGAAGATGTTGTCAAGTCAGGATTCTCACACTTCAGATCATGTTGTGTCTACCAATGAAACTGGTTCTGCATCTGATGTTCGTAGTACTCCATCTCATGGTGGTTATGAAAATGGTTCTCTATCTAATTAAGCATCTTTATCTCATGATGAAACTCAATCTTATTCTGACTTGGAGGAGACACAACTTTCATCCAGAATCTTGGTGCAAATAGATGAATGTGGAAGACCATTTAGAGAATATGCATCAAAGTTTGCAACTCGTGCAGGGGAACTCATTCGAATTCACTGTCCAATTGACTACAAAGACTGGAGGCTCATTGCTGCAGCCTTCAAGGACCAAGTCTGGAACATGGTCATGGTAACTTATTATCTCCTATGCATTTCATTCTATGGTTTGCTCCACTTATACATATCAGTGTTTATAGACCAACTACCTAGTTATTGTTTATGGATGACAAAAATACTTCATCGTTTCAGGACAAATTTTCTTTCGCATATGATGAGTCTCTTGTCAGGCCATTTGTCCAAAAAATATTTCCCCAAAAGTTTCGTTCATTCAAATGGGAGTTACGCCTTAACATTCTGAAAAAGCTTGAGACTCGCGAAGAGATGGATGCAGCATGCCCTTATGGTGTTAATGATGACGTTTGGAAACGATTTGTGCATAATGAGTACCAGCCTGGCATGCAGGAGAAGTATGCTAGATATCTTTGAGAAATATCGGAAGAGAAGGATTCGACATTGTTTAGGTAGACTCTCCCATGCCAACAAATCCTACAAAGTTGTAAGTACTTTCTAACCTAGTGGTCTTAACATTAAATTGTCAAACTATTTTATTTGGATAACCCTTACTGACCATATTAGTTGTACATGCCAAAAAAGAAGGTAGGGTTATGAGTTATTTAGGGTTTGTGTCGTAGATTTTGGTATGTTTTAGTGTTTGGGTCCTAAGTTTGTCCAATTCAGTGTTTGGGTCATTGACCCGTTAGTCAAAACGGTCACCCACCAATTCTAGTCAAACTGTTTGGTTACATTTAACTTCACTTATGCGGATATATGTTTTGGTTAAGACAATAACACAAATAGTTAGTATTCCTTCACACATTCATCAATTTATACTCACTAAGACAAGATTCAGACGAACCCAATACTTGAATTAAACAGTAGTTCAATAATATTATGAGAAGAATTCGAAGATACCAATTGAAATCAACTTAATCTAGTTCAGGCATATCACAGTAGGGTGCCAAACCAAGATACAAGATGATTGATGGGTTAGAATAGAGATTGAACAATGTAGAATGAGTGGTAATCAAACTTAAACATCAAAGAAACAATTTACGTTGCATTTAGTTAGCCTACAATCAATAAAAATAGTGATTCAATGAATGAAGAAACAGAGGGGTGATGAAAAATATCATAAAAGTAGGTATATTACTAAACGTAGTTGACCGCGTGGTACATATGTCAAGTACCTGTAAGGTTAATGAAATTACCGGTTTTCTATCATGACTGGTTCAATCCGACCACTGGTTTATATCGGGGGGACTGAGAGACTGTGAAAGAAAACGTGATGAACGAAGTGTGGAAGAGATACAAAGAATGGTGGATATTAACCTAGCTGACGTTAACTTCCATAACGGTTTGACCAAAAATATATAGTTGACTAATGGGTCAACGACCCAAACACTAAATTGGAAAAATTTAGGACCCAAACACTAAGACATACCATAATATACGACCCAAACGCTTAATAACTCTAGGGTTATTGAGTGTCGTGGTGATAGATGGATGCTGGCTCATGCAGGGAAAAATGGATCTGTACATCCAAGTGCAGTTGAAGCATATGTGAGTATTGGACCATCATATGTTGTTCAGACTTCAAATAAATTTAATTGTTTACAGTTTGGTTCTTTTGGATTTCAAGAAAAAGTGAAGGCTGCCATAGACAAGAGAATGGTTGAATACGAAGCTGGTTTTGAGGCTGTTGTAGATTTTACCAATGATCCAGTTACTAAAGTTTTTGTTGATGAATCTAATCGTAGTTATTGCCGAGGCTTTTCATCGACTGTTACCAAGAAGCAAGCAATAAAAGGAAAATTTGGTTCTTCAATAGCCGCGAGTGCAAAAGCCAAATCATTTACTCCAGCTGGTAATGAAGGAAGGATGGACAGGATCCAAGAGGAGTTAAGTGTTCTCTCAAAGGTGAGCATCAATCTGTAATTCATTTACGTCATTAATTTTTATAGTTAGAGAATATAATTTTTTAATCAACTATTGAATTGAATGGGTTGGTTTTGGTTATAGGTTGTTTTCAGTTTCATGGCAAGCCAACAGAACAATGCCAATTGTCAAAGCGAGCACAAGTCCACGATATCCATTCTCGGTCATTCAACTTTGGTCTTCTTTGGTAATACTATACCGCTTGAAGGAGGGCCTTAAGTTCGTCTTGTTAACAGAAAAAGGGAGACAGTCGCAACAAGTTATGTGGTTACCGGCTCGCGTGGAGAAATCTGTCACGGGGTGAGTGTTAATCATGACGAGAGGAAGTTATGCATTGAGGGTGTTCTTGATGTGCACTATCTTGTACCCGATGCTCCTCAAGTATCGGAAAAATGTTGCACATTGGTTGATTATGTTTTAGGTGGATTTTTAATCTGGCCTGCGAACCGGTTGGTCTTGCAACCGGTAGATTAAGAAGTTTGGAACTTATCTTTGGTGTAGCTTTCCTTACTTTTTATACATATTCTGCTACTTATATTTTGTTGTGGTATTTTTATTTAGTCACTCTTTAGTTAGAGTTCGTAGTTAGAGTGTTACTCTGAAAGCTTTTTAGTCTTTCATGCAAACTGGTTGGTCCTGCAAGATCTAGACTAAGCAGTTTGAAACATAGTTTTTTGTGCATCTTTCCTTACCACTAATATATACATACTGTTGCTTTTATTTTGTGGAGTATTTTTTCACTCTCTAGCTAGAGTGTACCCCAGAAAATTTCCTTTCAGTTTTCTGTCATTTTAAACATTTATTAAAAATACACTTCTCTGAGTGTATCGGGTTGTACTCCTTTGTGTACATCTATATATGGATGTCTTTTATTTACTTGCTTTTATTTGCCCCCCCCTTTTTAACTCCACCATTTGAAATGCCGGTCCCTAGACCGGGTAAAGGAGGAGGGAAGAGGGGCAACCTTGTATCCTCTTGTGATATTTCATATCGTTTTTTTGTCTGTTTTCAGGAACTTTGGTGTGGAAAAGAATGTTTATACAGAAGTTTATCAGTTGTGTTTGTTTCATATATGCAAATCCCATGAGCATGGGATACCGCAGGTCGCCTTTTTAATCTCAGGTTTGTTACCCATACCTATTTTGACCTCTTCAAATATGTCATTTGCTTATTCAGCTGCCATGCATCTGACCGATAATTATTTGTTTTGCAAGGTTTCATGGATTCTAACACCCGAAAATGGAGATTACCTACTATGGAGAAAGTTGGCAAGTTATTTTAATCTCAGGTTTGTTTCATTACCTATTATGATCTCTTCAAGCTACATCTATTCATTCTTTTCAACTATGTTTTACATGATTTCTTCCAAATGGTATAACTTACTACCATCGAGTTTTCGGAGTGGAGATGTTATGATCGTTAGGTTTGCTGTAATTGAAGGAGATAAATGCAGCTAACCTGACGAGCAAAACATTCTCCTCTCTAATTTTACTGGTGACTGAACTATTATAATTATTAGTTTCCTTGTTATCATTCGCTACCTCCGGCTGATACACTTACATGCTACAATTCTCTTTTTATTTTGTGAGGTTTCACTGATGTTAACACCTGAAGCTGGAGAATACCTACTGCAGAGAGTTGATAAGTCATTGTAATCTCAGGTTTGTTTGCGTCACCTATTGTGATCCCTTTGAGTATGTGTTTCACAGTTGGTGGTAAACTCTTGACACATTAGAGTTTCTTGCATTACTTACTGAAAATTTGGTTGACTGATGGTACCATTATCTTTGTTTTTCGAGAATTCATTGATGCGAACACCTGAAGCGGATCATTCCCACTCTGTGAGGGTCAATCATGAAGCTGGTTAAACAAGTAAGATAGTGTTGGCCTTGCAAAGCTGTACCAAGTGAGGGAAAGAACTTGTACCAAGCGAGATATTCTTTTCTCTACTTCTATTAATTGGTGAGTAAAGTCTTGCTATATCAGTGTATTGTTTGTTGTCATCTTAATTTAACATATGAAACCATGTATATAAATTCCCAATGACAAGTCTGACAAATATAAACTTTTGATACTTAGGTTTCCATGTTCATATAAAAACAGTGAGAATGTATGCATTAGAAACTTGCTTATATTAGAAACTGCTGAAACACATAACATAGGGAACCATTTATGTTTTTTTTTTTGCCTCAAGCAGTTGTTTCACTCACATATACTTAGGCATCTGAATGAATGATGAGACAAATCTTGGTTCGATTGGTTGGTCTATAATGGGAATGTATGTATTGCAAAATGAACATGAACATGTAAATGAATTGCCGAAATTACTGAATTAATCTTTCTCTCCTATGAGAGTTGTTTCTAATTTGAGTTTCTGTTTCATTTTTGTTGTTTTTTCAGGATACTGGAATCGATGGCAATAGCTGATGCCATGAGCTGGTTAAGGCTACTCTGATGTCAAAGGACGACTTCTTTTGGCTGATCATGAACAACTTTTTTTCAGCCAAAGTATAATGCAGAACAACACTTATATACTGAAAAACACAACCCTTGTCATTTGATTATAACCATATAGGGAACCATGTATTTTTTAGGCTTAAGCAGTTCTTTCAATGTAAGAATGATAATCGTATATACTTGTGTATGTGAATGAATTAGGAGACAAACCTTGCTTCAATTGGTTGTTGTATGGATTTGTGAATGAATGAATTCCTTATCTCGCTAGAATGATAATGTATGTATTGTGGAATGAGAAATGAATTATGGGTTTTGATTCGGTATTGCGGGGTTCGAAATGAATTGCAATCTTTGCAATGCACTTCTTAAACTAATTGTAGTGTAGCTTCCAGAAATGGATTGCATTGCAGGGTCCAATTATGGGAGCTTATTTATAACAGAAAAAAACTTACTTTTTTTTTTGAAAACTATTTTTTTTTTACCAACGTCGAATCAACGTTATAAGATCTGTTAGTAATTAGCACACCTGGCAAATTCATTACTGTTACAATCAATCGTCAACGTCTAAAGCCGTTAATCTATATGTTACAAGCGATAGACATGTGGCAAATGGTAAACCTTACAGTCAGTTGTTATGAATCGAATCGTTACAGCAAGATGTTATATCCAAAATATTACAATCAAACATCAACATTTGAAGCCGTTACTGTAGACGTTAGAAACGATTGACACGTGTCGTACGACAGCCGTTACACTGAGCTATCACGGTTTTAAATCGGTACAATAACTGTTAAATTCAATCTGTTACAATCAACTAAACAATGATTAAAATCGTTGATGTAGCTGTTACAAGGAAGGACAGGTGGCAATAAGTCAACCGTTACATACAAAGTTGCCGTTACAGTATCTGTTACACCGAACTGTTACTACAACAAAACTTGGTTTTTGTAATAAAAAATAATGTCACAAATATTACATTTTGCGTCAGAAATATAGTTTTTGACGTTTTTTGTGTGTCGGCCATTGCATTACAAAAACAGGTATAGCAAATACTCTGCCCGACGCCAAGAGAGTCAAAATTGGTTTGTGTGCCACAAAAGCTAACTTTTTCATTTATTAATAAATTATTTATGTTCAGAATACTAATAAATTATTTAGTTATTTTGAGAATTATTAATAATTAAAAAAAAAATTAGTTTATGGCGTTTTTAGTTCATTACATTTAATATTTACAAAAATTTGTTAATTTTCTTAATAAACTTAACAATTTGTAGTCGAAAAAAAATTGTGCATTATGAACAATCTTTTTTTGTTGGTTGCAATTATGAACAATCACTATGCATTGAATAAGTTGAAGAGAGTAAAAATGACAATATATTAAACTAGAATTACAGTAATCTTTAAAAAAAAATAAAAATTACCGAGATCAAATAATATATCAAAATTTAACCAACAATTGAACAAAAATTTCATACATTTTAGATCTAAAATGGTTTCTTTCATGGCTTTTGACAAAGAAATTTAATTCCATTCCTCATCCTGGTTTCTCTGGATCTGGCATGCATCAGTTCTCTAAGTTATAGTGACTCTTGGACGATTAGGCTCTATCATATATAGTCTTCCATCTTTGGAAGAAATTCTACCTACAAGGCTGTAAAAGAGAAAAAACAAAAGCCACAAATCAGTAATGATTTTGATATTTATAATGTAGCAGGCAAAAGGAATACCAATGACGATTACATCTTCTACTTCATAGCCCAGAGAGTATTTTTATATTTCTTCCTTTTTTTCTTGATTACATATAAAACAAAATAAGGAAAAAATGAATAAATCCAAAGAGTCTTTAAGTAACAAAGAAACTAACATATGTTAAACAAGATTTAGTGGTGATATGCTTATTTATATGACATGCTGATGCTGACCGGTTAAACAAGTTTGGTGGTGCCAAAACTACAAAATCTAATAAGGACACTAATATATGTATGTCTTGAATTTTTCAGTGAATGTACAAGATTTGAGGATGGTGGCGGCTCGTTTAGAAGAAGAAGGAAGAAGAGAAGAAGAAGATGGGATATTTTAGGGTTGATTAATATGGAAAGCTAAATACGTTTTCTAAATCAAAAAAAAAAATATAAACATGGAAACTACCTCGGCGGTTATTCATCTTTATCTTTTCTTTTCTTTTTTATATAGTATATATATGTATTTTGATTTGCACGATAATGGTCGGTTAGTTACCAAAAATAGGAATCTTTTGACCAGAAACGGGATAATATTAATCTTAAAATTTAAATTAGTTTAATTTTTGTTTGCTACACCAATCCGGGTGTTGCAAATTAATAAGCTTACAGTATTCTAGTACCTAGCTAACACAATATATATGAGACGCATTTCACGTCATATTAGGATTTTTTTTTTCTGACGCTTTTTGTAATGTTGCAAACAAAACGTCATTAATGCGTTTGTTTGTTGTAGTATACAGTCTAAACGTTACGATTTGTACAATAACGGCTATCCGTTACAACAAAATGACATCAGATAAATTTTGTGCTTACTGGATAACCGTTGGTGTATTTATTCCAACGAATGAAACCGTTATTTAATAAAATTTTATTGTAACGAAATCAACCTTTGATAAATTATTGTAACACTAATAATAACGGCACTTTTTCAACGTTTTTTTGACGTTACAATATATAGATACTAATGTTTTTTCGACGTTACAAATTCCTTAATTTCATGTAGTGCAAAGAAAGCTAGTTTCATGTACATTCGCACAGACAATAAATTGTAATGTGAAATTGTAAGTCAAATAATACTTACAATGGGCTTGACGCTCGTGTATTATAGTTGAATGATCTAAACCAGTTGCCCCTGTAAGCTGGTGTTAATTCAGCATGAAAGTCAAATTTACTGATATTTATAGGGTATTTCGATAACCTTAAGAAGTCATTTAGGAGCTAAATGATTTATATATATATATATATAATGGCTCAAATCCGAAAACTAATTTTACTTCTATTTCTAGTTTCCAAACAAACTTTTTGTTCAACAACAAGTTAAACTGATCATTTCTAAAGAAGCTCCATCATTCACATTTATTGTTAGTCAAACCATTTATATTTTCTAAACCACAAGCACTTATGTCTTCTCCACTGTACTAGCTAGGGTCATGAACGGCTCATGTAAGCTTTAATTCTAGATCTGCAATGATCCCATCATCACCAGGAAAAAGTTTGGATAGCAGAATTAGAAATCAGTCGATGGAGTCAAAAACAAATCCAATTTGCTTAATAAAAAGTTATTTTTCAATTTCTGAAAATAAAATTTGAATTATGTTCCAAACTAATTTCTAAATTTTCGACTTGATTTAGTCAAAAAGTAACTTCTTAAATTTAGTTCATGAGATTGATGCGTCAACGGCCTATGAATGCGATGCCGCTGTTGTAACCCATGATAAGAAGCACACACGACACTAGCTAACTGTACTTAAATTAAATTCTCTTAAAGCTACCCTTGGCTCTACTAGCTACCTTGCAGGTACATGTGGTTTTCCCACTGCTCTTGTACGTCGGTCAGTTGACACGCTTAGATTACATTAGCCACATGATCATTTTTATATGAACATATTGGGTGGCAGATTCTCTGCATTGTAAACCAATCATACTCGCTAATAATTATTTTGTATGAACATTAATGTACGGTGAATTAACTTAACCTTTGAAATGACCACAAATATATTTAGCTTTATTATGAGCTAATTGGGACCAATCTATCGTTTGTGTTTGACCACAGAAAGGCTGATACTTAGCGTGGATATTCGGAGGAGGATATTTGCATTTTCTAATCAAAGTCGTACACTACAGATCCCAAAAGGGTAACCAAGCATTTTGGGGTCCCTGCCCTAGCTATCTATAAGCTACAACGTATCTTCATCGTTTCGAAATGAATCTAGTAATCTGCCATCAGCTAATATACTCATTCTTTCTTGTTGCTCGCCGGTGTGTGCCATTATTAACAATATTTTTCCTTCTTGATCGATGTGATATAATGTACAAAAGCCATTGTTTATTATTTGATTGCATATGTAAGCACTTTTAACGCGCAATTAGGACCATTAGGACCGTATTATGAATGGTTTAGATTCAACGAAAACATAAAGAAAATTGTGGTCCAACTATATTAGCATAAAATAATGCGCAACTTTAATTAACATGCGACTTAAACTAATGATATTCTCCTATATTGTTGTTAATTTGTGATTAACGGAGTAATTTACAAAGTCTCATTATTATTGTATCTTTAATTTTTTTTTTTCTGTATCTTATTGTTTTCTTCTCTGGTCTGCTATCATCTTGGAAATGTATATGTCTTGTTGCATGTTTTGAACCTTCAAACTTGGAAGACTTGTCGGTTTAGGGAGACAGACAAACAGCATGGGATAAAGATAAGAAGAGATGGGGAAAGAAAGCCAAGTTGAGTAACTAGTGGTGATAAGGGGTTCTGTTTTTTTGGGTGGTGCCATGGTGGTTAGTTATGAGTTAGTGGGGACTGAACAACTTATAGATCAGAGAAAAAAAGAAAAGGAGACCAACTTTTTTTCTCATTTGAGAGACGTGATTTAGAATTACAAGACACCTTGATATGAGGAATTCAATTAATGAGACAGGTTGGCCGGGATATGTACAGGCATGAGTGAGAGAGAGAGATCAGAGCAACGGGTAGTTGTGTGAATGTATGTATTTGTGTAATCTAGATTCTAGATGGATAGAGATATATATCTGTTTTTTGTGTTTAAAAATGACCAATAAAGTAAGGGTATAGGAAGAATAAACCAATGAGAGAGCTGCAACCGTAATAAGTGATACCCACAAGAGGTGCTTGTGATTACTTATAAAGAATCAACAGCCCCATCACTTCTTCTTCACTCAGAAAATTTCAGCAGCAATCTTCTAAATCTTCTGGTAAAACGGTTAGTTAGGGTTTTATACATATAAAACTTGAGAATGAGATGATAAAAGAGAAGAAAATCGAAGAAGGGGGGGATCTAGCTAGCTATAGCAAGTTGGGTTCTGAGGAAGATCTTCAGTTCAATTAGTACTATGATGTACTAGTACAGGTATGATTTTATTTGCACTAGGTTTATATGGTGACAGAAGAGAGTGAGCACACATGGTTTTTTTGCATGATTCTTCCCATGCTTGAGACACTGCGTGCTTACTCTCTATCTGTCACCCAAACCACATAATTAATCTGAGCTATCTCTTTGGATGATCTGTTTATTTCTCTTTTATTAATGGGTTCTTCATCAGAGTATATAGGTCAAAGGATTTCTTTAGATAATTTTCATCTCAGCAAATATACTACCCACGGTACTTCAAATTTTCTTCACCTTCCGTTATTCTGTTTTTTATCTGAAAAAATTAACCTACAGAGAGGTCGATTTATTGATAAAGAAAAAAGAACATAAAGGTTATTGATCAAAAAAGTTCTTCACCTTCCTCATATGTACATTAACAGGAGGTGTTGATAACATTAATGGTTTTGTTAGGTTCCACTTTTAGTGTACCTTCATGCATATATATCTCTGATCTGGATCTCAGTATGTGTTTATGATCCTCTGTACCTCACTGGTTAGTGATTAAGATCTATCTATCAGTACTCCCTCTTTCTCTAGAATCTCGACAAATCTTTTGTTGTATTTGTATGTGCAAGATATGCTAAAAGAACCCTAGTTGAATCTTGAGATGCAAAATCTTTTCTTGGAAAAAAAAAATAGTACAAATTGAAGCAAATTGGTGTGTTTCGCTTGCTTTAGAATTTCTGTTTAAATATCTGTCATATGTAGCTGTACCATCACCATCAATGATTAAGGGGCAATAGTACAGTTTTTTCTTTAATACTGACCTCTGATCTGGTCAGGTCAGATATTGCATCATCATCTTTGATGGGGGGAGTTTGGCAGAACATCAGACATCCATGTTCCACTTTCCTTAATTCCTTGCCTTGAAACTAACTCAAGTACTCAACCATCAAATTTATGTTTCAATTGATGGGATTTTTGTTTGACTATGTTATGTAATATAATTCCATTTTGTGTAGCCAAGGTACCAAATACACATTCTGCATAAACTCTCTTTTATCTTTCAATAGTTCAGGGAACTTTTTGAGTCAGTTTCCAAGAGGCGAGCAAGAAATTTTCTCGGATTCTAATTAATTTTCCTCTTCCTTGCAAGATAGATTGATAATAGAGATTAAGGTACGATAACTTTGGGATGTTTTTGTCTATTTCGTTACACGATTATATGGAATCGCTAGCTAAATTGGTAAAGTAGATTAACAATGTAGAAAATAGAATACATTTTGTAAGAGGGGTATTCTCCATAACTTAGATATAGGGGCTTGGAATATATAGCGCCGAACAAGTTCATTTGTGTTCTTATAGTATTGAGTTGTCTGCAGTTTTTGTGGATGAATTTCAGGTATTATTACATAAAATTTAATTGAATATTGACCTTACGTCAGCTAGATCTTGAAGTGCATGATTAACTTAAGTGATTGGCTCATAGCCTAAACAAACTCAGTTCTTAACCATTAGAAAAGCCATTAGAAGTTTGCTAGGTACCTTGATCATATTATTGGCGTTTCAGACATTGTATAGTGATTTAACAGAATTGTCTGTCTCTAATCCGCATAGTAATTTCAGATATTGTATATTGTTTCAAATATATGTAATGTACATCTTATTCCGCATTCATTATGACCAAAATAAAGCTTATTTTGTGACTTGCAATAAGGGAAAAGTGGAAACATTTTTTGATTCATTGTTCACTGACCTTGTTAATTGTTATGCATGTTTAGTGTCGAACTAGTTTCAACAAGCATTTGAACACATATTCTCCCAGCTCTCACACCATGAATTAAACAACACAGTTCACGGCGCTTGGAGGAAAATTGGTGGAAGGGGAAACAAGATTACATGAAGATGGTGCTGTCATCAAATTCAAAAGATGTACAATAAATTTCGAATTTTGGTAAATTATACATGAAGATGCACAATGTTTACCTATTGGATTTCCTTTTATGGGGAAAAAACCTAAAAATACCTCTTCACTAAAAATTATTTATTGTACAATCACATATCATATCACTGAAGTATTTCCCTAAGTGTTCTGCTTTTAGTGCGAAGTTTACGAAAACTGGTTCTTGGACTTGGACTTGGACTTGTGTTAGGAAAGGTCTACATCTTGTCAGACAAAACTCTATTTGGGAGGTTGGAGATGGATGTTCTATTGATATTAGAAAGGACTGGTGGATTCCTGGTCTTGAGGTAACCATTGTTGATCTTTGTCCTAATTTTGATTCTGAACTCATTTTGGTCTTTGATTTGATTGATGATTCTTCTTTTATCTTGGAATGTTAGTTTGGTTTAATAACACTTTCCCACCTGTTATGGCTAAAAAAATTCTCAATATTAGGCTCCTTTGTTCACAACAGGGGGTTTTATATAAGGATAAATTAAGATGGAAACTTGAACAGCTGGTGCTTAATCGGGTGGTAGATGTTTCTCTCTCTGGAGTGAATCGGCGACTACAACTCAGTAAAAGTCTTCAAATTTTTCATCCTTGTTATCAAACCTTTTGGCATCAAATCATGTCTTAATAATTGGTCGATCTTTTCTCTAATCATTTTTTCCATGTCCTTTGCAGATGTATCCAATTTGTAGATCAATAATCCATCGATTTCAGATTTTATTTCAATAGTTCATCCTACTCCAAAAAAAAATTATTCATCTTTCTTTTGAACCTAATGGATTTTTAATTTCTTTAACCTCCCTTAACGTGTTTACAGGTTGTTCTCTCTGAAATGGCGTTTGCTAGTATGAATATTGTGATTAAAGCGTTTGCTTTGTTAGCCCAGTTGCTTGTGGAAGCCAATTTGCCTCCATTGTTTCTCCATCATGAGGTAGTTCAACTCAGTCACATCCGATCCGTTAGCCACAGGAAAAAAAGTCAAAGGAAGAAAAGGCGGAGTAAAAGGCAATTTGAAATTCAAAAAAGAAGGTTCAATTATGGCAACAAACTCCTGTTTTTTATCATTGGATTATCAGTCATATATCTTGTTACTGGAAATAAAAAATATGGTTATAACAATCATATCATTTCTACCCAACAATCTCGCCAGAAAATCCCTTTTTTGGGAGAACAAAACCCTAACCCTTCTTATATATACACGTATAATTGTCAAGGGAAAGCAGTCACAGAACCACAGGACAAACTAATATTGAAATTCACTATGGCGACATGAAGTGATAATCAAGTTATTGATCTAGCAGAGTGATAGACACATTTTTGTGTCTGATATAATCTCAATTGTATATATTGTTAGTGCTCGATTTTGTATTTATTTTGTTATTTTATGTCTTTGTAGGTGTTTTTGGAGAAATAAGCTTTTGCGGCGAAATTGGCTCGAAAAGTGGTTTTGCGCTCGTGGGAGAAAATTACTATTCGCACCCCTCAAATGGATAAGGGGCACCTCAATTACTAAGGGGTACCTACTTGTTATTTGCACCCCAGGGCATCCCAAAAGGCGTCTGCTAAAGGCACCCTTACTCTGGTTAAGGGGCAACCCATTTACATCGTTTGAATTATCGTTTTGGGAAATTGTTCCAGTTGAAGAACAGATGTGGGTTTTGATTTCGGCAAGTTGTGAAGAGATTCAATCTCGGAATTTTGGTGGGATGGACTTCTTGAAGCAAAACAGGGTTGGTAAGAGTGATTTGATCGACGGTTTGGGCTTAATAACCGTGTTGAAGCGAATGAGGCGTTGGAAGTTTACTGAGTTACGTTGATGATTATGGCCGATTTTGGTCGGAGTTTGACGTGCGAGATGGATTAGGATTCGCTTGATTTGCCAAAACAGGTTGGTATCATCTCTAGATTCGAAAAGATAGGTTCATATCTTCGGTTCTAAGGAAACAGGGGAGTGGAAAGATACTCGGGATTTCTTTGATGATATTTTTGGAAGTTAGGAGAGAATGTTATATTCGATTGGATGATTTGAGTCTATCGAGTCCTGAGCTAATATACGGTGAGGATGGAAAGATCGAGATAACCCGGAGGACGCGTAGAAGAGATAATGAAGGAAATAATATAGGTAGTAACTTAGGTGAAAGAGAAGAAAATATTCTCGGATTTTTGGGGGCCTGTGTGTATATATAGGCTGCGGAAAGTTCCAGGGTGGTCGGTCGGGAGTTTGGGGAGCCAACAGAGGGCTCTGGTACGAAGAAATCACGATTTGCAGAGTTGCAGCAGCAGCAAGTGGAGAAGAAGAAGAAGACGAAGAAAGGACCTTCAAAGTCCTGTCGTGAGACGATCTTAAATACAACGACATCATTGATAAAGTATCGTTGTTCAACAGTCTTATAAATCGTAATGGTGACGTACGTAACACTAGTGCGGCGTTGCAAAACTCTGTTTTCATATATTTCTCAATAAAAACACCTTTTTGAGCCATGTTTCTATCTTTTGGGTGCGTTTTGAGCATGAGGAGCTAAACCCCAACACTGGGACAAAGGAGGAAGCTAATTTTCATGCATGTGGTAATTCTATTTATTTCTTATATGACTTCTTGCACTTGATTTAATTGTTTTATGATTTTCACTAATTAGTTGTGATTTCGTTTGATGACGTATGCTTAGTTTTAGTACTTTTGATGCGTCATTCTTGTGATTTACAATTAATCTTTTAAAAATCTACCTTGGCAAAGACATAGAGTCAATATTTTATTATTGTTTGAGCTATAATTGTCTAGGATAAATATAAGAATCGCATGAATGAGAATTGGTGGAACCCTGAGTCTCGGTATCTCTCGATATTGTGACATCTTTTGTATATATTTTTATTATTAAGTCTGAAATCAATCTTTACAAGTCTGAGTTGAACGAACTTTACTACCACTTTCTACAACAACAAATAAAATCACGTCAATTTTTTTTGACGCGGACTTGTATTTAGATTTGTTTTAGGTTTATTTTTATTATTTTTTGTTCTTTTTTACGCCTTTGGTATTTTTCGATTCTTTTCAGATTTTGGAGCGGAGCTACAAGGAAACAAAAAAAAAAGTGCTATAAAAGGAAAGCATCGCCAAAGAAGGAAAGAAAAGAGGAGTCCAAGGAGTGAAGGAGATTTTGTATATAGTTGTTCTATTTTGTTTTATTTTTAGAAACTGTAAATAGGAATCTATTTTTGTAATTTTCTTTTTATTTTTGGACTTTTTGGACTTGGACATTATTATTAAAACCCTAAGTAAGGGTTGAGATTAAATATAAACTGTTTTGAGGAAGGACGACGATTTACGATCTGTCTCGTCCCTCGGGTTCGTACACCGACATCGGAGTCGGTGGCACGAGTCGACTTCAACGGTTCATCGCCTGTCGGTACGGGAGGTAAGACTCTATCCACCCACGAATCCCCCTGTCGGTGGGTTTTATCCGTGTGACAACTCACACCCCTGCGAATAGAATGTCGAACTGGTATTACAATAGCCAATACAACGAATATCCGACTGAGTTTCAAAATGGACATTACTACCTTGACCATAGTGTGAATAGTGGTTGGGAACATCAGCCTTTTCAAGGTTATGGCTCATACCATGGTGAGCCCAATTACTATCCATACTCCCACCGGTCATACGAGCAAAATTCCTCTCTAGAGTCCGCACGTAAGTTAGCTGAGTCGACACAGAAGTTACTTGAGTCAACACGTAGTTAAGATGAGATGAATAACTTAGTTTTGGACGAAAGCAATGCAACCTGTGAACCTTCTTTCCTAGATCAAATCAGGAAGTCATGTGAATCGACTCAGAAAATGTTGTTAGAGGCCCAGGAAAGAAATGCTCAAGATAGTTTTAATTTCCAATATAGTGTTTCCAATAGTACCTTTGAAAATGAGGATAGTTATTTGCATAATCAAGATGACGAGGTTAGAATTGGTAACACTACTTTAGATGAGGTTCAAACATTTTCATGTTATTATAATGATTATGATGAGGATAGTGTTGATGAAGAATCTGAAATATTTAGGCATAGTGATCAGGAATTTGGTACTCCAATTGAGATTTACAATAATAATATTATTTCTAGTTCAAATCCAAATAATTTTAATAATTATTCACCTATTCAAAAGGACGAGGATTTGACTAGAGATACCCCGTTTTAGACGATGTAGTACTCCCTTATGATTACGAAGTCGATGATACTGTTGAGGAACGAGTTTATTCGAGAATATTGTTTTAGAGTCTAGCGATTTAGAAACCTTAGTCTTAGACAAAGAAAATGAACTCGTAGAGATGAGTGAGGATAAACCCGACTTAGAAGAATCAATTGACCATTTTCAGAATCGATGACCTTGAAATTAGGGAAGTTTTGACTAGTCTTTCTAGAGACACTGAAAACTCTAAGTTTGGGGGTGATTATCATTCTCCATGTGCCTTAACTCTTAGAAAGGTCCCTCACTTGGGACTTGACATATGTGCCTCAACCATTTTAAAAGATTATCTTCATACACGTTTTCCTGAACCTAGTGATGTCCATAGGGAAGTTCAGTTGTTAGAAACCCATCCTCTGGTTGATGTGGTTAGCCCAGGCTATGATACCCAGATTGATTTTGTTTTCCCACCAAATATTTTTCAACCAATTGTGGGAATGTATGAGTTCAAAATGTGTCCGTTATTAAGTTCTGAGACCAAACCTAATTATTTTAGGAGAATAGAAATGACACGTTTTCTTATGACTGACCGCCAGTTTCATCGTGGTCAATTGTGTGAGTCAAAACTGATTGACTTTAAGGATCCACAATTATTCAGGTTATTATTATGTGCTTTCAAGTTCTTATTTGAGTTTTTACAGACTTTACAACCTGAACCAGATCTTAGCTTTGAGGAAATCCAACCCATGAAAATATTTTATTTGGATTGATTATAGAACCCGAACTCGAACCATGACTAGATGTAGTTGTCTTAAACAGGAAACTAGACAAGGGTGTGCTTTATTTGTTAATTTTCTTGGCAGGTTGGAGATTCCTTTTATTTGTGATAGCTCTATTTGGTTTTGATGACCCACAGATATTTCCGGCTATTACTTTATGATTTTATGAGGTGACTAATTCTTTCTTAGTAATGGTTGAAGACATTAAACTTAGCACTTTTTGGGAGGTAACCCAATATTCATGCGACACGGTAATATCTTTCCTTAACTCTTTTACTTCAAATGGTAAATGTTTCTCCTTGTTCATGCTTTTAATTTTATCTTTAGAACATTTAAGACAATGTTAGATTTAAGTTTGGGGGTATGGGAGAAACTTTTTAGTTGCATTGATAAACTCCAGAGCCTAGAAATTTATGCTTATTAAGGATGGCACTAACCAATCTAAGTGGATGGAAGCATTTTGGTTGTAGGAGTTGAGGAACCAATCTGATTAGATTGCAACATCTAAAGAGTCTATTCATAAAAGCACAGAGTTCAGGTGTTAGAAATAACATGATAGTTTCACCATATCTCGTTGAGTCCTTTTCACTTCTATTTTTATTTTTAATTTGTTTTTAAACTATGTTTCTCTAAGTGATTAGGTGGGGCCCACGAATCAAGTTGTTACCGATGCTAGGGTGAATTAGAGTGATTGAGATACCGAAAAAAAAAAGTGAAAAAAAAAAAGAAGAGAAGTTGAAAAAAAAAAAAAAGTGATACCAGGATTATCCGACCAACCGAATAAATTCAATAAAGTCGACCACCGGAACCCTTGTATATGCCAGTTGTGTTGACCTAGAGTTAGGTTTATCGACCACTTTGGTTCCCTTGTATATGCCGGTGTGTTGATATTAGTCAGACTAGTATCTCAGTCCATTAGGATATGTTCATTTTGGCGGAGGCCTTCAGACAGATATGGGAAACATCGATCACTTAGTAAACATCAAAACCATCTATGTTTTTCTCTATATCCATCTTCTTGACCTATCCATGTGATTAGTTTTGACTCCGGGTATTGATGTCCATAGTGTGACTATCTGAGTAGAGCTTTGTGACTTATATATGAATTTTAGTATGCTTGAGTGCAAACTCGTGTACAAAGAATTGGAATTTCGCATCAGGGTACTTCCTCTTGTAGTCAATAAGTATGCCAACCAAGGAGATTCTTTAGTGGCTTCCAAGGTTCTGCGTAGATAGTTAGGGTCTGGAGTAAAGGTTTTGTGGGTACATCTCTTGTAAACCCTCCCGAGACTATAACTCGGCCACTAGGGCCACCTAGGGGTTTAAAGGCTTATTGCATACGCTAAATGCAATCGACGATGCCTGCGATAGTGAGTTAGGATTTTATTTTCTAGATTTGATTTGCTCGAGGACTAGCAAATAATAAGTTTGGGGGTATTTGATAGACACATTTTTGTGTCTGATATAATCTCAATTGTATATATTGTTAGTGCTCGATTTTGTATTTATTTTGTTATTTTATGTCTTTGTGGGTGTTTTTGGAGAAATAAGCTTTTGCGGCGAAATTGGCTCGAAAAGTGGTTTTTGCGCTCGTGGGAGAAAATTACTATTCGCACCCCTCAAATGGATAATGGGCACCTCAATTACTAAGGGGTACCCACATGTTATTTGCACCCCAGGGCATCCCAAAAGGCGTCTGCTAAAGGCACCCTTACTCTGGTTAAGGGGCAACCCATTTACATCGTTTGAATTATCGTTTTGGCGGGAAATTGTTCCAGTTGAAGAACAGATGTGGGTTTTGATTTTTCGGCAAGTTGTGAAGAGATTCAATCTCGAAATTTTGGTGGGATGGATTTCTTGAAGCAAAACAGGGTTGGTAAGAGTGATTTGATCGACCAGTTTGGGCTTAATAACCGTGTTGAAGCGAACAGAGGCGTTGGAAGTTTACCATGTTCTGTTGATGATTATGGCCAGTTTTGGTCGGAGTTTGACGTGCAGATGGATTAGGATTCGCTTGATTTGCCAAAACAGGGTTGGTATCATCTCTAGATTCGAAAAAATAGGTTCATATCTTGATTAAGGAAACGGGGAGTGGAAAGATACTCGGGATTTCTTTGATGATATTTTTGGAAGTTAGGAGAGAATGTTATATTCGATTGGATAATTTGAGTCTATCGAGTCCTGAGCTAATATACGGTGAGGATGGAAAGATCAGATAACCTGGAGGACGCGTAGAAGAGATAATGAAGGAAATAATATAGGCCGTAACTTCCAGGTGAAAGAGAAGAAAATATTCTCGGATTTTGGGGGCCCGTGTGTATATATAGGTCTGCGGGAAGTTCCGGGGTGGTCGGTCGGGAGTTTGGGGAGCCAACAGAGGGCTCGGGTACGAAGAAATCACGATTTGCGAGTTGCGACGCAGCAGTGGAGAAGAAGAAGAAGACGAAGAACAGACCTTCAAAGTCTGTCATTTGAAAGCGATCTTAAATACAACGACATCATTAATAAAGTATCGTTGTTCAACGGTCTTATAAATCGTAATAAGTGACGTACGTAACACTAGTGCAGCGTTGCAAAACTCTGTTTTCATATATTTCTCAATAAAAACACCTTTTTGAGCCTTGTTTCTATCTTTTGGGTGCGTTTTGAGCATGAGGAGCTAAACCCCAACACTCGGGACAAAGGAGGAAGCTAATTTTCATGCATGTGGTAATTTTATTTATTTCTTATATGACTTCTTGCACTTGATTTAATTGTTTTATGATTTTCACTAATTAGTTGTGATTTCGTTTGATGACGTATGCTTAGTTTTAGTACTTTTGATGCGTCATGCTTGTGATTTACAATTAATCTTTTAAAAATCTACCTTGGCAAAGACATAGAGTCAATATTTTATTATTGTTTGAGCTATAATTGTCTAGGATAAATATAAGAATCGCATGAATGAGAATTGGTGGAACCCTGAATCTCGGTATCTCTCGATATTGTGACATCTTTTGTATATATTTTTATTATTAAGTCTGAAATCAATCTTTACAAGTCTGAGTTGAACGAACTTTACTACCACTTTCTACAACAACAAATTAAATCACATCACAGAGGAATGTAAGAAAGCAGCATTGCATCTTGATACTGAAAAGGAAGAATAAATCCAATTGGTTGGAAATGACATTATTGAAGAAACTGGTGAATGGGAAAATTGTCTTATAGGCTTGATTATAATGGAAAATGGATCAATGGGGTTCAAAGCTGTAGAACACCACATCAAGTTTACATGGTCCTTTATCCCAGAAGGTGAATTCAAAGTGGTGGAGATAGATACAAATTTAATGGTGTTCAAGTTCATTGATGATGACACAAAGCAAAAAAAAAAAATTATAACAAGGCCATAGAGTATCAACAATTACTTGGTCATCCTGCATAGCTACAACTCTTCAGTTCTGTACAAAGAGCTAGACTTAGACCACCATTTATTTTGGATTCAACTGAAGAAACTTCTACCAAAACATCTAAATGTCATATCAGTAACACAAATTGGAAAATTGATAGGGAAAGTTATTGCTATTGAGTCAAAAGATGCTATACCAGTGGACAAAGATGGTGTCAAAGTGTGTGCCTTCATCAATATAAATGACCCAATGAGAAGAGGAGCTATGGCAAAGACAAATGCAGGTTACACAAGGTGGATAAAAATTTTCTATGAGAAACAGCCCCATAATCTATGCCCTAAATGTTTTATCATAAAACATACATTAGGAGCATGTAAGGCAGTAACTGAGTTTCTCACTAAAGCTCATGCCAAACCTTACAACTTTGGTGTGAGCAACATCACTGGAAAGGAAAAGCTGACTGAAGAAAACAATGTTGTAGCCATTCCAAGCTGCAAAACTAAGAAGCAACTAAAAAATGCTCCATTCATCCCTCCAAAAGATGGAATTCTTATTGCTCCAAGGATGGAAGCACTAGAATATGGTGAAGGCGGAAGTGAACCAGCAAGGCTTGGGAAGAGGATTAGGATATCTGAAGATAGCAGATCTGATGCAGCCGCCTCAACTGAAATTGCTCATGATGGGAAACAATTGGATTCAAAGGCTACAAACAGAATCACAAAAGAAGAGAGACAACCCAATAACATCACAGGGGAGGATAAGGTAAAACTAAAAACTTAGTTTTTAACAATTCCAGCTTTTGTGCACTGCATACAAATCCATATACATCATTTCTCAAATTGTTTTTATTGTAACCCTCAATTTAAAAAAATGCATAAAATTTAGAAAAGGTTTTAGAAACATGAAAATCATTGCATGGAATGTGTGTGGTTTTGGTAACAAGGATACTAGGAATCACCTCCATATGCTTATAAAATCTCAAAACCCAGACATAGTATTCCTATCTGAAACAAAAAACCAGCAGAAAAGAATGAAATAGCTTCTAGCCAGATACAAATACCCAAATGTATCTTTTTTCAATCTCATTGGTTTATCTGGAGGGTTGTTCCTTATGTGGAAGGATAACATTGATCTGCAGATAGTAAATAAGAACTATAACATGATAAATTGTCTTGTTACGCTTGATAGTCAGAATACTAGTTCCTTAATAACTTGCTTGTATGGGGCTTTGAATGAGTCTGAGAAAACTAGGCAATGGAACCATCTTAGTACTTTAAGGGTTACTTATCCTAACCCTTGGATTGTTATAGGTGACCTAAACTTCATTTTGCATAATGATGAAAAAGAGGTGGGAAATCAGGTTAGTCAATCTAATTAGAGGCCAATAACAGGTTATTAAATATTAATAATCTCTCTAGTATGCCTTATATTGGAAACCCATTCACATGGACCAATAGAAGAGATGGTAATGAACTTATCCTAGAGAGGCTAGATAGAGTTGTTGTCTCTTATGATTGGACAAATATTTAAATTAATGCTGCTCTTTATCATCTCACGGTTATAGGAAGTGACCACATCCCTATTATGTTGCTTACTAGTAAACTGGAAAATAGCACCAAAAAACCTTTTAGGGTGAATAAGGCCTGGTTTAGGCACCCTAGTTGTACTGAAATTATTAAATCTGAATGGAAATGTAATCAAAATGGTTCTCCTGCTTTTCAGTTCACTCATTGTCTTAGGAATACTAAATTTGGTCTAAGAAACTGGAATTACCATCATTTTGGAAATATAAACACTCAAATTTCTAATCTGGAAGGACAATTGTTTGTTCTTACTAGTACTGTTAATGGTAGAAATGACACTAGAGTGAATGAGTTAACTCAATAACTCAAATACTGGTATGATATTGAGTCATATTACTGGAGGCAAAGAGGTAAGGATGATTATTTACTTCAGGATGATAGAAATACAATTTATTTCCACCACAAAGCTAATTATAGAAGACAAAAAACTCAAATAGAATCCTTACAAGACAACCATGGGATCTGGATAGATGAAAGGATTGACATTGAAAATGAATTGTTAAGATATTTTAGTTCAACGAGTAAAACAACCAACCCTCCTTGCTCTGATATGTTTTTATCCAATGTTAATACTGCTATTTCTAATTATCATAATGCTATGTTAACTGTTATTCCTTGTGCTGATGAAGTTAAGAAATTTGTTTTTGAGATGAAGCCATGGACTACTCCTAGTCCAGATAGCTTTCCTCCAGGTTTCTACCAACTGATGTGGGAGACTATAGGACCTGATGTTGTTAAAATGGTTCAAACTTTCTTTCAATCCCAATATATTCTTAAACAACTAAATCATAACTTCACAACTCTCATTCCCAAGAACAACTGTCCTAAGGGTGCAATAGATTTCAGACCCATTAGCTTGTGAAATGTTTCATATAAGATCATATCAAAGTTACTTGCTAGTAGACTTAAATGTATTCTGCATAAGATTATATCACCAGCACAAACTACTTTTCTATCTGGTAGACTTATCCATGATAATATCATTATTGCTCATGAGCTTATACATTCTATGAAGAAAACTAAAGCTAAGGATGGTTGTGATGCTATTAAGCTTGATATGTCAAAAGCTTTTGACAGAGTGGAGTGGTGTTTTCTTATTGATAGTCTGAAAAACTAGGATTCCCTGATGCTTGGTGCAACATGATTAATCAATGCATTTCTACAGTGTCTACATCCATTCTCCTTAATGGATCTCCAGGTAATGTTTACTATCCTCAAAGGGGACTAAGGCAGGGTGACCCCTTATCCCCTTATCTTTTTATTCTATGTATGGAAGCATTGTCTAGAAGTTTGAGAACTGCTGAAAATAATGATCCCATCCATGGGTTTAAAGTTAATAAGAACTGTCATCCTATATCTCACTTATTTTTTGCTGATGATTGTCTCATTTTTATAAAGGAAAGAAGTAAAGATGCAAGGAATCTGGCTACTATAATAGAGCAATTCAGTAAATTCTCAGGGCAGGCTCTGAATTTTGACAAATCATCTTTAGATTTCAGCTATAAGATTCCTAGTAATGTGAAAAATGAAATCTCCAATATCCTTAGAATAAGAAAAATGTCTATAAATGAAAAATACTTAGGAGTTCCCTTTCTCTTACAGAAGAGAAAATATGAGTCTTTTGCTCACCTCCTAGATAGTTATAAGAATAGACTTCACATATGGGATGCAATATTCCTTTCTCCACCTGGTAGAACAATTATAAGCCAAGCTTTCTTAGGAAACTTAGTTAATCACCATATAGTTATTTTCCTTATGCCCAAAGAATTAACTGACCAAATGGACAGTATTCAAATGAACTTCTGGTGGGGCAAAAAAGAAAATGAGAAAGGATACTATCCCAAAGGTTGGGATGATATTGCTCTCCCTAAAGAATTAGGTGGCCTCAATATTAGAAGAACAGAAATCCTTAATATTGCGGTTCTTACTAAGTTGGCTTGGAGGATGGTTTCCTATCCTGATGAACCTTGGTCTATTATCTTGAGAGAAAAGTACTTTGCTAATGCTAATCCCCTAACTGATGTTGTGAGTGAACAAGGGTCTTGGATTTGGAAGGGTATCCGCACTAGGCTAGAGATTGTCAAAAATTACTATGTCATGGAAATTGGTGATGGTGCTTCTGTGTCAATTTGGAAAGACAATTGGATTCCAAAACGACACAAGCCTCCTGAATCACATTTCCAATCCTCTAGTATGAAAACTGTTAGTCAGTTAATTGATTAGGATAGAAAGGTTTGGAATACTGATACTTTAAAAGCTCTTTTTGATGATAACACTGTCACTGAGATTACTAAGATTAGAATTCCTTTCATTGGCAAAGATAGAATTAGATGGGAACCAGCTAGTAATGGAACTTTCTCCATTAAGTCTGCCTACAATATTATTCTTAATGAGACTTTAGTTCATAAACCCACTAAGAATAATCTAAACATATGCTGGAAATCTTTCTGGAAACATAAGCTTCCACCTAGAATCCATCAATTTGTTTGGAAATTCCTTCATAATTGTCGTCCAACTAAGTCTAGACTTTCCAGATTCACTAAATATGAAGACAATTCTTGTCCATTGTGTGGCAATGCTCAGGAAACTTCCCAGCATCTGTTTTTTGATTGCACTTTCACTAATGTTATTTGGAATACTGTATGATATGGCATGTTTTATTATTTGGCTCATCTGGAAATCTAGATGTGGAAAGATCTTTGATAACAAGTCTTTTACTACTGTGGAAGTGGCTAACAATATCTTATTATAGATAGATGAATGGAATAGACCTAGTACTCTTCACTCTGTACATAATCATCCCAACATGCAAACTGTACACAAATGGGCACCTCCTCCTAGTGGTTTTCTGAAAATAAATTTTGATTGCTCCCATTTAAATATAAATTGCCTGTCTGGATGGGGTATGATATTTAGATATTTTGTAGGTGATAGCCATGGACTACGGGGAGGTGCAGCTTCTTCAATAGATCCATAGCAGGCAGAGGAACAAGCTTTTTTAGAAGCTGTTTTATGGGCGAAATCAAATGATTGGAGAAGAATACATCTGGAAGGAGATTGTGCAAATGTGATGGATCCTCTCAATGGAAAATCCACAGCTGTGAAGTGGACAACTTATAACTTAATAACTGATGCATTAAGCATTCTAAAATCTCTAGATTTTTGGGTTTGCTCCTATGTTCACAAGGATGCAAACAATTTAGATGATTCTTTAGCTAAACATGCTAGAACTCAATCATTATGTTTTAGTTGGTTTAATAATGTCCCCGCTTGGACTCAAGTTTTGATCCAGCAAGACAAAAACAATATGTAACCTTCTTTATAATCAATCTACTTTCCTATTAAAAAAAAAGAAAGATGGAAACTTGAAAATAATGGGATTTACTCTGTCAAAAGCATGTATGCAAAACTGTTAGAACCTAGGAATGTTGTTACTAACAATGTTTGTATGAAAAAGTTTTGGAAGAAAATTTGGAACCTTGACATTTCTCAAAGGATTAAGTTTTTCCTTTGGAAATGCTTAAAAAACACTATGCCAACTAGGCAAATTTTGTTGTCGAGAATGAGGGAGAGGGGATTTGATTCATCTAGTCCTTTTTCTGGAACTGCTGTGGAGTCTTTGACTCATTTATTTTTTGAATGTTCTTATTATAAATCTGTTTGGGCGCTTTCTGTAGGATCCAAATATCGCAACAACAACACACTTGCGGAATCTTCATTAACAACGTCGCGAAACCGTCGTAAAGTGATTTCAGAAATGACATACAAATGACGATAGCATAAACATGAAGAAAGTGCGAAGATCTTGCGAAAATTAGAAGTGTCTCATGAGATTTAACATTTATACTCTTGCGAGGATGTCGCAAGGTAAATCCGAAATTAAGGGAAATATTAGTTGTACATGAGCTGTCATCCACTATGTAAACACTATAAAGAGGATAGTAGGAGAGAGAAAAGGAGAGAGATATTTTGTTAGAGAGACATATTTTTGGAGAGGATACATTTTAGGAAGAGAGAGAAATTATTTTAGGGAGAGATATTTTTAGAGAGATAATATTTTCTTTATCATCTTCTTCCCCAAATAATTAGATCTAGAGCTCTATCAAATATCCATTAATGGAGATTGTAAATGAAATACTAATATAATCTCAATAATCATAGTGAAGAACCATGGATGTAGATCACATTGATCGAACCATGTAAAAAATCCTTGTGTCAATTTATATTTCTAGTACTTATATTTGAAATTTAGATGATTAATAAGATTTAGATCTACAAAATATTATGATGGGTGTAGTGTGGGATTTCCTGCAACTACACTTTCACCGGGGCCAAATGTTGTTAATGTGTATAATAGTGATTCTTTTTAGATCATTACAAGGAATGGGCTAGGAATGATGGTAGTTTGTCTTTAGAAATAGCAGCGACTAAAGCTTGGTTCATACGGAAAGAGAGATGTGATAGGGTGTTTTACAATAAAACCAGTTCTAGTATAAGTTTGTCCATTCAAATTCAGCGTCATATCCAGTTCTGGACCCCTATTAGGACAGTAATTAGTACGATATAATCTATGATTATTCCAAGTCTTTCATTGCCTTTACCTAATAAACAATGGGTGAGACCCTTAGGAGAAACTACTAAGATAAATTTGGATGGGGCTTGGATATCTTGTGATACAAATGCTGGGTACGGGGTGGTTATTCGAAATGATGCAGGGTTTCAAGGGGCCAGAGGAGGAAATGGTCGGGTTGAATTCTGCTGAAGAAGCATAATCAATAGCTGTTTATGAAGCTACGAAATGGGCGCGAGAGATGGCCTTAACAAATTTCTCTTTAGAAGGGGAATGCAAAAATGTGATGAACTACTTGAATGGGAAGAACTCTACAATCTCTTGGCAGGTTCAAAGACTATTAGATGAGGTAAAAAGGTTGATGGTTGATGTTACAAGTTTTTTGGGTTATCAGTTCATTCATAGGAAGGGTAATACTTTTGCTGATTTGCTTGCAAAAGAGGCTAGATCTTCTAGCATACCTCAACAAACATGGATTCATGCTCCAACTGTTATTAGAAAATCTCTTTTAGTCGAACAATCTAATGTAATCATAAGAGAATCTGTGGTTGTAACATTAAATTTTGCTACTGAAAATGTCTGAATGAATTTCTTCTATTTCACACACACAAAAAAAAATAAAAAAATTCATCGGTGAGAATCAATATTTTACTTTGAAATATGTTGAGATAAGTCTAGAGGCCTGAGTGAAGAAGATTTCTGTGATGTAGCGATGCTTATCCAACTAAGCAGATGATAGATCAACTACTTTTTCAGCCAATATTGTATTCCACCAGCTAATTTCTAAATCACCAGTTAGAGGTTTTTTTTTTATCTTTTTTTATCTTTTAACAAAGGAACCTTTTATTAATGGAAATTCAAGGTTAAATTGGGTTTAAAATGGAAAATTAGAGAATACAAAGTAACAAGAACATGACATACAAGTACAACACCGAAAAATCCGACAAGAGAAAGAGAAGGATTAACGGAACATGACGAATACAAGCATGAATAAGAACCGATTGAATTGGTGGAATAATGGTTATTATCAGAATTAAATTCCAACCATTTTGTTTGTTTTTCTTCTTTATAAATAAATGCTCCTAAAGTTGGAGTAATTTGCTCAATTCTCTTAAAACTTGTGATGAATATTCCGTCGTCAAGAATATCATTGATGAAGATTCCGTCGCCGGATAATCCAAGGATGAAGATTCTGGTGAAGATTCCGTCGCCAAAGACAAAAATAATGTAAATCTCGTCGTTGGAATGCATCTCAAGTGATTTTAAAACCCATAGTACCCTAGAACGACCATTGAAGCCGAGATAAACCTCTCTAGTAGAGGAGATAAAATCACCATAAAGGTGCACAAAACTTATCAAATGATAAGAGAAAAACATAAATAAACCTATCTATAACAAAGATCTAGTGAAAAGTAATGAAAGGAGATGAAAATCCCGCTCAGATCCGACCCAAAACGGACCAGATCTGAGCAGGTAGAGTTTCCGGTGAGAATTGTTTTTTCTTCTGTACAGGGAGGTGGGAGTGGATAGAGGAATTTTCCAAATAACCATTTACAGTCATTTCTTGGCCTCATCCGTGTAAAAAAATTTTTTTTTTTTTATTTATCATGATTTAGCAGCTTTAGAGCACACATTTTAATAGAAATCCCTCGGGAAAAACAGGGGATCCCATTTTTTAGGTTTTGTTGCGAGTGAAGTGGTTTCTTGTTTTTTTATTCTTTTTTTTGATAGAAATCACAATTAAATGCATTCAAACCAAATTTAATTGCTTACAAGATTGTCAAAAACACCAAAATACAAGATTATCATAACCCAATTAAATACAAATGGCGATACGCCGATACCAATTACAAATACTTCGCGAAGAGAAAAATCCATGAACCTCAAAGATATCCAATTTTTGTATGTGTAGTACTGATGAATGATGGCTTGAACGGGAATCAACATCGCCCGTTTAAAATAATTGTCTTCTTTAATAAGAGATGCTCCAAATAAAATGAAGTATTTTGCACAAAATATTGCAGATCCAACAAATCCGGATGCCCTAAATCCCTCTTGTTGAAGATGAATGTAAAGCGAAGCCAAAAAAAATCGTCGATGTTCTTGATGAACCGATATTAGCAAGCCAAGAAACAACATTGAGATTTGAAAAAATTGCTATTAACGGGAGGATAAAATCGTTGTAAAGACGAAAAAAAATCGCCCAAATAGCGAAGAAAAGTGTCCACAAACACCAAAACCAACAAAATAAAACTTAAAAATATAAATTAAACTACTAATTTATTCATAATAAACTAAAAATTAATCCTTGCTAGAAGAAGGAAGTTCTAGGTTTTTTTTTCCTTATAGGAGAAGGGAGGAAAAAAGAAGAACAAATGATTAAATAAATGATTGAAAAATACTGGTGTACGTCCGTAATTTTTTTTCCTGTGAGTGAACTGTTTTTAAATAATTTAAATACACGGAACAACAAGAATTTTAGTCTTTTAAAAGAAAATACTGAAAAAGTATCAATATATTATACTACATTCTTGTTTTAAAACAATTTTATTTTTCTTAAAAAATCTAAGAAAAAATATCAGTATAGTTTATATATACAGGAATGCCCGGGAAAAAATATATGCATTGATCAAGACTCAAGAGAAAGAATACAATACGAGGAAATGTTGATTTTCATTATTCACATTAGCATTTAGGGTTAATTATCCTTCCTAGTTTGAGGCCTATATATGTCTTTTATTTGAGGCCTATCACTAAAAAAAACAAAAACGAGTCATTAGGAAGTAATTTCCTAAAACCCCTTAACCAACTATTTTTCTTAATGACTAGTTTACCCCTGATAAATTAAAGTTAATTAATCATTTTAGGTGTTAAAAAGCCGTGTTAGACGTGAAATCAACTGATGTTAATCGAACTTCAAAACATCAAACAAGTGCAAAATTTTGATTTTTCTTTTGCTTCTAAACACCAACCTAGAATCGGTGGATGTTCATGCACTCGTGGACCAATTCTGAGTTGATGTTCTTCATTCATAAATCACACAAAGAATCGGTTGATATAAGTAAACGTAAAGTATTATTCTTGAAAACGGTTGACGAATTGTCTGTTATAAACGGACTCATGCATTTTCATAAAATAAAGAGATATTTTGTAAAAGGGTCGTAATTTTATTGGCTAATTATGATATGGGTCGTAAAACATGCACTTGATGTGTTTGGGTCGTAGACTGACCAAAGACCGTTATAAAACCGTTAGCTGACCTTTTCTATTTGGTCAAACACCCTGACCGTAAATTGATTGTCATTGACTGTTTGAGATCGTCAAAAGGGATTTTATTCTGCCCCCTAAATCAGATTTATCCACCATTGATCGTGTTGTAGCCAGAACCCAACCTCAAAGAAACCGGTGAAAACCATCAAGGTTTCCTTCAACATAGTTAAGTTTCATAGATATGATTTTTTCTGATGTAAGAAAATGCATGCCATCTGTTTGAATTTTTTTCTGAACCAACATAGTTAAATTTTATGTAGATCAAGATATAATGTCAATTATCTACTTCATGAGGGCACTTCGGGAAAAGTATCAAACAATCAAACTGGTCTTTGGTTAGTCTACGACCCAAACACATCAACTGCATGTTTTACGACCCAGACCCTAATTAGACAATAAACATGCGACCCTTTTACAAAATATCTCTAAAATAAATAGATATTCGTTCATACTTCTAGGACATATTCATTCATTTCAAATTTACGCCTTTTCGTAGGAATCACGGATGCACTTAGCATGTGCATTATGCCTTTGAACCCTTATGCGACCCTAGTGGACGAGTTATAGTCTCCGAGGGTTTACATGAAGATCTACCCACAACATTTGGGCCATTCTCCGGAATTTGGGATACCATGAAGTGATAAATTTCATATCAAATGTAAATGCTTTTCTCTTTTTATCCAAGTAGTGCGCTTTTATAATTTCCTCCAACAAATGTAAATGGTTTTCTCTTTTTCTCCAAGTAGTGCGCTTTTATGATTTCCTCCAACAGAAAAACAACACAAACTTACTTTGTAGTGTTATTTAGTTAGAAGATCAAACAACTTAGCTTATGTAAAAAAAAAACATACAAATACTTACAAATTGTTGAAGGGATACAATCTTAGATGGCTACGGTTGAAGATTCGTTGTTGGATAGCTATAAATGCAACTATCGCATTTTGGATGACTTGGTACCTATCATGAATTTGTAGAAGAATTTTTCTCTTTGGATTCCCATAATCTGTCCTATATTGGTTATATATCTTCTCCCAAAGGTTTCCGGTTCTAACTTTACGGAGGAGAGATCTACAACTCTACTTCGGCATACCGTGCTTTGATTATGGCCAAATCTTCGTCGGAGTCAAAAGATGACATGCTTGTATGTAGAGGAATAAAATGTGTGTTTGTAGAGTATATGACGTAACAGTGAATTGAATAAGAAATTTTGAGGCAAATTGGGTTTGGGAATGAAGTCTCTTAATATAGAGAAAGACACGGACGACTAGGTTTTTTCGAAAATAGTAAAATAAGCAGCAACACCGTTGACAGCAACACCATTGACAGCAACATCAGCAGCAGCTTCTGCTAAAGCTTCATCAATTTATGCATACAAAACATTTATCTATTTGTCGTATGCACTCCGATTTGCAACTTCATCCCTATTTTTTCTAGAAAAATTGATGAGCACATTCATCTCTTCATATGCAAGCTTGTCGGCCAGTGCCAATGCCTGTTCCAATTTGGTATCCTTTCCAAAGGCAATTTTGTAAATGCTTATATGTACTACATCTAGTTTCCTGTCAACATCCTCTTGTTGGATGTCTCGAGACAAAAAAATTAAGTGGCTGAAGTCCATAACTGCAAAAAGTAAATCAAGCACAATTGATAGATTAGACACTTGTGAAGCTACCTATTCTCTACATATAAAACTGCTGAAAATGTAATCCAAAGAATCAATACATATGACACATACATGTAATCTGATTCCGTCTAGAAAAATACACAAGAAAACGAAATCCTGGGAATCGCTAGATAAGTAAATAAAAACCGATTCTTGTATTGGAATCTCAACATACAAGTGACATAATCGCACATGAACCACGTACATAAAAACCGATTTGTAAGAGCACAAAGTTATAAAAAAAAATAGGACCAAGAATTGGTTTATGTTCATTCAATTATAACCCTTTCTGGTGATGTTTTTATATATTATGATTTCTACCCAGAATCGACCAATGATAATGATCTTATAAATAGATTCTGATGCATGTTCTTCGTGGAGGCTAAGAAATAACCCGGAATCAGTGGATACGATGGATTCACAAAAATCGATTCTGGGTAGAAATCAAAGATTTTTATTTTCAAATATGTAGATCAATGAATAAATCTGTTTAGTAGAACGGGTTGATGGATATTTACCTTACCTTTGTTGGATCGACGATAGTTGGACAAAAATATCATTTTTTTATTACGGTTTATAGATTTGGAAAGATTAAAAGAATATGTTTTCTTTTAGGTTTTTAAGTTTGAGGGATGATCCCCTCACACTCTTATTTTCACATTATCTCATACGTTGGGAGACATTTTCTTAATCAAAATCAAATAGTAACGTATTTGAAGCTAATGTTTTGGGGATATGCTTTTCTTACAAATCTCAACATACCCACAAAAAATGATCTCATTCCAAAATACCAAAATCCATCATCTACCAATCTTAATTTAACGGTTGAAAATTAGTCGATTTTCGATGGTCAATTTTCAAAGTAGTAGATGGTGAAGTTATACGTTTCAGAACGAGCTCATTTTTTATGGGTATGAAGATGTTTGTAATACGAACATATCCCCAAAGAATTAGCTTCAAATACGTTACCGTTTAATTTTGATTAAGAAAATTGTCCCCAACATGTGAGATAGTGTGAAAATAACCGTCTGAGCGGATCCTTCCTCTTTAAGTTTTTGGTTTTTAGCTCAAAATAGTAATGAATTGTATTTATAAGAGTTAGGATTTAGGTTAATTTTGAGAATAAATTGGTCATTTTACCCCATTTAGACACCCCATAGCCATTTGTACAAATTGGGCGAAGAAATTGGTAGGCCTCAAACTAGGAAGGTTAATTGTTCGTAGTTTGGCACTTAAGTATCCAACACTTGGCTTTTGGTACTCATTCATTCAAATGTAAAGCTTGGTATCTAGATATAAATGATCGGTCTCACCGACTTATTTTAAAAAAATTTAATGCAAAAAGCTTAATGTGAGTTATATTACTGTAGAAAACTTAATGTGTTTCCGTTTCTCACAAAGAAGATATCGGTGAATTATCAGGGTACAACAAAATAAATATTTTGATAGGTAGAAAGATCAGCAATGCTACACTCACCGGGATATAACCTTGTGTTATATCCCGAGTGAAATTAAAAAATGGTGCAGGGGGTGCTGTTAAGGATGGGGTCCATGTTTCTTTTACTCTCACTCGGTATATTCTACAAAATTATCTCTCAGTGTACCTAGAATTATTGATAGAAAGATAGTACATAAATAAAAGGTTAATGTCTGTATTCGAGGGGTATGTAGGAGCAGAATCTCGCAACAATTATGTCTCAGCGAAGTTTTAACCAAAAGTGTGAAGATGTTTGCGAAGGCCGTCGCAGAATGTTAGAAAAGTGATGTAGCGAATGACGTCAGCCTAACTAGGAGGAAAGTGTGAAGATTTTGCGAGATTGAAGTTAACTTGCGAAGAAAACCCTTATAAGCTTGCGAGAATGACGCAGACCAGATCCGAAAATAAAGGTTGGTTTAGCTGTCATCCACTATGTAATATCCTATATAAAAGAGTGGAAATTGTATAAATACCCTTCCTTTTTATGGACTTCACAAATACCATTATCCATCAATAATTATACCCCTCATCTTCTAAAATTTAATCCATTTAATTTTGAATCATATAATACCCTTTCAATATTAGTAAAAATTTAGATGAGAATCATTTCATTTATTATCTCACATGATGGAAGTGGTGGTGGTGGTGGCCTTGGTGATGGAGGTGGTGGTGCCACCGCATTTGGGATCAACTTTTGTTGTTGATACCAGATTTGGATCAACTTTTCTTGTTGATATGCATTTATGTGTCAACTTGGCTTGTTGACACGTAATCTTGACCTAACTAATTAGAGTTTTCAATTTTTGTAAAAACTTGGGTTGTTGACACTGAGATATGATATCAACTTCGGTTGTTGACACCAAAATTTAGTGTCAACTTCGGTTGTTGATACGAAAATCCTGATCAACTTCGGTTGTTGATACAAAAATCTAGACCTAACTTATTTCTAAATTTTCAATTTTGTTATCAACTTGGCGGCAACGATGGTGGATTTGGAGGAGATGGTGGTCGCAATTGCGGTGGCGGTGGTGACGATGAGTTGTGGTGGAGTTGTGATGGTGGAATGTTGGTGATGGTTGTGAAGTGGTGGTGGTGGTGGTGGTGGTGGTGGTGATGGTGATGGTGAATTGCCGTCGGTGGAGTCGGAGGCGGTATATTATTGCTTTTTGAAAATTATTGGTGATGGTTAGAAAGAAAATTATTAGAGGAGGGTTATATTTATAATGTGATAGGGGTAATTTTGAAGGGTTCAAAAACTAAGGGTATTTAATTAATATACCCTATAAAAGACCAAGCAGATTAGAGAAAGAGAGATCTTTTTTAGAGAGGTTGGAGAGAACAAATAGGAGAGAGAAATTCTAGAGCTATTCTGACTTCTTTGTATTCTTATTATTCTTGTAAGATTCTCCAAAAAAATAAATAAAACTTTGATAATTGATCGTGAAATTGGATTGAATCATTGTGTAATCTTGTAGGGGTGTAGTTGTAGGAAATCCTGCAACTACATATTGGCGCTAGAAACAGGGAGCGCTGATCTTAAGAGATTTGAAGAAGGTTTGGAAAAATTGGTGAAGAATTTGTGAAATTTGTAAGAGATCACTAAAATTGAAAAGATGGTAAGGAGAAGCACAAGAATTGCAGGAAGGAGGAGAAAGGAAATGAGAGAATCTTCTAGGATGGGAACAAGAAACGATGGAGAAGAACGAATTCAACTCCCAATTCAGCAGGCACCAATACAAGATGGAAACATTGATTATGATAGAGTCAGTGTACACACTTGGAGGACGGACTCAACGGAGGAAGTTGAAGAAACATAGCAGTTAAGGCGAGTAGAAGGAGGAATAATTCAAGAAGAGAAGGAGAATGAAACGCTAGTGACATTAAGACAAAGGATATTTGAAGAAAGGAGATTAGAAGCAGAACAACGTGCAAATTA
This sequence comes from Papaver armeniacum, assembly GCA_023531295.1. Lineage (NCBI taxonomy): Eukaryota > Viridiplantae > Streptophyta > Magnoliopsida > Ranunculales > Papaveraceae > Papaver > Papaver armeniacum. The sequence continues at coordinate 384,995 of JAJJWW010005211.1, forward strand.
AACACGACAAAACCATGAACTGAGAATGGAAAATATAAGACTACAAAATACAAGGTCAAGAAGTACTACAAGATCAAATTCAAGATCAATTAGAAGAGAAGAAAGACGAGATTTGCTTGAAGTAGGTGCTGTTGTAGACATTCAAGAAGATATGCAGAATCTTGGTGATGGACATCGTGAAGAGAGAGAAATAGCTGAAGATCGTTACATTCAACGTGGTGAAAATTATCATATTGAACAAAACAATAGAGATCAGGGGAATGAGCAACGTCACGAACGAAATAACCAAGATGGCGAAGAAAACCGGGAGGAAGGAAGAAGAATATTATATGGGAGAGAAGTGCAAAGGAATCAACAAATAGTTGAGGATGAGATTGAGAGGCGAAACGCCGAACAAACATGTATATCTTGTGAAAGAGAAAGAAGGACGGCACAAATTGAAGAACAAGAATTTCAGGAGGTTGTACGCCAGAACAATCATGATAACCGGGAAAGAAGGCGCGAACGATACCGCAACAATGATAATATTAATGAAGAGATAAATATAACACAAGGAAGGATTGAAAGGCGAGAAAGAAAAGTAGCGAGGAATAAACCAGGACGCAGAGGAGAATATGAAAGGCACAATCATGTGCGAATACACAAAAGGGGTGAAAGAGAAGATCGCAAGGGAAGACTAGAAGAAGAGGATGAAGAGGAAGCACAAAATATCGCAAGGCATGATAGACATGAACGCAGGAGAAGAGAAGCAAGGTTAAAGAGACCAGTGGACCAAGGGTCAAGCACGAATAAACAAATTTTAAGAGAATTGACAGAGATGATGGGAATGCTCAATAACAGAAGAGAAGGAGGCAGGAGACAATTGGATAAAGCAATAGAGGAAGCTGCGAAAATGCCATTTACACAAGAAGTATAGTTGATGGGAATACCGCCAAAATATAATCTGCCTGCATTAACTAGCATCTTTGATGGGACAACTTGTGCCGTTCAACATATCAAAGCTTACGTGAGATGCATGTTTCAATGGGAAACCCATGATGCTGTGTTGTGCAAATACTTTGCATCAAGCCTGACGGGAGAAACATTAAAATGGTTTGAAGGACTGCCAAAGGATACCATAGCATCTTTTAATCAATTGCAAACGGTGTTCTTAGGAGCTTACATAAGTTACAACTCATTGCGTCCCGACATTGAAGATGTATTTGGACTGAAACAAAGAGTTGGCGAAAGTTTGAAACATTTAACTATGAGGTGGAAGACAATGTGTAGTAATATGGATGGCCTTGTGGATGAAAGATACCTTATTTTATCATTCATTAATGCAATGTTCGCAACAAATTTGCTGTATGTTCAAATATTCAGAGTCAAGAATACTATCATAATGATCGAGTTGCGAGGGTTCCAAGAGGAATACATTGCTCTAGAAGAAAAACAAAGTGAGATGGAGTCGTACCCAGTTGCGAATACAAGCTCAAAAGTTGCGAGTGCAAGCTTATTGCCCAAATTAACAAACACAGTAGCGAATGTGTCGCAAGATCCACAAAGAAAGATGGTGGTAGAAAGTCAACAAAAGTTGGTTGCGATGGGAAGTCGTGATCAAGAAGAGTTCGAGAAAGAGAGGAGGTTCTATAATCGTGGCGGAAATAACAAAATTCGAGATAACTTGACCAACCCCAAGAAACTTATGGAGGACGAGAAGAATAAATATCAGAGGGGACAAGGATCTAACAGGGTAATATGGGAAAAAATATTAATGCCTCCTCTAAATGCCAATGTGGAAAAGATATGGGAAGCCATAATTTTGATGGAGGACATCCCATCACCTTGGAACATGGGGAAGGATCCACCACCGACCTACAGAAGTCAGGAATTCTGTTCATATCATCAATTCCATGGACATTCGATGAATGATTGCAGAGATATAAAGAGAATTATCCTTAGAATGATAGACCAAGGAAAGTTGAACCACTTTCTGATAATACAACCACAACCTTTACCATTTCCACCACCACTATAAGATCACAGAGCAAATGCAGCAAAAAGAGAAGATGCGTTTTTAATTGAAGTCGGATTAAAAGCAAAAAACCTATTCTGCAATTCTATTGTACACTCATACAAAACAATAGAGGATTTTCATGATAACCTATTCTTGCAAGAGATTTTGATGGTAGAGAAATTATGAACATTGCGAAAGTCTCACCACTTAAAGAATGGCAGAAACAGTCTATTTCCTTTACAGCAGAAGAGATTCCTGAAGGTGGAGAAATGCATGATAATCCTTTTGTGGTAAAGTTAAAGATCAATCCGAAACCAAGTGATGATGAAGATGATGAAGCTGAGGATTCATGGGTGAATAGAATATTGATTGATACTGGAAGTTCTGTAGATATTCTATTTTATCATAATTACAAAACCATGGGGGAAAGGATGAGGATTTGATACCTTCGACTTACAAGATTTATGGATTTAACGGTACTGCGGATAAACCCAAGGGAGAGATTACCATGCGAATTCCTTTGAAGGGATTATCTTCCGAAATTCTGTTCTGTGTTGTTGATGTAGAGTCACCATACAATGCACTGATTGGTCGACCTTGGCTGCATAGAATTCTGGGAGTAGCCTAAACTTTCCATCAATGCATTAAGTTTCCTCATTCTAGTGGTGTTGGCATCATAAGAGAAGATTGGGTTGAAGGGAGAAAATGTCATGCAATTGATGTAGAGAAATGTGAAGAGAGAGTAACTAAGAAGATCAATTGGAAGCACAATGTCAGAGAAAAGCAAAGAGGCGAATGATTGATGGTAGACGCAGTGGAACATGGAAGAGAGGGGATTTATGCGAAATCAATGATTGTTGAGAAGGAGAACCGGCGAACATTTCGCAAAGGAGAACTAGTACTACTTTTACAACCTACTATTCAAAGAGATGGCGGAGATGATCTTGCGAAAAGATGGGAAGGTCCTTACACAATAACAAAGGTGCTCGAAGAAGGAAATTATGAACTAGAAGGAGAGAAAACTACAGTGTATAACGAAAAATATCTGCGAAAATATGGTATAAGTAATAGTGATAGCACAGAACAAGAAAAGAGTATCATGCGAAACGAGATCATCAATGGTGTGCGAGAACTCAGAGAAGCACAAATGCAAGGTAACAAAGGTAAGAAACTTAAAATGTGAAATGAGAATGAAATTGATGAAATCGAGCAGAGAAAGAATTACAAAGTTGAATACTAAAGATGTATTTAAAAAGTATCTTTTACCGATTAAAGAAAACAAAAATAAGAAATCGCAGCAATGAGAATGAAGACATGCGTTAATTTCGCAGAAATTATACTCATAGAATGAAGATATGCGATAATTTCGCAGAATTTTAGACTTTTACAAAAGAAAATAAAAGAAAATACAAGAAAGAACAAAAAAGACAGAGGCACCCAACTTTGGCGTACACCCTAGTTCGCGAATAAAATTTCGCAAGAGGCAAAAGTAAGACCTAAAGTGCGTCATTGAAGGGGAAGACCTATTGCATGGCTCAGGGAAAGGTTACACCGCCCCCGGAACCTGGGTCATGGAGACTGGGGGTAAATAAAACCCATCCAGGAGAGGCGCCTTGGATTATCAGCTTAAGCTTATGACTTAGGTTAGGCGACTAAGGTGAGAAGGTCTCTCCTAAGGAGTGCATAACTCGATCAAGGCGCCGAGGTACATGGTTGAGCCAAGAGTGCTTAGGGCGTCTGGAGCGTACCTAGCCATTCTTGGCAAGTCTTGGCTATGATGCACTCGTCCCGAAGAAAAACCCAATTAGGGTGCGGTCTTGTAACCATGAGCCATATCGGCGAAGGGATAAGAGGCCGCGAAAACAACTGGTTGTTGTTAAGACCGGCAGGGACGGAGCCAGAATATTTTTTCAAGGGGGGCTAATTTATAAAATACATATTTTAAGGGGGGGCTTGTTATGGGATTTTTCTTTCAAGTAATAAGAATACCAAGGGGTCTTTAATGAATTATCAAAAAATAGGGGGGGCGGGGGCCACCCCTAGGATGCACATAGCTCCGTCCCTGAAGACCGGATGGGAGGAGCCAACCTTGTATGGTAGACCAGGGGGATGATAAGGGCGGCACCCTCCATTAGGGAGCTGATAAGTGTCAAAGACGCAAATGTCATGAGGCTTTTTACTCATGGGAGTATTAAGGCTTGTCATATTTGTGCAATGATCCTGCAGAGGCAATAATACTAGAGAAAGATAAGACGAGATCAATGGGTCGGTGCATGAAAGTGTAAAGACGTCCTACGATTTCATCGCAAGACGGCAATGTCATGGGGCTTTATTTCGCAAGAATGTTTAGGCCTGTCATATTGTTGCATGAAAAATATCCTGCTGAGGCAATAATACAAGAAAGTGATAAGACAAGATCAATGGGTCATTACATGAAAATGTAAAGACGTCCTGCGATTTTGTCGCAAATACAAAAAGTGGCAAAATAAGACCTTTACTTAGGAAGGCAAAATAAGACCACATAAGAGAATAATATTGAATGGAATTTTGAAAAATTCCAAGATACACTTGATAGCGAATTCGCAATTGCGAGATTTCGCAGAAAAATACGAACAAGACTGCGAAAATGACGCACAGAATCCTGGGAAATATTACAGCATGATTAATCTCTCATTTGAAAACAAATAACATAGGCAAATGTTATTTGCTTCCGCCTGACAGATTAACGCATATATATTGATTATATATTGATTACTAATCTTTGATTGTTGTTGCGAACAAGAGTTGCTTTGTTAACATATGCAGATAAACCAAAAGGAATAAAACTTATATTGAGAGATTTGGAAACTGAAGGAGTTCGCAGTGACAGATTTACATAAAGATCAAAAAGTAAAAGATATACAAGTGTCACAAAAAGGAGAAATGTTAATGAAGAAAAGAACAATTATTTCTCGTTCGACTCTTTTTCCTCCTCATCAATTTCTTTTTCTTCTTCACTATCGTCACTATCCGAAATGTCCGGAAGTGATGTATTCGGGGGAATTTCATCTAAGAGGCAGGGATATATAGAATGGGAAATGTTGTTGTCATCGCAGACCTTCATGATAGTCTGATTGCGAAAATGAAGAGTGTCATTCTAGAAGTTGGCGACGGTGAGCTTCAACTGATTCTTGAGCCGATGGGATTTATCATTGCGAGTAGATAAATCTTCTGCAAGTTTCATCTTTTATGCTTCAAGAAATTTAGTTTGAGTCTCCATATCTTCAATTCTCTTGTGAAAATCCTTACCAGCCTCTGCGAATATACAATAACATATCAATAACTCAAGCGAAGTTTATGAAAAAGAATAACCAGTAAGAAAGCAAAGTTAACAACCTTCTCTGTTAGAGATCATATCTTTGATCAAGGACGAATGATCATCTTGAAGGCTAATTTCTATACCTAGATTATTTCTGGCATTATCTAAGATTTTCGCAGTCCAAGCGAACTCATCATCATTAGTTATAAGGAGACGAGAACGAACTTGATTTTCTCTTTCGACAAGAACGGCATTCTTACGGTTAGCTTCATCTCGCTCAAGTTGGGTTTCGAGAAGGGTTTTGTGGAATTTTTCTAAAGCTTGAGAACCTTGACTAGTGATGCGGTCTTTATCATCTATAAGATCATTGATCTTAACTCTTAACTTATTAACCTCATCTTTGGAGTCAAGGTAGCGGTGTTTTAAATCGTGAGCTATCTTCAAACTGCTTCTATGGTCGATTTCTAAGAGATGGAATTTAGATCTGAGCTCATTTAAGGAAAGCGAATCTATTTTATCATTGGTATAACTGTTTAAAGAAGTATTAAGGCGTTCGAGAAGGGTATCATCATCCATAGAATGGAGAAAGGTGCGAAGAAATGTGGCTTCATCAGAAAGACTGTAAATATCTGCAAAAGTGATTAGTCGAATAAGGGAAAACAATGGAAAAAAGATTAGTGAGAAATAAGAAAGGATACTTACCATAAAGTTGGTCATTCGCCTTTTGAAGACTGGATATTTTACTTTGTTGAGAGGAGGTATCAATTTCCAACTGTTTGTTTTTCTTGCGAAGCTCAGCAATTTCATCTTTTAATTCTTCATTTTTTCTACGAGATTCCTCTGCAACCTTATTAAGCTTGGAATTCTTCTTCTCAAAGCTCTCGCACCTCTTAACTAAGTCAGAGGCAACTGCGTAAGAAGCTTTTCCAGACTGCGAAAGAATAAAAAGAAAAATCAAAACGAGATATAATTTTGAATTATAATTAAGGAGAAGTAGAGGAACGAAGGTTTACCAGAATACAAAGCGAGTTTAGGAAACTTGGAGTAACTGATCTAGAAACGCCACGAAGAGAGTCATTACCATCTAAAAGAGTGGCGTCAAAGATGTTCGCAATTGCCCGACAGGTGTTAGTTAAAGGAACGTCGCCTATTTCTTGTAAAGAATATACCGGATAATTGCGCCATAGATGATTCAGGTGAAGAACCTTCCTTTGTGAAAGAAGTCTCAACTTCATCATCCATGCTTTTATTTGATTGAAGATTTGAAGGAGAGTGAGAGCGAATTCTTCTTTTCTTTGAAGGTGGGATGGTTGATTGCTCCTTGCGAAGAATGCCTTTATCCTTGCCTTTAGTTTTCGCAATCTTGATAGGTTCTTCAGCTTCTTGAACAACTCTAATTTCAATCTGCATACACGAATGAAGGTAAGAAATAGAGGCAACAATATTGTTAAAATAATACAAAAGAGTATTTCTTACTTCATCCGTGATTGCACGCAATGTTGTTAAGACGCTTGCTTTCCCAGATTTGTTGTAATATTTTTTCAGCTTCACAATCTAAAAATTTCGCAAGATAATAAAAGAATGGAATAGGAATAAATGGAGAATCACACACTGAGCGAAATTTGGAAGCATACCTCTGTTTCCTTTTCGGGCCATCTAAATACCCAGGGTTGATACGTAGTGAGATTTTCAGGTAACACATTAGAACCAGAGATGTAAGGTCCCTTCAGAGTTAATGGAAAGACGCACCATTATTTATCTTTTGAATGACTTGGAGTTTTATTAGTACCAGAGTGTCAGTCAATATCTTGCATTAATATTTTTTCGCTGGCAATATTCTCTTTCTTCTTCAAACGAACTCCCCAGCGAGTATTCTCCTTCTTCATAGTGATTACTTCGTAATTCTCGAAGAAAATTTTCACAGTACATTTCTCAGGGATGATTTCTAAATCAGCGAATTTAGGATCTCTAAGTTTCGGTAGATAAAGAGACCCCAAGCCTGCACCGCGATGGGCAAACTCAAGTATAAGTCGAATGCAGTCTCCACACAATTGATAAATGGCTCGCGAAAAATTCGCATGGGAAAGGATCTCGTAAAACAAAGGAAAGTTGGGGTTATAAAGAGGGATAGGGAGACCAGCAAGAAGTTGACCGAGCGAGATTATGATTTCTTCATTGGTGCATTGATGATCAGAAAATAATTTAGAGGAAAGAATGGACTTAGGACCATGATCAAGAATGGTGGATAATGTAAAACCTTTTTATTTAAAGTCTTTTTGAATTTCTTCAAATTCATTGTCATATTTACGACCACTTTGAGGCATTTTTGAGTATGGGAATGGAGGAGAAGTGAAGATCAAGAAGGAGAAGAAATTCAAAAATTGCAGTAGCAGAAGTGGAACTTGAGAAAGAACAATGAAGAAAAGTTGCTGAGAAAACGAAAAGAAAAGTAAAAAGAAAGCAAAAGAAGACTAAGAAGGATATATATATAGAGAAGGAGGTCTCGAGAAGATAAAACTCATTAATGCGAAGAGATGACGTGAACGGTTAAGAAGTGACGGTTACGAAAGACGTGTCAAGAAATAAATGGTAAAAGAAACATGTATAATTTGTTTCGCACGAATCACGGAAGGTTGTAGGTGGAAAAGAATAGGGAAAAATGAGCGGCTGCGGCATTTAGAGATAGAAATTCTCATATCATTCTCTTCTTCGCAGAGAAGACATGAGAAGAGGCAAGATGTAGGAGCAGAATCTTGGAACAATTATGTCTTAGCGAAGTTTTAACTAAAAGTTTGAAGATGTTTGCGAAGGCCGTCGCAGAGTGTTAGAAAAGTGATGTAGCGAATGACGTCATCCTAACCAGGAGGAAAGTGTGAAGATTTTGCGAGATTGAAGTTAACTTGCGAAGAAAACCCTTATAAGCTTGCGAGAATGACGCAGACCAGATCCGAAAATAAAGGTTGGCTTAGCTGTCATCCACTATGTAATATCCTATATAAAAGACCAAGCAGATTAGAGAAAGAGAGATCTTTTTTGAGAGAGGTTGGAGAGAACAAATAGGAGAGAGAAAGTCTAGAGCTATTCTGATTTCTTTATATTCTTATTATTCTTGTAAGATTCTCCAGAAAAATAAATAAAACTTTGATAATTGATCGTGAAATTGGATTGGATCATTGTGTAATCTTGTAGGGGTGTAGTTGTAGGAAATCCTGCAACTACAGGGTATATAAAGGAAGGCCTTCAATTTATGATCAAACAAACAAAATGTTAGTAAATACAAAAATGTGACTCTGTATAGTTCTAAATCATATTAATAGCAAATAAATGTTGGCTAATGCCTTCTAGGTTAACAACTGTTGCAGGAAGTGTCTGTTAAGCGCTAGCTGCTGCTCATACCATGAAAGAAGTTGTGTAGGGATACGAATACTCCATATAAACTTGTAAGAGAATCAGGAAATAGTTGCACTTGTCCTGCGACTCATATTGTCTACACGCTGCATTTTATATTTATTTGGATCGGAACAAAGATTAGGTTGATGAAAAATTTCAACCTTTAGGCTGCTGCTGAAGCTAAAACTGATGTTAGCTAGCTTTACCGTTTCCTCTCGTTGCTGTCATCTTCAAGAGTCTCACTCAATCATGGACGAGTTGTCTTCTCGCACTATGTCACTATCTTTTCATTCTAACTACAGAATGTGGAGAGGGAGACCCTTGACCCAGTAATTTTTCCGGATCGACATCGGGACCGGTTTTCAAAACATTGGGTAACGTTCATGCAAGAAAACCATATGTGCTCACTCTCTTCTGTCACCGGATAACACATGCATAGCACTACGGTCATGTACTGTGTACTCCAGCCACCTTTGAACTGAAGATGATAAAAACTTGTTTAGACCCTAGATAGCTTGCTAGCTATTGCTTGATTATGGAAGCTGATCTAAACCATCTTTAGGCAAAAATATCCACCACACTTTGGTTCATTTGGAAATACGGATGTTCGGTTGTCTTTGAGAAAATCCACCCAGATCCAGTCAGCTTATTAGGACAAATAAATGGTTTCTTAAATTCCACACCGACAAATACCCTACAAAGCAATAAGGAGAACCAAAAGAAAATATCAATCAACAATGCTTGGTCCAACCTGAATTCAGACTGGATAATCTTCATTGATGCGTCCTACAAAAAAGAAGATTCTTCGATGGGATATGCTTTCATCTTGTACTCTACCGATGAAGAAGCATTCATGCACCTCTTGGCGGGTTCGGAGTGGGCGACGTCAGCTTTTCATGCAGAAGCAAAAGCCTTGCTAAAGGCAATTATGTGGCTAAAGGATAATATCCTATCAAGTGTGGTCATTGCAACTGACTTCAAAGCTTTGGCAGACAAACTAAACAGGGTGACTTCAGAATCTCCGTGGTCGGCAGAAAATACATTGCAGGAAATAAGAATAATTGTGGACGTGCTTCCTCAAGCTAAAATGAAATTTATAAAGAGAAAGAACATCAATGCAGCGGATTACATTGCTAAGGAGGCAAGACTAAAAAGGCTACAACACAATGCAGCGGATTACATTGCTAAGGAGGCAAGACTAAAAACCAACGAAAGTTAAACAAATAACAAAGCATAGATTTTAATTCGTTGAATAAAAATGATTTTGTAAATATGTTGTATTACATTTGCTATCTTTAATATATGATCTTTTCCATCAAAAAAAGAAAAAAAAGAAAAGGTTAAATGTAGCTAATCTCCAGTTATTATTAGGAACAAATGACACTCTCTAATAAGGGTGGAACATGGGCAAAGGTGATTTTTGGTATAGAGGATCTGGGGCCAGGTGGATGCTGAAACTGATAAACTGATGCTAGCTAGCCTTATTGCTTCCACTCGTACGCATCTGGGGTGATCTAGTCGCACTATTCATCTTTTCAGTCCAACTAAATTATATTCTCTTCGGAAAACAGGCAGAATTCCAGATCAACAAATAAAATCTTATTTAATACCTAATCAACCTTTAAGTGTAACAAAAAGATATACTACGAGTTAGATGATTTCGATGGCTAACTAGGGTTAAGTAGACCAATTATCAAGGTCTGGATATGAAATTTTACTACCCTAGCTACTCAGATCAGTCATATCTACTAATGAAACGTGAGATATACATACACAACGAAGTAAATTTAGATTTGCTAATTATACTACAATACAGTAACAATTGAACAGCCAGTTTCAAAACAAAATCATAAATCCATTACTTGCCTAGTTAAATGGAGTTCCAAGTCAAGAAAGTAAATCTCATGTTTAGCTAGGGTAATTTGAGTGAAACCTTCTGCCTTCACGTATAAGAGAGAGAGAGAGTTGGGGTGGCAGATAGAGAGTAAGCACGCAGTGCTTCAAGCATGGAAACATTCATACAAGAAAACCATGTGTGCTTACTCTCTTCTGTCACCGTATTAACTATTAACCATGATATCAATACTACCCGGAGTCCTGGACTAGAGTAATTTGAGTGGAACCTTCACATATCCCAATAAAATGAGAGAGAGAGAGAGGTAGTTAAGATTAGGTGGTCGGGTGACAGATAGAGAGTAAGCACGCATAGATTCAAGCATGGGAACGTTCATGCAAGAAAACCATGTGTGCTCACTCTCTTCTGTCACCGTATGACCGATGCATATCTATATTACCTGCATTAGTAGTATATCATCGATTAATCATACTACCTGTGCTGTTTACGCCGGCCACCTTTGAACTGAAAATCGTAAGAACTTCAGATCCTAGCTTGCTGGCTAGATCATCATCATCATCATCATCATCATCATCATCATCATCATCATCATCATCATCATCAATGAAACTCTATCCCTAACCAGCTGTTTTGTAAGAGGATTTTTCTGTGTGAAGAAGAAGTGAAGGCCCGTTGATCCTTTATATAGGGATCAAAAGTACCTCTCCTCATTGATCCAATCTCTATCATATCTGTTTATTCTACCACTAGATTACTTTTCTAAAGTAAAGTAGTCACGAAATAGAAAATTGATAACTCATTCAGACTTATATGTCTCTCTACTTGATCATATGATTCATATATATCCCGACCTGCCTCATTAATGATGAATTCCTCATGTCAAGGTTTCTCGAATAAAAAAGGCTAATTGGTCTACTTTACTTTTTTTTCTCTATCACTAAGTCGACCCTACTAATCACCGCCACCACCACCACTAAAAATAATATACCGTCATACAGAGTCACAGACAGTCATACAGAGTCACAGACAAACAACTAGTCCAAGTTTGAAGGGTCACGACATATACATTTCCAAGATGATATATATAGGTTAAGGATTTGATGATTCTTATATTGGAGTTATAATTATCCTCATTTGATTTGATTGGGGGCCAAAAATAATAGGGGGCCTTGACATTTTATTTGCACCCCAAATTTTTCAGGTGCGTATTAATCCGATTATGAAAGTACTATTATACCCTTCACTAAAAATAAATCTTAAAAACCTATTAACCCTTAATCCTAAGCCCCAATTCATTTCTAGTTCTAAACAAAAAGATCACTCTCTCCCCTCTCACCCTCTCGACTCTTCTCTTCTCCTCCATTAACGACTCCAAGAAAAAAAAATTCACCCGAAAATTTCAGTTACAGTAAAAGGGTCGTCAATTCGACAAGCCTAAACCCTAACGATTTTTCATATGCATATAGAGACCATAAAAAATCGTTAGGGTATATGATGATCAAGATAACGACCTTATTTCTGTTTTTCATATTTTTTACCCTAGATTAGAGTCGTTAACATAATATAGAAACCTATGACGATCCTCTATGGACGACCCTTTTTAAAGGTCAACGACCCTAGGTGAAAAACAAACAAACCTCTCTGTCCCAAATTTTTTCAGAGTCGTCTTGGTATAGACACACAAAATAACGACTCTTTGTGACCCAAGCTAAGAGTCGTCAGGGTATATCATATTACCCTGACGATTTTTCATAACCTGTAAAAGTTGCAAGTTTGAGTCGTCAGGGTATATCATATTACCCTGACGATTTTTCATAACTTTGGAAAAGTTAAGGTTTGAGTCGTCATTTTGGTGTCAATACATTGACGACTTTATAGAGTCGTTAGGGTATACATCCCTCGACATTGACGACTCTTTTCTGTGTTGTGACATATATCCAATCCATGGGAGAATTTAAGATAATCTTACCATCAACACAATCATCTTTGTTACTTGAACCTTCTTCAACATCATTTCCCCTACTTAAATTACTCATTTCTAAAAACCGCAAATTTTCCTCTAAAACCTTCTCTTCTTCTCAAAAAAAAAAAAAAAAAAAAAATCTGTTTTTTATCTAACATAATCCAACCACACTAATTAAATTAACTTTATTAAGTTTTAAGACTAATCATTCAGGGGCAGTTTAGGTATTTAGAAAAAAATTTGTTAAGGGGTGACCCAAATTAGGTTTGGGTGATCTTTTTTGTCCTCTAGTGGGAGGCCCCCAATTAATATCTTTGGCCCCCAATCAAATAATTATCTTGGGAAGATTCATATGTGTTTTACAAAAGGTTAATTCCATTTTTATCCTTATGAATATATAGTTGACTCATTCTTTCCATCTCTGGGTTACAATTTCACCCGTATATTCTCATGTGTTCATGTTATGATTTTTTTCATTTTTTTTCCGGTAATAACGATCAGCTTTAACGGTCATCTAAAAATGCTCGCATGTTAGTAATTGATAAACGGTTGATCTCTTTCAAGATATATATGGGAGATGTGGGTCCCAAAATTTATTATGGGTTGGAGCTCAGCTTGTTGCTCGGCTACTAACCAAATGCTGTGTTTGATCAAAATCCGCAAATTTATAGAAATATTCACAAATAAATAAATCGGATCAAATAAATTATTTTCATAAAATTTTCTTATTTACTTTTTCCTTTTTAAGTGTGATATGCTGTTTAGGAATATCAATAAGGGCATATTGGAATGTGATGATATCAATAAGGGCATATTTTAAGAAAGACTGATATGGAATGTGATGATATCAATAAGGGCATATTACTTCCTTTTTATGGAAACATCTTACATCAATGATGATGATGATCTAGAAACAAAAGATCAGCAAACAAAATGGTTTGAAACCATTAGAAGGATGTCAATTTCTCCAATGGGTTATAAAATTTCTGTACAATTTTCTATTTTCGTTTATGAAATATGTAATTTTTGTATGGATTGTTTTTCTCTATTTTCAGATGTAATTGATCAATGTATAAGCAAAATTTCGTATTAATGAAATTATCATGTGATACCTCTTCCATCAAAAAATAATAATTTAATAAGTCTTTCACCGTTAATTTCGTTAATTATCATGTTAATTAATCATATTTAATTATTCTGTCTAGAGAATGCTTCATTATAGCTTAATAAGATTAAATATAATTATGCGTTAAAATTGATTACATATGCATATTATCGTGTCCACCAATAAACAAAAGCTTACTCATTATCATGTCGACCATCAAACAAAAGCTTAATCCGGTAATATACCAAATATCAAATTAAGAAAAAACAATGTTTAACGATTCCAATCAATGACTAAAAAGGAAAAGTATTTGTATTAAAAGACAATTGTGCTTGGCTTCACATATCTGAGGAAAGCTCATGCCAAGATGAGGAATATATGTATATGCACAATGCACCCTCCGACAGAAAGAAAAAGTTTCAGTGCAAAAGAAAACGCAAATTGTTTTTTTGTTGCATATATGGTCAACTAAGGGAAGCCTGAACAACCAATTAGAAATGGAATCGTAATAATTAATCGACAACTTTGTTCCGACAAAAAAAAACTTATTACGTAAGGCGAAAAACAAAATTATATCGTTCAAAAAATAAATAAATTTAAAAAGCATATTTGACTTGTTAATTAAACTTTGATTAAGCATATACAAACAAAACAGAACCATTGAAATGCATGTACCAATGAGGGAAAACAATGGTGCATGCCCATACATTGGGGCTTTAATATCTTTATTATATTTTTGATTTATGCGATTCAAAGTTTAGAAAAGTTGGGTCCGGTATGAATTGATATCTAATTTTCTTAAAGAATCAAATCCATAAAATCAACCACATATCAATTGATTCAAGTCTTCTCATAATGCCAATTCAAGGCTAACACATGATTCATGCATAAAAAAAATCATAAGGCCAACAAACAATATTGAATTTGAAAAAGAAATCATAATCTTCACCACGTATCTTTCTCTAATTGTACAAGTGAAAACACATGACGGTCATAAGAAAAAACGGATTACAAAATATTCAAAATCTGTGAGGATTTAAAGAGAAAGCAAAGGAGCAAAGGTGTTGGGATTTATAGACACTTAGGTTTTGATACTTGTTTAAATAGCCAAAAATTAAAAAGATATTGTTTAAATGGACCAAAAAATTTAAAAATAAAAGAGGATGTAACCAGTTTCATCCGTCCATTTTCAAATATTTTTTTCTTATTTTTATTTTACACAGGATGCATCCAGTTTCATCCTTGCTATTTTTTAAGTATAAGCCAGGATGAAATCCAGTTTCATCCTTGCTATTTTTTTTTTTGACTATTTCACCCGTACTTTTTTTACTCGTCTATTTGAACCGTGTTTTAAAATTTTTTGGACAAATGACCCATTTTCTCTTTTTTAGATCCTGAAAGAGAGGAGTAATCGAAAGAGAAAAATATGGAAGTTCAAGTTTTTGATAACATGGGTGAATATAAATACACATCACTCTTGCCATTGTACCAGACACACAGAATCAGCCGTCAATCAGCTGTTAATGAGCGTGTCATATAGCGAAACCTTAAATTTTTGTACATTGATGCCAGCTTTACATATTACTATGTGCAGAGATATAAATGGTCATGAGTGAGATATAACCCGTTCCAAATATGACCGTATATTGATGACTTCTGACTAGCCTGCTTAGAGGTGTAAAACGTGCCGGCCCGGCACAGTCCGGCACACGAAGTCACGTGCTTCACGTGCCAAGTGCCGTGGGCGTGCGGTGCCAACGATTTAAATGTCTTTGTCGTGATCGTGCTTTACTAGTCAAAAGCTAGGCACAAAGCACAACCCATCGGCACAAAGACACGAATAAACGTGTCGTGGCTTGTACGTCTTGACACACGTGCTATAAACAATTTGAAATCACTTAATGTATACATTAAGTCGGACATTATCACAAGAATTTAATTAGACAACATATCATTTGAAATTATTTCAAGTAAAACTAACAAGTTTATTCAATAAAAAGAAATAGCCCATCAAGTATAAAATTGGATTATTGTCATGTAAATTAATGTTCTAGTTAAATATAGACAACATTATAACAACTATATTCAAATATATTTTCCAAATATTAAGGTATTATATGTGTTGTTATAAATAAGCCAACATAAAATGTTAAAAACTAGCTAGAATAGTGACTCTTTTGTGAAATATACCAAAAATGTGATGTATTATGCCTTGTTATATGGTGTATTTGTACATGTTATGACGTGCTCTCTTAACGTCTTTGTCTTTGCCGGTTTGAGCCACGTGCTTATCCGTCGTGCCGCTTTGTCTTCTTCGCGTGCCAATTAGTCAAACCCAAAGACGTCCCATTTAACTAACGTCTTTGTCGTCGTCTTTGGCTAAGTCACGTCTTTGTCTTTGAAATTTTGTGCTCAAATTTTAGCGTCTTTGTCAGGGCCGGGTGTGCTCGTGTTGGCATGGCCCAATTTACACCTCTAAGCCTGCTTGTATTAGTAGATTAGCTAGGTTTTTTTTTTTTTTTTTTTTCTTAAGGGGTCCCCTGCCTAGGTTAAGGCTTAGTTTGTAGTCTTGCAGCTTTTGTAAAAGCACTTTTTTTCGCCGTGCGTTGTTGTCTTTGTCTTTGAGAAAAAACAGGTTAGGCGTTTGGTAAAATATTAATTAAAGTTGAAGCTGATTAAAAAAATAATCAAATTGTGTTTGGTAAAATTTCAGACTCAACCATAGTTGTTGTAGCAAATGACAAAAACGGACATATCTCTAATGGTAGGTTTATTCAATTTTATGGGGTTTAAAAATAATTAATTATTTTACTATATAATATTAATATTCATATTAATTACCACTATTATTATGATTGTTAAAAAATTATTTTACTTAAATACTTATATATATATATATATTTCAAACAAAAAATGAAACTAAAATTAAGTAATTATTTAATATTTTTTTTTAATTATATTGTTAACAAATTAAATGAAATGGTATATAAAATAGTTTGAAAAATTAAAAAATTTAAAAAATTAAAGAATACAATATAAGAAATAGTAAAAAAATTGATTGTATATAAATTTAAAGGGTAACTTTTGTCATTTATAAAATAAAGTAGGGATAAAAAAGATAAATCAATCATTAAATTTAGGTGGGGCCACAAAACTTATGCTTTTGTAGTTTTTAAAAGCTCTCCTCCTCCTTTTTTAAAAATTGAGGAATTTGGGAAGTGCTTTCAATAAAAAGCACTTTGATTTTTTTTTTACCAAACACTAATTTCAAAAATTATTGACATAAATAGCTTTTGAAAAAATAAAAGCATTACCAAACCAAGCCTAAAGCTAGGCTATACGTCACCATAGCTTTAACTTAGCTTTAACTTCTGACTAGCCTGCTTGTATTAGTAGCCCTGCTTATATTTGGAGAGGCGCGCGCATGGCTCCCTCCAATGAATCAAAGAACACGAAACCTGACTAAGTTAAAGCTATGGTGATGTATGACGAGTTGTCGTAGATGTACGTTATACCAACTAGCACCGGTCGAATTATTATATTATTATCAAGATCATTATCCATCATTCATCAACTATCTCCATAGAATCTTAGAGACTTTATTTGTTCAAGAATACTCAGATCAGATGAGTCCATTACTATTAATAGAGAAACAAGAAATGTCGATGTTGTCAATAATGATGTCAATGAATATCAAAAGAAAGAAAGCAAGCAAGAAAGAAAAAGCATCTAATACTTTAAACCCTACCATATTGGAACTCCATCTCTTCTGCAAACCCTATTGAATCTTGAGCATACTACACGCAGTTGTATGCATGTGTAAAGTGAAGTATATATGGCATGTGGCCAATTGGGCGCGTCACACTTGTTGCTCTAGGGTATACACCAAAAGAAAAAGGATCAGAACAAAAATAGTTGCTCTAGGGATACACCAAAAGAAAAGGATCGGAACAAAAAGAAATTCGATATATCTTATACGCTTTTCAACAAAAATGATTCAAAATATATGGTGTGGTAAATACGTTTCTATAGGTCAAAGGTCAAGGCAATTTTTCTTGTGACGTTGACTTAGTCAACTTCAATCATGTCTTCAATTTCTTGATTAATTCTGGGTCTCTAATTCCTGATATGCTTCTGATTTCATGTTCTACTGGTGATTGATTCTCCCTTTCCTCTCTTTATTTGTTCCTCTTTATGTTTTAGGTTTCTTTACAAACTATTTGACCTAATTTATTCAATCAGGAAGTTTTATTCCCTTTAGCAATTCTTCTAATCTAAATCGTGATGTATATAATTATTTGATTGACTCTTTTTTGTTATTCAGATAACTGCAAAATTGTTCCTTTTCACGAGTTTTTTTTTTTTTTCCCTTTTCTTAATTAGGTCATGAGCTAATGGAGGCGCAGCCATATGGTTTTTGGAAAACATCATAAGATTCGATTATTCAAGAGATATGGGAGAGATGGGTGCAGTAAATTGGGTTCAGTTCGATGCATCCTGTTAAGTCATCCTTTCTGTAAATATTGAAGTTATGTCATTCGTAGTATTTGGGGTTTTCTGAGATCCTACTCTTTGTAGGGATTTGATGTTGTCTATGAAAGTATAATGAATAGTAAACTTTTCTGTTTGGTTAAATCTGCTTTAACATGGTGTAGTCTCTTCTTAATGATGGTATTGGAGATTTGTTGGATAGATTTTAAGTGGTTCTCTCTACGGTTATTCCTTGTATTTTCTTGTGAGTATCAAAAGTTCTGTAACATTCATCAAAAGTTGTGATATTCTTTATCTCCTCAATTAGTGATAATGTTATATTAAGAGAGATTAGTTATTTTTTAATTTGTGCACTAATTCTCACTGGGTTTGGGTGGCTGCCTCAGATGACTGTTTACACTTGGAAAATTTGGTTATCCAGTTTAGTTACTCTTTGATATTCTTTCCTTTGAGAATATGCATTATTATCTCTTCAATTCCTGATATCTGTGGTTAAATCATGTTAGGCGTGATAAATTTGTCATTATGGCAGTCCTTTCATCTTTCAATTCCAAGAATTGTCTTAATGCAAAGTGTCTTCATTTAGTGTCTCTGGTCTTTTATCTATATATGCTATGGTTCCTCATTTCTTTCAGTATGCAACTCTTAAGTTTCTGATTACTTTTTTACTCTTAATTTAATTTCTCTGGAATGGCTTATGCTGCTGAACAAGTTAAAGTTTTAGACTTAGATGAAGATGTTGAAGAGTTCCCTCACCTGTTTCCTGCACTGCTATGTGATAACACTCGCATCTACTACAAAACCTCTGTTAAGCATCATCTTAATAGAATCTGGCCGATAAACTCAGCAGATTTTAAACTTGCTAAACCGTATATGCAAGGCATGCCTTATCAGAATCTGTTTGATGTCATGTTTAAAAGTAGTAAGGATATGGATATTGCTTTTTATGCTCGTCCTACTTTACTGTTTGGTCAGCTTTTTGCAGTGCAACCCTTAAACAAGCTTGAAGCTATCTTTGATTTGGTTTGGGAAAAAACTCTTATGCCAGTCCAAGTTACAATTCCTTCGGATCTGGTCAAAAAAGGAAGGGCGCGATAATTTTTGGATCAGATTGGAGTCTTTGTTGCTTCTGAATATTCTGTTGGTAATAGGTTTGAAGTCAACTTGATGGTTCCACTCAACTCTCCCTTAACAAGGAAGGTTGTTATCAATACTAGTAGTAAGACTTTTTACATGTCTGCATTTTATCCAAGGCTCCCTTTCCGTGCTTGCAAACGTTATTTTGTGCTTATTCATGATGAAATTAGATGTCGAGAGATTCAATCTAGGATCTTTGTCAGAGCTCTTCCGGCTCCAACTACTAGAGATACACATGTTGCAGTCACAAATCCGACAATGAATCTTCCTGGTGGTTCGGGTGCGCAAATGTCGAGACTTTATCATGCATCTGTCCTCGTCGCTTCTCTTGCGAGAGTCTAAACCTTACGCTTTCGTAAGTCTTGACCTTTGGGGTCTTTAGGTAATAGAAGTTCGTCTCTCTTCTCTCATGCTTTTGCTTCAGCTTTGCCTTTTGTCTCATCTTTGACTATTAGAGAACCTTCTAGCACTGGTCGCCCTTCTCCTCGTCCTTCTCCATCGCCTGATTTTCCAATATTATCTCCTTTCGATAGAAAAGGGAAGAGACCAAGGACTGAATTTGAAACTAATCCTTTTGTTTTCATGCCTCCACCACATTGGCCCTCTGTGCCTCCTTTTACTCCTCCTTCTGATATATCATTCAATGTGGGGTCTGTTGGAGAATCTTCCACTATGGGTGCCTCAAATGGGAATGTATTCTGGTCCTCTTCTTGTTCATCATTTTCGCAAACTGTGGTGTCGTCTTCGGGTTTCACCTATAGTTCTGCTTCTGAATTAAGTTTCGCCTCTGCTACCTTTGGCTCCATTTTACCTGACAATGACAGTTTGACTGAAAATATGCTTAATGAGGGTTTTAATGATGCTATTATTCTTGAGCCGATGCCTTTAGCTTCTCTTCCGATGAAGAATTTGAAAGGTCGATCTTATAATGTTGGACTCAGACTCTATGGCTGCTGATGCCTCTAATGCTCATGATCTTGTAAGTCTTCATTTGCGTCTTCTTATTTTTTGCCTTTGATATTCCTATCGTTTTTTAGAACTCTTGTGTGTTTTACTGCTTCCCTCATCTTGCTGTTACTTTTTGTGGTTGTTTTCTCGTTACTATTGTTGTTTCTTTTTCTTCAACATGAAATTCTTGTGTTGGAACATTAATGGCTGTTTCTCAGATAAGAAGTGAAGAAATTTATATAACCTTGTTAGAAAGTATAAACTTGACTGTGTATGTATTCTTGAAACTATGGTTGATGCTAGCACAATTTGAAAATATACACATCATCTTCCATTTGATGCTTGGTATTTTATTCCTGTTGTTGGTAAATAGGGAGGCCTTGCTTCTTGAAAAATCAAATATAGAAGTACTAGGTTCTTCCTTAAACATGATCCATATATTATGCGATATTACTCCAACAATCAAGAATTGTGTGGTCTCGTTTATTTATGGCTCCTTAACTTCTTTTGGTATGCGAAATCAGTGGAATTTTTTGAATGAAATGTCTGTGAATAACAATAATCCTTGGCTGCTAGTTGGTGATTTCAATTTCATTCTTCATAGTTCTGAAAAATAAGGAGGTATCTCAACACTCTTTCCCCCCACAAGTTGGCAGATAATCCTTTAATTAACATGGCATAAATCATCTCCTTAATGGTTCTATTCTTACGGTCAACTATACCATTAGACTATGGTGAATAACGAGCTGCAATCTCATGAATAATATCATTTAACAAGTAAAGTTCTCCTATATGAATTTCATACTTGCCATCACGTTTAGACCTAACCCTTTTAGTGGTAACATATACTTCATTTTCAATTTCAAGTTTATACTCTTAAGGCTTCTAAGGCATCATCCTTACCCCTAATCAAGTATACAAGAGATTACCTCGTACAATCATCTATGAAAGTTATAAACCACCTTTTACCACCTTAGTTTGGGTTGATTCATGTCAACTAGGTCTAACTGAATTAATTCTAAGGGCTTAGAATTACTCTGAACAATTTTGCTAAAAGGTTTTATAGCATATTTTGATTCTGCAAAGATTTAACTTTTGTGTTCAATATCCAAACTAAATTTGGGTACACAACCTACGCTAGCCAATTTATGCATTGACTTATAAGTTTACATTTCCAAGTCTACCATGCAAAACATTCAATCACATAAAAGAAAACACAAGAATCAACTATGTTCACTTCATCATTTTTTCCGTTAAGCTTATATAGACCCTAAGTCTTATAACCGTTGCCTAAAAAAACACTGCCCTTAGTAAAGAAAAGTTTTTTAGATTCAATTAATATCTTAAATCTTTTACCAACTAAAACAGAACAAGATACAAGATTCTTGCATATGCCCGGAACATGAAAACTTCATTCAATGTGAGAATATTACAGATATGAGCTTCTGCTCGACCTTTCTCTTTTATGCAACCTCTGTCGCAGATGAGTTACTCAAATAGATTTTCTCGACATCCCCTATCCTCTGATAGGAGGTGAACAGGTCTCTGTTTCAACAAATATGCTTGGTGGCTCCAGAGTCCACCCACCAGTCTCTCACATTGGTTATTAAAATTACTTCCGACATCATGCCGCTAAACTCGTTCTAGTTTGTTTCAACTAAATTAGCATTAGCTTCTACTTATTAAGGTTTTTACGTTGTCTACAATTTTTTGCCTTATCGCCGGGATTTTACAAACATAAAAATCACCCTTAATCAAAGTAATGCTAGATTCAGTTTTACGAAACATACCTTTCTTAAGAAGACTGCGCTTAAAGTTGCATTTGATGTTCTCACCTTTGTCAGCTTTGGAAAACTTGTGTTCATCCACATGCGCCTATTAGCCATGTCCCTTTCCAGTTTCATGTCACAATCTTTGTTTATACTCTGACTAGGGAAACGGTGATTTCCCAATTACTTAAAACACAAAATATCACAAAACTTAGTTCCGAATGGGAAAATAAAATATGAGTTTTGAATATAACATCTAGATATACAAACTTCGTTTGAATCACCATTTCAAAAAACTCATGGTTACCCCATAAAAACTAATTTAGTGAACAACAAATTTCTGCTCGTCAGAATTTTTCAGGAACGTTTCTCTGTTTTGTAAAATATCAAAAAAATACTTTTACAACTCCAAAAATTCTGAAATTTTGTGTGGTGAACTATCAAGATGTCTTCTACATCATGTCAAAAGGGTTCAACGAAATTACTTTTAGTTTAAGAGATAAACTCTAAACTCTACATATGACCAAAAATTCGTTTTTTTTTTGTTTTTCACTTCACAATTAACATCCATGATTATTATGAATTCTAATGTCTTAAGATTGTTGGGTGCAATAATCAAAAATAAGTAAAATTCAAATAAGCAAAAGTTATTGATACTTAGCTCCTTTATAATGGAAGTGATCGATTTGATGAAACGAACGAGCTCCCCAGATCTCCACAACAACAATAAGGCAAAACTTTGGAAAAACATAGTGAGTCACGTGTTCAACACGCTGCCCTTTAGACATTAGCGCCTGGCTACACTCAAGAGTGATTCTATAGCCCTCATAGGACGGATATCTCCAGGATAAAACAACCTAATACACTTACTACTAGCATATGTAGTAGATGCTTAACTTGAGCTTGGCAACTCCGAAAAAACTTAAGGAAAATCGCGAACGCATAAAAAAACATATAAAATATCTTCCCTTGGGGGTCCCTCTAAAATATAGAGAAACCCCTTTCCCATATATTTTACAAAAGTAGTGAATTTGTTTATATAATTGACAAATACAACTTAAGAAGAGGAACTCCCCGATGTGGGACTAAAAGGTTTATATAGTCTCTTAAAACTACTAAAAAATGGAAACTCCACAATGTGGGACTAATAAGTTTCATTCACAAAGAAAACAATAAATTAAATTTATTTAGTTAAAAATCTTAAAATAACAATTAATTAATATTGTTTCCAACAATCCCCCACATGAATGAAAACCTCAATAAAACATGAAAGTATAGATAGATCTTGGTAAATCAACATCCCAATCTCACGACCCAAACATACTGAACAGATATACAGATCGTGCAAGTGTTGAAACCATACTAGTCCTTTCTACGTTCTCTCCCTCACACAAAAGTGTGTTGACCCCAGGGTCGTACTATAGATTGCAAAAATCATAATAGTATAGAGAGCTTTTATCTTTAGTTTCTCACAGGTGAGACTAAAGGTATCTTTCACCAAAGTGAAAAATCAAGAACTAGTGAACCCTTAGTGACCCTTAGGTCCTAAGTTCCAGTAATACCAAAACTATCAAAAACGAAAATCATATAAAAAACGCAGGAAATACCATTTTAGGCAGAGGTGTCCATGAGGTCTTGAACCTTTTCTTAGTGAGATATTACCGGAATTACTTGCTAGAGACAGTGAACCATGTCTTGAACTGCTAGCGTTTGATGTAATTCGCGATAATAACCACGGATGATATCTCCAAGGTTCTTGAACCGATTTTGTCCAATTTGTCCCTGGACATATCATGTTTCTCGATTGCTCTAGAGAATCAAAGCTCATATTCTCATCTAAGCGCCCACCTTCCTCATTCGAGATAGGTGAGTTTCTATAAAGAGTGTTATTCTTTACACCCCACTTCAATCTTAAATTGAAATTATAAAACTCATTAAGACTTCTTAAAAGTCATCCTTCACATGCAGTCACACTATCACGTCTACACCATAGGGAAGGGACAGAGAACAAAATTCCCTGATAGCGTTTTCCTTTACCCACCACAAATTAGTTGTCTCATTTGAAACCTTGATAGTTAAATGATGTGGTTGGGGTGACAGATAGAGAATAAGCACACAGTGCTGAAGCATGATTCATGCAAGAAAACCATGTGTGTTCACTCTCTTCTGTCACCATATAAACCCATGCATATCAATTAATATTACCTGTACTGTGTACACCGGACACCTTTGAACTGAAGATCGTAAGAACTTCTTTAGACGCTAGCTTGCTAGCTAGTTCCTTCGATCATCGGATCTCTCTGTTGACTCTATACGGAACTCTATCCCTGACCAACTGTTTTATAAGAGGATTTTTTCTGTGTGTGAAGTTAAACTGAAGGCGTGTTGATCCTTTATATAGGAATCCCAAGTACCTCTCTGTTTCTGGCTCCCTCTCTCTCTCTCTGATCTCTGTCTCTTATTGATCCAATCTCTCTCATTTTGGTTTATTCTATAGTCGATAATACTATTGTACTCCCTCCGTTCTTAAATAATAGGCTTGCTTTTATAAATAAATGTTTCAAAAAAATAGTTTGGTTTCCTAATTGGGAAAGTCAAATGTTACTTTAGTTTTTAGGACCACTTTTCTCTTAACTTCTTTGACAAGTGTCTTGGGGACCATTTCACTTTAGTTCTTTTGCTAACAAGTGTCATGAGGACCATTTCACTTCATTTCTTTTATTGACAAGTGTCATGAGGACCACTTTCAATGATTAGTTCTTTTAATTTCCTTAATTTTCTCAAAAAACAAAACTAGCCTATTAAAAAAGAACGGAGGGAGTATTCATATTCTAAAGTAAAGTAGCTAGTTAAGATATAGAAAAGTAATAAAAACATGATCTATCTATCTAGATAATTCATTCAGACTCTATGTCATACTATTTGATCCTGTATATCCCAACCTGCTATCTCATTAATGATCGTTTCCTCATGTCAAGGTGTCTAGTAATTCTAAATTTCTGTTACTTATAGTAACAAGTCTTAGAGCAACTGCAGTGGGCGACTAAACCCATTTATTTGGTCTCTGAACCAGGCGTAGCGGGACGGACCATCGACCAAATCCCAGACTAAATCAACAGTGGGCGACTATATTTGGTCGGGGACCAAGACTAAACCCAAATATAGTCGGGCGTTGATATAATCCCCGCCCACCACCAAGCGGTATATAATGTACGCCCACACCAAGCGAACGTATACTCAACGCCCCACACCCAGGCGTGGTTTATACCTCCGCCCTTCCTTTTTTTTTTTTTTTTTCATTTTTAATGGGGCGGGGTTAATACCTCCGCCCCATCAATCTTTTTAAAATTTTTGAAATGGGGCGTGGTTTATACCACCGCCCCATTGTTTTTTTTTTTTTTTTTTTTAATTTTTTTAAAATTTCCAAATCACCCCATGCCAGGCGAATGTATAATTCACGCCCCACCACCAGGCGAACATATACTTCACGCCCCACACTCCGCGAACGTATAATCCACGCTCCACTAAATTTAGTCTTCCGCCCGTAGCGTCACACCCCGCACTAAACCCAAATTTTGGTCTTTTTTCCTCTTGGTCTTTGGTTATCTTTTCCTTGCACCACCGATTCTCTAAAAACATCACCACTGACAAAAAGTTGGTCTACTTTTCTTTAGTCTCCGATAAAAAGTTGGTCTACTTTTCTTTTTCAGTCAGTCCCCACTGACAAACCAGCATCACCACCACCACTAAAAACAATATATCGTAACTGCTGTTTGGTTTCCCAATCTCATCTCTTATCTGGATTCGAATGCTGTCTACAGGACAGACATACATACTACAGTCAGCCTTCCAAGTTTGAAGGTTCACAACATGAAGCAGAAATATGCATTTCCAAGATGATATACCATAGAAACCATGTTAAACAAACAGAAAAACATAGAAAAATTTAAAAAGTATCAGTTAAAACAAAATAAAATCAATTAGCTAGTTTTGCTCGCTAATTATGTTTTCTGATACAAGATTTTCACTAGCGTTGGCCGAGAAATTCATTGCCTCACTCACTCGAGACTTTTATGTTAAATTGTTAACCAATCAAATTTATTCTGTGTAGAAAATGCTTGCTTCATCATAGCTATGATTATTTATAGTTACGCGTTAAAAGTGCTTACATATGCGTATTATCATGTCCACCAATTAGCGAAAGCTTATCTATTATCGTGTCGACCATCTAACAAAAGCTTAATCAGTAATCATGAACTATACGCATCAGACAAAGCTAAAAAAATGTAACGGTTAGAATCAATGACAATAAGAAAAAGTATATATTATTTTTGATCCGTAAAGAAAAATTTAAATTTATTGATCAAAAAAAAATAGAGGGTATAAAAGCTATGACCAATAAGAAAAAGTATTTATAATAAACAAGCTAGTGCTTGGGTTAATGGGTTCACAAGTCTGAGGAATTAAAGCTCAGGCATTTGCCAACAATTAATGTTCATGCATTTAGTATATGGGGAGGTAGCTACGGGAGAATATATCAACTCTCTAATAGAAAAAAATAAAGTTCTACACAAAAGAAAGGAAAATTTGTTCTTTGATTACATATATAATTACATAAAATTGGTCAATTAACCCAATAACGATAATTCCCTGGTGAAAAAGACATGGAAAATTTGATGTTGTTTAAATGGACGAGAATATAAAAACAGCCAGGATGTAAACAGTTTCATCCTACCAATTTTAAAATACTTTTTCTTATTTTTAATTTAATCAGGATGCATCAAGTTTCACCCTCGCTATTTTTTAAGTTTAAGCCAAGATGAATCCAGATTCATTTTTGCTACTTTTGGTGTTCATTTCACCTAGAGGTGTAAAACGTCTTAGTAGGTTATTCCAGGGACAATGACACGAAATCACGTGCTTCGCGTGCTATGTGTTGTGCCGGAGATTATGGCGTGGCGTGCCGTGCTGTGCCGTGCTAGAAGGC
Source organism: Papaver armeniacum (assembly GCA_023531295.1). Classification (NCBI taxonomy): domain Eukaryota; kingdom Viridiplantae; phylum Streptophyta; class Magnoliopsida; order Ranunculales; family Papaveraceae; genus Papaver; species Papaver armeniacum. The sequence continues at coordinate 411,934 of JAJJWW010005211.1, forward strand.
GTGTTGTGCTGGGCTATGCCAGAAAAATAAACGTGATGTCTTAGTGTTGTCTGTGCCGGGCACATCTATTTTATATTTTGCAGTATAAATGTTATCAAAATATTTAGGTATTATATGTGTTATAATGAAAATAAATTAACATAACGATAATAAAATGTCATAATTGGCTAGAATAAAGGCTCTTTTATGATATATACACAAAAATGTGATGTATTGTGCCATGTTGTGTAGTATTTTATACATATTATGACGTGCTTTTTTAACGTGTTGTGTTGTGTCGTGTCACGTGCTAATCCGTGCTTAGCGTCTTTGTCTTTGGCCTCTTGTTTGACGATTAGTCAAACCCGGCCCGTCCCATTAAATTAACGTGTTGTGCCATGCTGGGCTGGGATGTGCTTAAATTTTAACGTGCTGGGCTGGGCTGTGCCCGTGCTGGCACAGCCCAATTTTTACATCTAATTCACCCATACTAATTTTTACTCGTCCATTAGAACTATGTTTTAAAAATATTTGTGCAATTGACCCAATTTCTCATATAATTACCATCAGTCAACTAAGTAGCCTGAACAACCAATTAGAAATGGAATCGTAAAAGTTAATCAATAACTTTGTTCCGACAGACGAAGATATATTACGGCGCAAAACAAAATCAAAGCATAATTGATTTGTTAATTAAACTTTAACTAACTAATCAAATTAATTGGATGTATATATATTAAATGTTTGTACGATTGGTTTGGAAATTTAAATGTTTGTACCAATGAGGGAGAACAATGGTGCCCATACATCTGGGCTTTAATTTCTCCCAATCGAATTTGACAACTGTGGGACAGTTGGGTCCTGTATGTCAATGTATAGAGTTCTTAAGTTTTTTGCTTATTCTTCTGTAAAATGAAAAATCCGGTGCCGAAAGGACGGAGAAGACACAAAGTTATAAATTGATTTAACTTTCCATATTGTAAATGAAAACATCATAGATTTTTTCGTGCATCGGTGTAGAGATATTATTTGTGGCATGCAAATAAAGAGTGCGATATAACCCTACATTGCCGACTTCTGACTAGCCAGCTTATAATCGTAGACTAGCTATCGAATTCTTTAACAAAGTTCCGTCCCTGCTTGGTTTACTTAGGCAGTTAGGCGCGCATGGCTCCCATCCTAGTGTAAGTCACTGCACCGGTTCAATGAATCACTTCAGGAAAGCACCAGTCAAGATCTGCCAATTCCAAGAAACTGAGGAAGGAGTGTGGTCAAAATGATCATAAACTACTGAACTATATAAATTGGTTGCTGAGTGCTGAGTCTGCTGACTGAGTAAGTTGCTTTCACCACACAAATACAGTTGTGGAGTTTGACAATTGACACCGGTGCTGGAGTCGGAATTGATTGCAGGTGGTTAAATATGAAACCCTCTGTGTGATCTTTCAATGAATATTTTCACAGATATAGATTTTGGATGCCATTTCCTATAACGGGCAATTATCAAACTTGCCGATATATTTGACTGTGCCACTGTTCTTTGTAGGGTAGACCTGTCACTTGTGGGTTAAATGGTATAAGGTCCACATACATCTGATCGAGTAGTTCAGTCAATCGATTTTTTATATTATCATGTATATCTTCTTTAATTCCATTCCTTAGAATCTTGAGACTTTATTTGTTCAAAGATCAAATCAGACCAATACTATTAAAAAGAAAACAAGAAATGCCAATGCTGTCACTAATGATGCCAATGAAGAAGATTAAAAGGAAAGAAAGAAAAAGCATCTAACAGATTTACCCTACATATGTGAACTCACTTCGGGAAACCCTCTTGAGCAAAACAAGGCCACTAAAATCAGGTTACTTTGTTGCTTTTTGCACATTGCATGAAGTTGTATACATGTGCAATGCCATGTGGCCAATTGATCGTGCCACACTTGTCGCTCTAGGGTAGGCTTTAGCTATACGTCAAAAGAAAAAAGATCAGAACAAAGAAGATTCTATATATCGTAAACTCTTTTGTAGCTTTGACCCAAGTCGATCTCATAAAACAATAACCAAAAGGAAAATGAAGAATGAAGAATTCTTTTGGGGTGTTTGTGGCTGGTGGCAGTGAGTGGGTGGATTGGTAGATGTGGATCTTGATGGAGAATACCTAGATCTGCCAACATAGTCTCCAAATGCATGTGGAAGAATAATCTTGAAATAAATAAATGATGAAAGTGAAAGTGGAAGTTGTGGATGATTTTGAACCGCATCGACCTTATTTGTGTGATAATGTAAGAAAAGTACCCAAGCCATAGAAAGATGGCAAATATGTTAGGGATATGCTGAATTAATCAGAGCAAAAAGGGATTTCCCGGATTCATCAAATAAGACTTCCAAAACCATTACTTTTAGCTCAAACTCTCTGATTAGGGAGAGCAAAAATGGATTCGAGGAGAGCGAAAATCGTAGTCAACTCGGTAACTAGAACCTATTTAATGTATTTAGCTAATTCAGACTAAATTAACCCTTCTAAATGCACCCACTAAATAAAAAAATATACACCCACTGACCACGCTTGTGAAACTCATATCCATTCTAAAACCCGCCACCATCGTAATCTCCAACACCACCCTTTCGGAGATTATCTAAAACCTGCCACCACCGTCAACCTTTTAGAAATTATCCGAAGAAATTAGAAGGCATAACGGAGAAAGAGAAAAAACAGATGAGTAATCTTTAAGTGAGGAAGGAATTGAAGACCGGTTTTTAGAGAGAACTGTTTAGGGCTTTGCCATTGATGGAGATAGATTTGACATTAATGGCTGAAGCTGTTATGAAAATGAAAAGATAAACTCTTTAAGAAATTGAACAGGCCAAGGCTAGATGCAGATTCATCGTTTAAAGTGTGGCTAGTTCTTTTAAATCTAATTTTCACGCGCTTATGTATTTATCTCAGATAAGGGAACATGACCAGGTAACCTAACATATTACACCACTATTGTGTATATGGTTTTTATCGTTGGTGGGGGAGATGACGGTGGTGGTGGAGTTAACGAAAATTTTACCCTAGACAGGTTAATGAATGTGTTTGGTTGTACGTACGTGTGTAAAGAGGGTGTGTTGATAAAGGTATTTTTGTCGGAATTAGAAAAATACGTCGACTAGGTTCTAGTTACCGAGTTGATTACGATTTTCGCTCTCCTCGGATCCACTTTTGCTCTCCCTCTAAGCGTCCATTTTCTCACGGAGAATTTTAAACTTCAATTCAAGAAATGAGAAACAGCTGGCTCTAGATATGAGAAATTATTTTGGAAAATGCTGAGTCCACCTGAAAGGAAACCGTTAATTAATCACTGGTTGTTTCGTTTACATACGCAGATTTGGGCAACTATTTGGGACGCAGATTTGTGTTTTCGTAATTTTCCTTCCCGTGTAAGAGAAAAGCGAATTTATTCCAAAACAGCGAATTCATTTTTTATTACGCAACAAATTTTAGTTAACATGGTTTAATGTATTCAGCAAGGTACAATTTTTGGGAAAAGATAAAATTCATTAAAAAAAAAAGAAGTGCCGAGTTACACTGAAGAGATGCAACAAACAACTATCAAAACTTGGAATCCTGAAAACAGGTCAAGGGGAGTACAACCATAGATCATAGACTCCTCTCCCCTTTTACAACTTTACAAGTAGTTCTAGATGAACCCAATCGTGCATGAAATCCACAAGCTTAAATTGCTTAAAATGATAATGAACCCTTGCCCATCTAAATAAACACACCTTCACTGTATAATAACCCGCCCTTTAGATTTTTATATATCACTGAAAACTCTTTCGTTCCTTTCCTCCCAGATTTGCTGCCATATTGCGAAGTACAAACATGACTTGAAAAAACGCATTTGGCTTCATTTTGAGTTTCAACTGCCAAGACACAAGGAATGGATTACCAACTATTGATCGAAGGGAAGTGTCAATTACAAACATCAACTGCTATCCATCACAAAGAACACGAATCAATTACATGCCCGCCGTAAAATATAGCTCTTTTGGTCCTACGAATTGTGCGAACTTTGTCTTTTTATTTGCCTAGAATATTTCGACTCTTGCTTCTTATGTTCTGTTAAACATGGAACAAAATTCTAAGAAGTGTCCACTGGTTTCCGAAGTCTAATTTAGGAAATGATCAGCTTCATAGCAAAATGCGAAAAAAGAGATCCACAAAAATTAAGAACCAAGCTGGTCAGAGGCAGAAACAGGTAGGAGAGTGCAGTCAGTTACTTCCATTTCTCAACTAGCTTTCAAACCACATTGTTATTCCTAATTTTACAAAGATTTCTTAGATTTACCATATTTGTTTGTTTCCCTCAAGTTATTGACTCTGCCGTTGGACTTGGTTGGCGTCTGACCCTTGAACCAGAGGTAAGAAACCCTGGGTTTTTCTTTCAAGATTGCTACGTAGTAATTGGGATACCAAGGGGTGTACCAAATTCCGTATATGATAAAACATTCTTCACCTTGCGATGATACACACACAAGCAAGTCGTAACCGTTATTAGCAGCCATAGTTTTTTTTTCCTCATTTGTTAAGTTGATTAGCAGCCATAGTTTTTTTTTTTTTTTCTCATTTGTTAAGTTAATTTTGAAAAAGAAAAAGAAAAAAAAAACATGGTTGCTAATAGCAATTTACAGGAAAGGGTATCCGAATATCAAAATCTATATAGTAAAAACAAACTAGAAAGAAATTTGTTATCCCCATTAAGTGTTGAAGAAAAATACCAGGTATTCCAAAGAAAAACAAAATAAATTGCGAGGCAGAAGTCATGTTGGGTTGTTGGCAATTGGTGTTTAAGCTGAAATAAAATGTTATGGGCCATTTTAATGTAGGAATTACCTATAGGTACTAATATAGTAGTATTAGTTAGTGGCAAGTCCATCCACTAAAGCCCAGTAACTAGAGGTCCATAATAAAAAGAAAACAGAAAAATGGACCCAATTTTTTAATCCCAGGTCCTGTACACGTGCGGGACAAATCATGTGAAATTTTTAAATACCTAAACTACCCTTCCATTCTACATATATTTAAGCAGGCTATTTTACGGTTTCTAAAAAAAAAATCTAGCGAAATTTCAGATCTGGTTTCTGTGTCTTTTTTCTTCTGGCTTTCGGACTAGGGTTTCTGAAGAATTCTTTGTGATTTTTACAGGTATGCTCCGTAATCTGTCCGTTTTCTTCTTTCTGCTACAATTTTTAAATCATGTTTAAGATTTCAATTTTGGATCACAGAAATCGGTCCTTGCTGTTTGTTTTTTATGAATCTTGTTCGTATTTATTCATTTATTTGGTTAGATTATTTAGTTTTTTGCTTATTTATCTTTCGGTTTGATTATCTTTCTGTTTTCGTTTGAAAATCAGGTTTGTTTGCACTTTCAGATCGTATTATCCAGCAGTACATATATGACATACTCATTCTTTCTGCTACAGTTTTTGAATCATGTTTAAGATTTCAATTTTGGATCATGGAGGTCGGTCGTTTCTGTTTGTTTTTATGAATCTTGTTCGTATTTATTCAGTTGTTGGTTAGATTATTAAGTTTTTAGCTTATTTTAGCTTTCGATTTGATTATCTTTCTGTTTTCGTTTCAAAATCAGGTTTTTGCACTTTCGGATCGTATTATCAAAGGTACATATATGACATACTCATAGAAACATTTTTTATTCGTTTTCTTTCATAGTTTTCTCACTTTTTTTAGTTTGATCCATCAGTACGTATATGAAATACCGTATTATGTGCTTCAATTCTGTTGTTTCTCATAGATTCTTAATTATTCTTGTCATGCAGTTGATTTGTAGTTCATGAATCACAGTACATATATGGCATACTCATAGAAACTGCTCTTAGATTCTGTTTCTTTCATAGATCTCTCACTTGTTTTAGTTTGATCGACCAGTACGTATATGAAATACCGTATTATGTGTTCGATTCTGCTGTTTCTCATAGATCCTTAATTATTCTTATCATGCAGTTGATTTGTAGTTCATGAATATGCAGTACGTATATGGCATACTCATAGAAACTGCTCTTAGATTATGTTTCTTTCATAAATCTCTCACTTGTTTTAGTTTGATCCATCAGTATGTATATGAAATACCGTATTATGTGCTTCGATTCCGTTGTTTCTCATAGATCATTAATTATTCTTGTCATGCAGTTGATTTGTAGTTCATGAATCTGCAGTACATATATGGCATACCCATAGAAACTGCTCTTAGATTCTGTTTCTATCATAGTCTGCTCACCTGTTATAGTTTGATCCATTTGTACGTATGTGAAACACTATGTTTTAATACTGTTACATGTTTGTCAAATTTGCAGGTTCAAAACATGTTTTGTGGGGTCCAACCGGATTTTATTGGTTTATGAATCCGCAGTACGTATATGTTGTACTGATAAAACCTTCTTTTGATTCTGTTTTATTCATAGTTTTGCCACTTTATTTTGGTTTGATCCATGAGTACGTATGCGAAATACTGAAATAGATTCTAGTTTTGTTGCTGTGTTTTAATATTGTTATATTCTGGTCACATTTATAGGTTCAATATGTCCAACGGATACATACTTAATATATAAGCAGTGCGGAAGATATATACTCAGATTTGTAAGTAGTGTAGCAGATATGTACTCAGATTTGTAAGCAGTGTAGCAGATATGTACACAAATTTGTAAGCAGTGTAGTAGATATGTACTCAAATTTGTAAGCAGTGTGGCAGATATGTACTCAAATTTGTAAACAGTGTAGCAGATATGTACTCAAATTTGTGGTGCTTTATATGTTTTAATTAAATTTGGACCTATAAATACAATTCCTATTTGGTAGAAGTATGTTATTTCACACTGTTGATGGTGGTTTTTAAACAAGGGGTAAAATCGTAAAACCCCATGACCTAGTGTTACCCGCAACACATTAACAAAGAGCATTTAACTCAGGTGTAAATAATTAATAGGGGTATTTTTTCAAAATGCCCAGATTAGGAGTTTTGACACGTAACCCTAATTCCAAAACCAAGCCGCACATGCGCACCATGGCAACAATGCCAAACCAAGACGCACACTGCGCACCATGGCAACAATGCCAAACCAAGCCGCACACTGCGCACCATGGCAACAATGCCAAACCAAGCCGCACACTGCGCACCATGGCAAAAATGCCAAACCAAGCCGCACACTGCTGGTCGGTTGTCAATCCGTCAAATATAATTTCACTTTCCCAATCAACTAGATATAAATATAGTATTCGATAAGAAAGAGTTCGTATCCACAGGGAGGCGTTTGTTGTTATAAACTTTCAGTTTCTAGAATAACCCAAGGTATGTTTGTTGTATTTAAGCAAATAAAAGTAATTAAAAGCAAAGTAAATAATTGGAATTATCAATAAGGAGAGAATATTGGTCAAGGGATAGTATCATTCACAAACATGTATTTTCATCAATGATTAGAATTGGTATTTAATCTCGTATTTATTAAAAGTCCTAGGATATCTTGATCGCAAGTATAACCCGTTAATTCCCTGTTTTCATCACAACCACATTAAAAGATGCATATGTGAATTCTTCGTTTAAAGCAACCTAAAGTGTAAAAGCACAATTAAGTTTAACTCCCTAAAAGCATTAAGATTTATGGAATAAGACTCATCAATGTAAACGAATGTGTAAAAGCACTAAACGTTTTAACAAAAGTTATGATTCACTTATGACTAATAGGATATATCACTATAAGCACTAATCACAATTATGCTACTTAGAATCAGGATAAACAACGTTTTTCGTATTGAAAACCCTAATATAGCTCTAGAGATGAACACAAATCGGATTGATTCCGGACTCAACCTAACAAGTTTTCAAATCTTATAACACTATTAATTGTGAATCACAAACAATAATTAATGAGACAAAACTAATTCATCAATCAAAAGCATGTTGAGAAATCAACTTTTATCCCATAACCAATAATAAGTTTAGCTACTCATAGCTATGGAGTTCATCATCATCAATATTCAATAATAAACAAGGAAGAAGAAGAACAAAACCAAACCCTAGAAGCGTAAACAAAAGTGGCTCTCCAAAAATTCCAAGCAAAAAGATATCCATAAGTTGTAGAAAACCTTCCCTTTTATAGATTTCTCCAACTTCTAAAATTAGGTCTAGTCTTCAAAGTCCATTAGGTGAGAATCCACCAAGCCCATAAGGATGAGAAACCCGTGTAGAAAATACGCCCCTAAACGGCCGCCGGAAGTTCTGGGATTGTGGCGGAAATCGCCTGAGAGTCGCTAGGAAAACATTTCCTGTGACTGGCAAAGTCCGCCTTGGCCACCGGCCAACGGTTGGACCGAGTCAAGTCAACTCGAGTCATAACACCGAGTCAGTCCTAGTCGGCCGAGTTAACTCAATGTCTTAACTCGGTTGAGTCATCACCATGTCGATGTGAGTCGATGATCGTGTACCGACTAGGCTAACTGGGTTGTGTAGGATCAGGCTTGTGCAACTGCTCAGTCCACAGTCTTCTGCTGCATAATCAAGTTCAGCCATAATGGCCCTGTGCTGCATCTTGCCACAAATCTCAGCAGCTTCATTCTGCCTAACCAGCCTCAACGCCACTTCCATCTGAATTCACATAATAAGCAGCTCCAACATTTACTAGTCAGAGCAACCACCAGCACTACCATCACCTGTAATGGCAACAACACTCCACCATATCCCCGCAATTCCAACTCGAGCCACTTGACCCATCAATTTGCATCCACCAAGCCTAACCCCATCTCGTAACATCACCAGAGCCTGCTCCTATTGCCTTTTCTTTCTCCCCTGCAATTTGCTTCTTAGTAACTCAACCCTTGCCATTCCATGCTAACCATTGCTCCAGCTCCATCAAAGACCCATTGCCTTAAGCTCAGTCCCATTTCCATCTAGTATTTAATTCCTAGCTCAATAGCAAAGGCTTCATGTCTTCCCCGGCAACACAACAACCGCAGATCGGGGCTTCCAACTGCAGGCTCATTGCCTCGGTCCACGCACTGCCTTTTTGTGACATCTGGCTTCACTCATGACAATCACCATTGCCTCTCTTTATGTTTCATCCTTGGCTTCACCTTCAGCATCAATTCCACCCTGTTATGTAGCTTCTTGCTGCTGCTCTTCCCATGGCAACCTGAGCTTCACATTCCAGCTCTAAATACCAGCAATACCTGCATAACCTAAGCATTCATCTAGGACTTCACATAGACCCATCTTAACTCAGACCAGATTTTGCACATCACCAACATTCTTAAGACTCGCCAAAAATATCAATCTCAACCCATACTAGTTCTCACAAAGAGCTTCTAGCCCTCAACAACATTTCTACTCCTTTCTTGCTCCACAACAACACCAATGAAACACAACCACCTTGACTCAAAGCCTCGGTTGCTTCCTAGCCAGCCACCAAATCCCTTTAGCTCACTCGCAATTAAACTCTCAACCCCATTGCCAGGCCGCAACATTTCCTCCAGCTCAAACTATGCCCTCAACCTAGCTCTGCCATCGAGCAACAGACTCTACCAAATCCAATTTGAACTTCTTAATCCTCATTCCTTCCGTTGCCAATTAATCAAACCCAATTCTTCAATTCTTCATACACTCTCAACTTCTTCCTTAATCTTCTCGGCCAGCCAGGATCTTCCCTATACTACATTGATTTCCTTTTAAACCTTATTTGAGACAAACCCTCTAATTTGAGATCTCCAATTCATCCGTAATTACATCTTAAGCTTTAATCCATCAAACCCATCACAAATTGAACAATACTCGTAATTCTACAAATCTCGCACCTCATCTTCCAGGGATATGTTCTTCCCGAACCCTAACTGCAGCTTTAGGTTCTTGACATCAATGATTCTTCATTCCTCTGTGACGTTTGTCTCAATCATCGATTCGTGATGAACCCATCTCTCGCTCTTCAACCAAAAACCTTTGTATCTTCATTTTCTTCAAGTATACTCCATGAATCGATGACAACCCCAAATCGAAGAAAGCTCTAATTTCTTCTCCGATGCTTTCTCTCAACCTCATATAGTAATCCAAGAAAGAATCACTGTTTCACCATTTCTCGATTTCAATCTGATATCTCTTTCGGATGACGGCAAGAAACTGTTCTTCTCTCGAAATTGAGGTGAATGATAGGTTGTCTGAGAAACTCGACCTATAGATCTGTAAATTGAATTCCTCTGAATTCCAGGTATTGTGTAAGAATAAGAATTGATATTGACACCCAGCATAGGATAAGGGCCACATAGTACTCCTTTTGAACTTTCAGTCCTTGGGAACCGACAAGCTTAAATGTTGACTTGCTCGTATCCCTCTCTTCTGGGAACGAGAATGGCCTCGTTCTTTCGCCGATAGCTCCGCCCCTTTTCGCTCTCATTGGGTAATTTCTCCCTCTTTTGCTTCCAAAGACTCCATTGTACCTAACAACTCAAAAACACACGTAAAGTGCGTAATTCACAAGAAAAATAGCAAAGAAAGCGTAACTACTAGATAGTAAATACGGTGTATTCTACACCTATCAGATTCCCCCACACTTAGACTTTGCTAGTCCTCGAGCAAATCAAACAAAACAATAAAATACAACAACTCCGTGTCGTCGAGGCTACGGTCACTTTTAGCATAAATAACAAGCCTTTAAACCCCTAGGTGTCCCTAGTGGACGAGTTATAGTCTCGTGAGGGTTTACTAGAGATTTACCCACAAAACCTAAATTTCCAACTTACTAGTTCTCCGTAATGATAGTATCCAACGCGCTAAGAAGACATAGAGATTCTCCCGGCACACTAGTCATAAGAAGTTAGACACATAAATGAACACAATCTCATTCTTAAAAGTTGAGAGAGAGATAACCATCCCTTCTCGACTAAAATTGGGTTCGGAGTGATCAAAAGTCTCGACTCGCCTCACAAGAAAGGGTTTTATGATATTGCTCTCAATAATAAACAACTCTTTATGGGTCACACATGTGTCCACAGTTGGAATGAAGAGAGAATCCTGAGACACGTTGAATGGTAGGAAGGCTTAACCCTCCGAAGTATTTTGAAAACCCACATCTTTTATATATTTTTGAAAACCCATTTTTCTGACGATCTCTTCGAAAGGAAATCAAACCATTTAACGAAGGTGGGAATATGCTTACTTACAAAGTGAATCCGTTCGGCGTGCAGCCTAGCACCACTCTCACAAGATCCATAGAAACGTCTTCGGTCTTCTATCGGTGTCTTCATCTTCGTCTTCGGTCTTCAACTCTTGATGATAACTCTCGAACGTCGTAGAATCTTGACAATATGATTCTTTCCTCAAATTCCTTGTCGCTTGAAACTTCATTATAGATATTCCTTCTTTCCATAGGCTTTATTGAAAGAATACAAAAATAAACTATACAAACCCAAAATATTTTTATTTATTTTTTTTTTTCCTTTTTTTTTTTCTCTTTTTTTTAAATTTTCGTTTTTTTTTTTTTTTTTTTTTAAATTTTTTTTTTTTTTTTTTCAAATTTTTTTTTTTTTGAATAACAAATAAAAATAAAACAAAATAAAAACATTTTTCTCTTGTCTCTCTTTTTTTTTTTCGTTTTTTTTTTTTTTTTTTTTTAAATTTTTTTTTTTTTTTTTTTTTTTTTT